>JARFIW010001620.1:0-231080 GCA_036346225.1 Platerodrilus igneus
CAAGGTACCAAGAAGTACCCTTGGAGGTGCCAAAGTTTGGCCATTTACAATAAGTAACTGTTTTATTCCACAACTCCTGCAAAATTCAAGTTTGCACCCCATTTTTTCGGTATAAAATAAGGTATAATAGGTATGAACAATCAAGGACCAAAAGTAACTTTGGCCGGGGCTGAAGAGATTGCGCGTTTTACAGTAGGTAAATGTTATTATTTCTCAACCCCTTGCAAAATTTCAATTTGGCACTCAATTTTTCGGTATGAAATTAGGTAAAAGGTCTAAACAATCAAGGTACCAAAAGTACCCTTGGACGGTGCCGAAGAGTTTGCGCCATTTACAATAAGTAACTGCTTTTATTCCCAACCCTGCAAAATTTCAAGTTTGCACCCATTTTTTCGGTATAAAATAAGGTATAATAGGTATGAACAATCAAGGACCAAAAGTAACTTTGGCGGGCTGAAGAGATTGCGCGTTTTACAGTAAGTAAATGCTATTATTTCTCAACCCCTTGCAAAATTTCAATTTGGCACGTCATATTTTTCGGTATGAAATTAGGTACAGTAGGTCTAAACAATCAAGGTACCAAGAAGTACCCTTGGACGGTGCCGAAGAGTTTGCGCCATTTACAATAAGTAACTGCTTTTATTCCACAGCTCCTATGCAAAACTTCAAGTTTGCACCCCATTTCTTTCGGTATAAAATAAGGTATAATAGGTATGAACAATCAAGGCACCAAAAAGTAACTTTGGCCGGGGCTGAAGAGATTGCGCGTTTTACAGTAGGTAAATGTTATTATTTCTCAACCCCTTGCAAAATTTCAATTTGGCACGTCATATTTTTCGGTATGAAATTAGGTACAACAGGTCTAAACAATCAAGGTACCAAAAAGTACCCTTGGACGGTGCCGAAGAGTTTGCGCCATTTACAATAAGTAACTGCTTTTATTCCACAACTCCGTGCAAAACTTCAAGTTTGCACCCCATTTCTTTCGGTATAAAATAAGGTATAATAGGTTTGAACAATCAAGGCACCAAAAAGTACCCTTGGGCAGGGCTGAAGAGATTGCGCGTTTTACAGTAAGTAAATGCTATTATTTCTCAACCCCTTGCAAAATTTCAATTTGGCACGTCATATTTTTCGGTATGAAATTAGGTACAGTAGGTCTAAACAATCAAGGTACCAAGAAGTACCCTTGGACGGTGCCGAAGAGTTTGCGCCATTTACAATAAGTAACTGCTTTTATTCCACAGCTCCTATGCAAAACTTCAAGTTTGCACCCCATTTCTTCTGTATAAAATAAGGTATAATAGGTATGAACAATCAAGGCACCAAAAAGTAACTTTGGCCGGGGCTGAAGAGATTGCGCGTTTTACAGTAGGTAAATGTTATTATTTCTCAACCCCTTGCAAAATTTCAATTTGGCACGTCATATTTTTCGGTATGAAATTAGGTACAACAGGTCTAAACAATCAAGGTACCAAAAGTACCCTTTGGACGGTGCCGAAGAGTTTGCGCCATTTACAATAAGTAACTGCTTTTATTCCACAACTCCGTGCAAAACTTTCAAGTTTGCACCCATTTTTTCGGTATAAAATAAGGTGTAATATGTATGAACAATCAAGGCACCAAAAAGTACCCTTGGGCAGGGCTGAAGAGATTGCGCGTTTTACATTAGGTAAATGTTATTATTTCTAAACCCTTGCAAAATTTCAATTTGGAACGTCATATTTTTCGGTATGAAATTAGGTACAGTAGGTCTAAACAATCAAGGTACCAAGAAGTACCCTTGGACGGTGCCGAAGAGTTTGCGCCATTTACAATAAGTAACTGCTTTTATTCCACAGCTCCATGCAAAACTTCAAGTTTGCACCCCATTTCTTTCGGTATAAAATAAGGTATAATAGGTATGAACAATCAAGGCACCAAAAAGTAACTTTGGCCGGGGCTGAAGAGATTGCGCGTTTTACAGTAGGTAAATGTTATTATTTCTCAACCCCTTGCAAAATTTCAATTTGGCACGTCATATTTTTCGGTATGAAATTAGGTACAACAGGTCTAAACAATCAAGGTACCAAAAAGTACCCTTGGACGGTGCCGAAGAGTTTGCGCCATTTACAATAAGTAACTGTTTTTATTCCACAACTCCGTGCAAAACTTCAAGTTTGCACCCCATTTCTTTCGGTATAAAATAAGGTGTAATATGTATGAACAATCAAGGCACCAAAAAGTACCCTTGGGCAGGGCTGAAGAGATTGCGCGTTTTACATTAGGTAAATGTTATTATTTCTTAAACCCTTGCAAAATTTCAATTTGGAACGTTATATTTTTCGGTATGAAATTAGGTACAACAGGTCTAAACAATCAAGGTACCAAGAAGTACCCTTGGACGGTGCCGAAAAGTTTGCGCCATTTACAATAAGTAACTGCTTTTATTCCACAGCTCCATGCAAAACTACAAGTTTGCACCCCATTTCTTTCGGTATAAAATAAGGTATAATAGGTATGAACAATCAAGGCACCAAAAAGTAACTTTGGCCGGGGCTGAAGATATTGCGCGTTTTACAATAGGTAAATGTTATTATTTCTTAACCCCTTGCAAAATTTCAATTTGCACGTCATTTTTTCGGTATGAAATAAGGTATAAAGGTTAACAATCAAGGACCAAAAGTACCTTGGCGTGCGAAGAGTTGCGCTTTTACATAAGTAACTGTTTATTTCTCAACCTTGCAAAATTTCAATTTGCACCATTTTTCGGTATAAATAGGTATAAAGGTAACAATCAAGGCAAAAGTACCTTGAGGGCGAAGAGTTTGCGCGTTTTACAATAAGTAACTGCTATTATTCCACAACTCCTTGCAAAATTTCAATTCACCATTTTTTCGGTATAAATAAGGTATAATAGGTTAACAATCAAGGACCAAAAGTATTGGAGGGCGAAGAGTTTGCGCGTTTTACAAAGTAATGTTTATTCCAACCTTGCAAAATTTCAATTTGCACCATTTTTTCGGTATAAATAAGGTATAATAGGATAACAATCAAGGACCAAAAAGTACCTTGGGGCGAAGAGTTGCGCGTTTACAATAGTAATGTTTATTCTCAACCCTTGCAAAATTTCAATTTGGCACCCATTTTTCGGTATGAAATAGGTAAAAGGTTAACAATCAAGGTACCAAAAGTACCTTGGACGGGCGAAGAGTTGCGCTTTACAATAAGTAACTGCTTTTATTCCACAACTCCTCAAACTTCAAGTTTGCACCCATTTCTTTCGGTATAAATAAGGTATAATAGGTTGAACAATCAAGCACCAAAAGTACTTTGGCGGGCTGAAGAGATTGCGCGTTTTACATAGGTAAATGTTATTATTCTCAACCCTTGCAAAATTTCAATTTGGCACGTCATATTTTCGGTATGAAATTAGGTACAAGGTCTAAACAATCAAGGTACCAAAGTACCTTGAGGTGCCAAGAGTTTGCGCTTTACATAAGTACTGCTTTATTCCCAACTCCTGCAAAATTCAAGTTTGCACCCATTTCTTCGGTATAAATAAGGTATAATAGGTTGAACAATCAAGGCACCAAAAGTACCTTGGCGGGCTGAAGAGATTGCGCGTTTTACAGTAGTAAATGTATTATTTCTCAACCCTTGCAAAATTTCAATTTGGCACGTCATATTTTCGGTATGAAATTAGTACAAGGTCTAAACAATCAAGGTACCAAAAGTACCCTGGACGGTGCAAGAGTTTGCGCCATTTACAATAAGTAACTGCTTTATTCCACAACTCCATGCAAAACTTCAAGTTTGCACCCATTTTTTCGGTATAAAATAAGGTATAATAGGTATGAACAATCAAGGCACCAAAAGTAACTTTGGCGGGGCTGAAGAGATTGCGCGTTTTACAGTAGTAAATGTTATTATTTCTCAACCCTTGCAAAATTTCAATTTGGCACGTCATATTTTCGGTATGAAATTAGGTACAGTAGGTCTAAACAATCAAGGAACCAAAAGTACCCTTGGACGGTGCCGAAGAGTTTGCGCCATTTAAAATAAGTAACTGCTTTTATTCCACAGCTCTATGCAAAACTTCAATTTTGCACCCCATTTCTTTCGGTATGAAATAAGGTATAATAGGTTTGAACAATCAAGGCACCAAAAGTACCTTTGGCTGGGCTGAAGAGATTGCGCGTTTTACAGTTAGTAAATGCTATTATTTATCAACACCTTGCAAAATTTCAATTTGGCACGTCATATTTTTCGGTATAAAATTAGGTACAACAGGTCTAAACAATCAAGGTACCAAAAGTACCCTTGGACGGTGCCGAAGAGTTTGCGCCATTTACAATAAGTAACTGCTTTTATTCCACAGCTCTATGCAAAACTTCAATTTTGCACCCCATTTCTTTCGGTATGAAATAAGGTATAATAGGTTTGAACAATCAAGGCACCAAAAAGAAACTTTGGGCAGGACTGAGGAGATTGCGCGTTTTACAGTAAGTAAATGCTATTATTTCTCAACCCCTTGCAAAATTTCAATTTGGCACGTCATATTTTTCGGTATGAAATTAGGTACAACAGGTCTAAACAATCAAGGTACCAAAAAGTACCCTTGGACGGTGCCGAAGAGTTTGCGCCATTTACAATAAGTAACTGCTCTTATTCCACAGCTGCGTGCAAAACTTCAAGTTTGCACCCCATTTCTTTCGGTATGAAATAAGGTATAATAGGTATGAACAATCAAGGCACCAAAAGTAACTTTGGCCGGGCTGAAGATATTGCGCGTTTTACAATAGGTAAATGTTATTATTTCTCAACCCCTTGCAAAATTTCAATTTGGCACGTTATATTTTTCGGTATGAAATTAGGTACAACAGGTGTAAACAATCAAGGTACCAAAAAGTACCCTTGGACGGTGCCAAAGAGTTTGCGCGTTTACAATAAGTAACTGCTTTTATTCCTCAACTCCTTGCAAAACTTTCAAGTTTGCACCCATTTTTTCGGTATGAAATAAGGTATAATAGGTTTGAACAATCAAGGCACCAAAAGTACCCTTTGGGCAGGGCTGAAGAGATTGCGCGTTTTACAGTAAGTAAATGCTATTATTCTCAACCCTTGCAAAATTTCAATTTGGCACGTCATATTTTTCGGTATGAAATTAGGTACAATAGGTCTAAACAATCAAGGTACCAAGAAGTACCCTTGGACGGTGCGAAGAGTTTGCGCCATTTACAATAAGTAACTGCTTTTATTCCACAGCTCCTATGCAAAACTTCAAGTTTGCACCCATTTTTTCGGTATAAAATAAGGTATAATAGGTATGAACAATCAAGGCACCAAAAGTAACTTTGGCCGGGGCTGAAGAGATTGCGCGTTTTACAGTAGGTAAATGTATTATTTCTCAACCCTTGCAAAATTTCAATTTGGCACGTCATATTTTTCGGTATGAAATTAGGTACAACAGGTCTAAACAATCAAGGTACCAAAAGTACCTTGAGCGGTGCCGAAGAGTTTGCGCGTTTTACAATAAGTAACTGCTTTTATTCCACAACTCCTTGCAAAATTTCAAGTTTGCACCCATTTTTTCGGTATGAAATAAGGTATAATAGGTCTGAACAATCAAGGTACCAAAAGTACCCTTGGACGGGCCGAAGAGTTGCGCGTTTTACAGTAAGTAAATGCTATTATTTCTCAACCCTTGCAAAATTTCAAGTTTGGCACCATATTTTTCGGTATGAAATTAAGGTATAATAGGTCTAAACAATCAAGGTACCAAAAGTACCCTTGAGACGGTGCCGAAGAGTTTGCGCGTTTACAATAAGTAACTGCTATTATTCTCAACTCCTTGCAAAATTTCAAGTTTGGCACCCATTTTTTCGGTATGAAATAAGGTATAATAGGTATGAACAATCAAGGTACCAAAAGTACTTGGACGGGCTGAAGAGTTTGCGCGTTTTACATAAGTAATGCTTATTATTTCTCAACCCTTGCAAAATTTCAAGTTTGGCACCATATTTTCGGTATGAAAATAAGGTATAATAGGTATGAACAATCAAGGTACCAAAAGTACCCTTTGAGGGTGCTGAAGAGTTTGCGCGTTTTACAGTAAGTAACTGCTATTATTCTCAACCCTTGCAAAATTTCAATTTGGCACCCATTTTTTCGGTATGAAATAAGGTATAATAGGTTGAACAATCAAGGTACCAAAAGTACCCTTTGGGACGGGTGAAGAGTTGCGCGTTTTACAATAAGTAACTGCTTTTATTCCACAACTCCTTGCAAAATTTCAAGTTTGCACCCATTTCTTTCGGTATGAAATAAGGTATAATAGGTATGAACAATCAAGGCACCAAAAGTAACTTTGGAGGGCTGAAGAGATTGCGCGTTTTACAGTAGGTAAATGTTATTATTTCCAACCCTTGCAAAATTTCAATTTGGCACGTCATATTTTTCGGTATGAAATTAGGTACAACAGGTCTAAACAATCAAGGTACCATAAAGTAGCCTATGAGGGTGCCGAAGAGTTTGCGCGTTTTGCAGTAAGTACCTGCTTTTATTCCTCAACTCCTTGCAATACTTCAAGTTTGCACCACATTTCTTCTGGTATGAAATAAGGTATAATAGGTTTGAACAATCAAGGCACCAAAAAGTACCCTTGGGCAGGGCTGAGGAGATTGCGCGTTTTACAGTAAGTAAATGCTATTATTTATCAACACCTTGGAAAATTTCAATTTGGCACGTCATATTTTTCGGTATGAAATTAGGTACAGTAGGTCTAAACAATCAAGGTACCAAGAAGTACCCTTGGAGGGTGCAGAAAAGTTTTCGCCATTTACAATAAGTAACTGCTTTTATTCCACAGCTCCATGCAAAACTCCAAGTTTGCACAACATTTTTTTCGGTATAAAATAAGGTATAATAGGTATGAACAATCAAGGCACCAAAAAGTAACTTTGGCCGGGGCTGAAGAGATTGCGCGTTTTACAGTAGGTAAATGTTATTATTTCTCAACCCCTTGCAAAATTTCAATTTGGCACGTCATATTTTCGGTATGAAATTAGGTACAACAGGTCTAAACAATCAAGGTACCAAAAGTACCCTTGGTGGGTGCCGAAGAGTTTGCGCGTTTTGCAGTAAGTAACTGCTTTTATTCCACAACTCCTTGCAAAACTTCAAGTTTGCACCCCATTTCTTTCGGTATAAAATAAGGTATAATAGGTATGAACAATCAAGGCACCAAAAAGTACCCTTGGGCAGGGCTGAAGAGATTGCGCGTTTTACAGTAAGTAAATGCTATTATTTCTCAACCCCTTGCAAAATTTCAATTTGGCACGTCATATTTTTCGGTATGAAATTAGGTACAGTAGGTCTAAACAATCAAGGTACCAAAAGTACCCTTGGACGGTGCCGAAGAGTTTGCGCCATTTACAATAAGTAACTGCTTTTATTCCACAACTCCGTGCAAAACTTCAAGTTTGCACCCCATTTCTTTCGGTATAAAATAAGGTATAATAGGTATGAACAATCAAGGCACCAAAAAGTAACTTTGGCCGGGGCTGAAGAGATTGCGCGTTTTACAGTAGGTAAATGTTATTATTTCTCAACCCCTTGCAAAATTTCAATTTGGCACGTCATATTTTTCGGTATGAAATTAGGTACAACAGGTCTAAACAATCAAGGTACCAAAAAGTAGCCTAGGAGGGTGCCAAAGAGTTTGCGCGTTTTGCAGTAAGTAATTGCTTTTATTCCACAGCTCCTGCAAAACTTCAAGCTTGCACCCATTTCTTTCGGTATAAAATAAGGTATAATAGGTTTGAACAATCAAGGCACCAAAAAGTACCCTTGGGCAGGGCTGAAGAGATTGCGCGTTTTACAGTAGGTAAATGTTATTATTTCTCAACCCTTGCAAAATTTCAATTTGGCACGTCATATTTTTCGGTATGAAATTAGGTACAACAGGTCTAAACAATCAAGGTACCAAAAGTACCCTTGGACGGTGCCGAAGAGTTTGCGCCATTTACAATAAGTAACTGCTTTTATTCCACAACTCCGTGCAAAACTACAAGTTTGCACCCCATTTCTTTCGGTATAAAATAAGGTATAATAGGTATGAACAATCAAGGCACCAAAAAGTAACTTTGGCCGGGGCTGAAGAGATTGCGCGTTTTACAGTAGGTAAATGTTATTATTTCTCAACCCCTTGCAAAATTTCAATTTGGCACGTCATATTTTTCGGTATGAAATTAGGTACAACAGGTCTAAACAATCAAGGTACCAAGAAGTACCCTTGGACGGTGCCGAAAAGTTTGCGCCATTTACAATAAGTAACTGCTTTTATTCCACAGCTCCATGCAAAACTACAAGTTTGCACCCCATTTCTTTCGGTATAAAATAAGGTATAATAGGTATGAACAATCAAGTCACCAAAAAGTACTTTTCCCGGGGCTGAAGAGATTGCGCGTTTTACAGTAGGGAAATGTTATTATTTCTCAACCCCTTGCAAAATTTCAATTTGGCGCTTCATATTTTTCGGTATGAAATTAGGTACAAGAAGTCTAAACAATCAAGGACCAAAAGTACCTTGAACGGTGCCGAAGAGTTTGCGCCATTTACAATAAGTAACTGCTTTTATTCCACAACTCCGTGCAAAACTTCAAGTTTGCACCCCATTTCTTTCGGTATAAAATAAGGTTTAATAGGTATGAACAATCACGGCACCAAAAAGTACCCTTGGGCAGGGCTGAAGAGATTGCGCGTTTTACAGTAAGTAAATGCTATTATTTCTCAACCCCTTGCAAAATTTCAATTTGGCACGTCATATTTTTCGGTAAGAATTTAAGTACAGTAGGTCTAAACAATCAAGGTACCAAGAAGTACCCGTGGACGGTGCCGAAAAGTTTGCGCCATTTACAATAAGTAACTGCTTTTATTCCACAGCTCCATTCAAAACTACAAGTTTGCACCCCATTTCTTTCGGTATAAAATAAGGTATAATAGGTATGAACAATCAAGGCACCAAAAAGTAACTTTGGCCGGGGCTGAAGAGATTGCGCGTTTTACAGTAGGTAAATGTTATTATTTCTCAACCCCTTGCAAATTTTCAATCAGCACGTAATATTTTTCGGTATGAAATTATGTACAACAGGTCTAAACAATCAAGGTACCAAAAAGTAGCCTAGGAGGGTGCCGAAGAGTTTGCGCGTTTTGCAGTAAGTAACTGCTTTTATTCCACAACTCCTTGCAAAACTTCAAGTTTGCACCACATTTCTTTCGGTACGAAATAAGGTATGAAATAGGTTTGAACAATCAAGACACAAAAAAGTACCCATGGGCAGGGCTGAAGAGATTGCGCGTTTTATAGTAAGTAAATGCTATTATTTCTCAAACCCTTGCAAAATTTCAATTTGGCACGTTATATTTTTCGGTATGAAATTAAGTACAACAGGTCTAAACAATCAAGGTACCAAAAAGTACCCTTGGACGGTGCCGAAAAGTTTTAGCCATTTACAATAAGTAGCTGCTTTTATTCCACAACTCCATGCAAAACTTCAAGTTTGCACCCCATTTCTTTCGGTATAAAATAAGGTATAATAGGTTTGAACAATCAAGGCACCAAAAAGTACCCTTATCCAGGACTGAAGAGATTGCGCGTTTGACAGTAAGTAAATGCTATTATTTCTCAACCCCTTGCAAAATTCCAATGTGGCACGTCATATTTTTCGGTATGAAATTAGGAACAACAGGTCTAAACAATCAAGATACCAAAAAGTAGCCTAGGAGGGTGCCGAAGAGTTTTCGCCATTTGCAATAGGTGGCTGCTTTTATTCCACAGCTCCATGAAAACTTCAAGTTTGCACCCCATTTCTTTCGGTATAAAATAAGGTATAATAGGTTTGAACAATCAAGGCACCAAAAAGTACCCTTAGGCAGGACTGAAGAGATTGCGCGTTTTACAGTAAGTAAATGCTATTATTACTCAACCCCTTGCAAAATTTCAATGTGGCACGTCATATTTTTCGGTATGAAATTAGGTACAGTAGGTCTAAACAATCAAAGTACCAAGAAGTACCCTTGGACGGTGCCGAAGAGTTTTCGCCATTTACAATAAGTAACTGCTTTTATTCCACAGCTCCATGCAAAACTTCAAGTTTGCACCCCATTTCTTTCGGTATAAAATAAGGTATAATAGGTATGAACAATCAAGGCACCAAAAAGTAACTTTGACCGGGGCTGAAGAAAATGCGCGTTTTACAATAGGTAAATGTTATTATTTCTCAACCCCTTGCAATTCAATTTGGCACGTCATATTTTTCGGTACATAATTAGGTACAACAGGTCTAAACAATCAAGGTACCAAAAAGTACCCTTGGACGGTACCGAAGAGTTTGCGCCATTTACAATAAGTAACTGCTTTTTTTCCACAACTCCTTGCAAAACTTCAAGTTTGCACCCATTTCCTTCGGTATAAAATAAGGTATAATAGGTATGAACAATCAAGGCACCAAAAAGTAACTTTGGCCGGGGCTGAAGAGATTGCGCGTTTTACAGTAGGTAAATGTTATTATTTCTCAACCCCTTGCAAAATTTCAATTTGGCACGTCATATTTTTCGGTATGAAATTAGGTACAACAGGTCTAAACAATCAAGGTACCAAAAAGTAGCCTATGAGGGTGCCGAAGAGTTTGCGCGTTTTGCAGTAAGTAACTGCTTTTATTCCACAACTCCTTGCAATACTTCAAGTTTGCACCACATTTCTTTCGGTATGAAATAAGGTATAATAGGTTTGAACAATCAAGGCACCAAAAAGTACCCTTGGGCAGGGCTGAAGAGATTGCGCGTTTTACAGTAAGTAAATGCTATTATTTCTCAACCCCTTGCAAAATTTCAATTTGGCACGTCATATTTTTCAGTATGAAATTTGGTACAACAAGTCTAAACAATCAAGGTACCAAAAAGTACCCTTGGACGATGCCGAAGAGTTTGCGCCATTTACAATATGTAACTGGTTTTATTCCACAACTCCATGCAAAACTACAAGTTTGCACCCCATTTCTTTCGGTATAAAATAAGGTGTAATATGTATGAACAATCAAGGCACCAAAAAGTACCCTTGGGCAGGGCTGAAGAGATTGCGCGTTTTACAGTAGGTAAATGTCATTATTTCTCAACCCCTTGCAAACAGGTCTAAACATTCAAGGTACCAAAAAGTAGCCTAGGAGTGTGCCGAATAGTTTGCGCGTTTTGCAGTAAGTAACTGCTTTTATTCCAAAACTCCTAGCAAAACTTCAAGTTTGCACCACATTTCTTTCGGTATGAAATAAGGTATAATAGGTATGAACAATCAAGGCACCAAAAAGTAACTTTGACCGGGGCTGAAGAAATTTCGCGTTTTACAATAGGTAAATGTTATTATTTCTCAACCCCTTGCAAAATTTCAATGTGGCACGTCATATTTTTCGGTATGAAATTAGGTACAGTAGGTCTAAACAATCAAAGTACCAATAAGTACTCTTGGACGGTTCCGAAGAGTTTTCGCCATTTACAATAAGTAACTGCTTTTATTCCACAGCGCCATGCAAAACTTCAAGTTTGCACACCATTTCTTTCGGTATAAAATAAGGTATAATAGGTATGAACAATCAAGGCACCAAAAAGTAACTTTGGCCGGGGCTGAAGAGATTGCGCGTTTTACAGTAGGTAAATGTTATTATTTCTCAACCCCTTGCAAAATTTCAATTTAGCACGTCATATTTTTCGGTATGAAATTAGGTACAACAGGTCTAAACAATCAAGGTACCAAAAAGTAGCCTAGGAGGGTGCCAAAGAGTTTGCGCGTTTTGCAGTAAGTAATTGCTTTTATTCCACAACTCCTTGCAAAACTTCAAGCTTGCACCACATTTCTTTCGGTATGAAATAAGGTATAATAGGTTTGAACAATCAAGGCACCAAAAAGTACCCTTGGGCAGGGCTGAAGAGATTGCGCGTTTTACAGTAAGTAAATGCTATTATTTCTCAACCCCTTGCAAAATTTCAATTTGGCACGTCATATTTTTCGGTATGAAATTAGGTACAACAAGTCTAAACAATCAAGGTACCAAAAAGTACCCTTGGACGATGCCGAAGAGTTTGCGCCATTTACAATATGTAACTGGTTTTATTCCACAACTACATGCAAAACTTCAAGTTTGCACACCATTTCTTTCTGTATAAAATAAGGTATAATAGGTATGAACAATCACGGCACCAAAAAGTACCCTTGGGCAGGGCTGAAGAGATTGCGCGTTTTACAGTAGGTAAATGTCATTATTTCCTCAACCCTTTGCAAACAGGTCTAAACAAATCAAGGTACCAAAAAGTAGCCTAGGAGGTGCCGAATAGTTTGCGCGTTTTGCAGTAAGTAACTGCTTTTATTCCAAAACTCCTAGCAAAACTTCAAGTTTGCACCACATTTCTTTCGGTATGAAATAAGGTATAATAGGTATGAACAATCAAGGCACCAAAAAGTAACTTTGACCGGGGCTGAAGAAATTGCGCGTTTTACAATAGGTAAATTTTATTATTTCTCAACCCCTTGCAAAATTTCAATTTGGCACGTCATATTTTTCGGTACATAATTAGGTACAACAGGTCTAAACAATCAAGGTACCAAAAAGTACCCTTGGACGGTACCGAAGAGTTTGCGCCATTTACAATAAGTAACTGCTTTTATTCCACAACTCCTTGCAAAACTTCAAGTTTGCCCACATTTCCTTCGGTATAAAATAAGGTATAATAGGTATGAACAATCAAGGCACCAAAAAGTAACTTTGGCCGGGGCTGAAGAGATTGCGCGTTTTACAGTAGGTAAATGTTATTATTTCTCAACCCCTTGCAAAATTTCAATTTGGCACGTCATATTTTTTGGTATGAAATTAGGTACAGTACGTCTAAACAATCAAGGTACCAAGAAGTACTCTAGGACGGTGCCAAAGAGTTTGCGCCATATACAATAAGTAACTGCTTTTATTCCACAACTCCTTGCAAAACTTCAAGTTTGCACCCCATTTCTTTCGGTATAAAATAAGGTATAATAGGTATGAACAATCAAGGCACCAAAAAGTAACTTTGGCCGGGGCTGAAGAGATTGCGCGTTTTACAGTAGGTAAATGTTATTATTTCTCAAACTCTTGCAAAATTTCAATTTGGCACGTCATATTTTTCGGTATGAAATTAGGCACAATAGGTCTAAACAATCAAAGTACCAAGAAGTACCTTTGGACGGTGCCGAAGAGTTTTCGCCATTTACAATAAGTAACTGCTTTTATTCCACAGCTCCATGCAAAACTTCAAGTTTGCACCCCATTTCTGTCGGTATAAAATAAGGTATAATAGGTATGAACAATCAAGGCACGTTTTACAGTAAGTAAATGTTATTATTTCTCAACCCCTTGCAAAATTTCAATTTGGCACGTTATATTTTTTGGTATGAAATTAGGCACAATAGGTCTAAAAAATCAAGGTACCAAAAAGTACCCTTGGAGGGTGTCGAAGAGTTTGCGCGTTTTGCAGTAAGTAACTGCTTTTATTCCAACTCCTTGCAAAACTTCAAGTTTGCACCCATTTCTTCGGTATAAAATAAGGTATAATAGGTTGAACAATCAAGGCACAAGTAATTGAATTTAACCCCTTAAAATTTAATTTATTATTTTTTTGAAATTTTGGCAATCTAAAAATAAGGTACCAAAAGTACCCAGGTCCGAAGATTTGGGGTTTCAAAGTTGCTTTTACCAAATTTGCCTTCAAGGCCCCACTTTCGGTTTGAAAAATTTGGTTTAAAATAAGGAAAAAAGTAATGGGCATAAGGAACGTTTTACAGTAGTAAATGTTATTATTTCCCCTCTTCAAAATTTCAATTTCCGTATATTTTGGTAAAATTATACATAGGTCAAACTAAAGGGTCCGAAGATTTGGCTCCAAAGTTTTCGCCTTTACAATGGGTGCATTCCAAGTCCACAAAACTTGTTTAATTTTTTGGTAAAAAAAGGAAAAAAATTTGGGGCCCAAAAAATTTTGGGGTAAAGGAAATTTTTTTTAAAATTTCCCCCTTAAAATTTTTTGGATAATTTTTGGGAAAATTAAACAATAGGTCAAAAATCAAGGTCCAAAAGTCCCTTATGGAAAGGTTTTTCCCACAATTAACCTTTATTCCCAACCCTCCTTCGTTTAATTTTTTGGTATAAAATAAGGAAAAGGTTAACTGGCCCAAAAAACCCTTTCAGGGGAAGGAATTTTTTCAAAAGGTTCTAAAATTTTCCAGCCCCAAAATTTATTTAGACGTTTTTTGGTTTGAATTTAAGTAATGGTTAAACAATAATCCGAAACCCTGGGGGCCAAAATTTCGTATAAATAAGTAATGTTTTTACCACAACCCCAAAAACAATTTGCACCCATTTTTCGGTTAAAATAAGGTAAATGGTATAAAATCAACCCAAAATAATTTGGCCGGGGTAAAATTCGGTTTTAATAGGTAAAGTTAATTTTTAACCCTTCAAAGGGCAAAAAATAAGGTCCAAAAGAGTGGGGTCCAAAGTTTGCGCTATTCAAGTCTGCATTCCATAACCCTTCCTTCGTTTAAAATTTTTTGGTTGAAATAAGGAAATATTTGCCGGCCCAAAAAATCCCTTTCAGGTAAGGAATTTTTTAAAAGTAAATGTATTATTTCTCAACCCTTGCAAAATTTCAATTGGCACGTCATATTTTCGGTATGAAATTAGGTACAGTAGGTCTAAACAATCAAGGTACCAAAAGTACCTTTGGACGGTGCCGAAGAGTTTCGCCATTTACAATAGTACTGCTTTTATTCCACAGCTCCATGCAAAACTTCAAGTTTGCACCCATTTCTTTCGGTATAAAATAAGGTATAATAGGTTTGAACAATCAAGGCACCAAAAAGTAACTTTGGCCGGGGCTGAAGAGATTGCGCGTTTTACAGTAGGTAAATGTTATTATTTCTCAAACCCTTGCAAAATTTCAATTTGGCACGTTATATTTTTCGGTATGAAATTAGCACAGGTCTAAACAATCAAGGTACCAAAAGTACCTTTGGACGGTGCCGAAGAGTTTTCGCCATTTACAATAAGTAACTGCTTTTATTCCACAGCTCCATGCAAAACTTCAAGTTTGCACCCCATTTCTTTCGGTATAAAATAAGGTATAATAGGTATGAACAATCAAGGCACCAAAAAGTAACCTTGGACGGGGCTGAAGAGATTACGCGTTTTACAGTAGGTAAATGTTATTATTTCTCAAACCCTTGCAAAATTTCAATTTGGCACGTTATATTTTTCGGTATGAAATTAAGTACAACAGGTCTAAACAATCAAGGTACCAAAAAGTACCCTTGGACGGTGCCGAAGAGTTTTCGCCATTTACAATAAGTAACTGCTTTTATTCCACAGCTCCATGCAAAACTTCAAGTTTGCACCCCATTTCTTTCGGTATAAAATAAGGTATAATAGGTTTGAACAATCAAGGCACCAAAAAGTACCTTTGGCAGGCTGAAGAGATTGCGGTTTTACAGTAGTAAATGTATTATTCTCAACCCCTTGCAAAATTTCAATTGGCACGTCATATTTTGGTATGAAATTAGGTACATAGTCTAAACAATCAAGGTACCAAGAAGTACCTGGACGGTGCCAAGAGTTTGCGCCATTTACAATAGTAACTGCTTTTATTCCACAACTCCTTGCAAAACTTCAAGTTTGCACCCCATTTATTTTGGTATAAAATAAGGTATAATAGGTATGAACAATCAAGGCACCAAAAAGTAACTTTGGCCGGGGCTGAAGAAATTGCGCGTTTTACAATAGGTAAATATTATTATTTCTCAACCCCTTGCAAAATTTCAATTTGGCACGTCATATTTTTCGGTATGAAATTAGGTACAGTAGGTCTAAACAATCAAGGTACCAAGAAGTACCTTGGACGGTGCCGAAGAGTTTTCGCCATTTACAATAAGTAACTGCTTTTATTCCACAGCTCCATGCAAAACTTCAAGTTTGCACCCCATTTCTTTCGGTATAAAATAAGGTATAATAGGTATGAACAATCAAGGCACCAAAAAACTTTGCCGGGCTGAAGAATTGCGTGTTTACAATAGGTAAATGTTATTATTTCTCAACCCCTTGCAAAATTTCAATCTGGCACGTCATATTTTTCGGTACATAATTAGGTACAACAGGTCTAAACAATCAAGGTACCAAAAAGTACCCTTGGACGGTACCGAAGAGTTTGCGCCATTTACAATAAGTAACTGCTTTTATTCCACAACTCCTTGCAATACTTCAAGTTTGCACCACATTTCTTTCGGTATGAAATAAGGTATAATAGGTTTGAACAATCAAGGCACCAAAACGTACACATGGTCAGGGCTGAAGAGATTGCGCGTTTTACAGTAAGTAAATGCTATTATTTCTCAACCCCTTGCAAAATTTCAATATGGCACGTCATATTTTTCGGTATGAAATTAGGTACAGTAGGTCTAAACAATCAAGGTACCAAGAAGTACCCTTGGACGGTGTCGGAGAGTTTTCGCCATTTACAATAAGTAACTGCTATTATTCCACAACTCCGTGCTAAACTTCAAGTTTGCACCTCATTTCTTTCAGTATAAAATAAGGTATAATAGGTATGAACAATCACGGCACCAAAAAGTACCCTTGGGCAGGGCTGAAGAGATTGCGCGTTTTACAGTAAGTAAATGCTATTATTTCTCAACCCCTTGCAAAATTTCAATTTGGCACGTTATATTTTTCGGTATGAAATTAGGTACTGTGGGTCTAAACAATCAAAGTACCAAGAAGTACCTTTGGACGGTGCCGAAGAGTTTTCGCCATTTACAATAAGTAACTGCTATTATTCTACAACTCCATGCAAAACTTCAAGTTTGCACCCCATTTCTTCGGTATAAAATAAGGTATAATAGGTATGAACAATCAAGGCACCAAAAGTACCTTGGCGGGCTGAAGAGATTGCGCGTTTTACAGTAGGTAAATGTTATTATTTTCAACCCCTTGCAAAATTTCAATTTGGCACGTAATATTATTTGGTATGAAATTAGGTACAACAGGTCTAAACAATCAAGGTACCAAAAAGTACCCTTGGACGGTGCCGAAGAGTTTGCGCCATTTACAATAAGTAACTGCTTTTATTCCACAGCTCCATGCAAAACTTCAAGTTTGCACCCCATTTCTTTCGGTATAAAATAAGGTATAATAGGTTTGAACAATCAAGGCACCAAAAAGTACCCTTAGGCAGGGCTGAAGAGATTGCGCGTTTTACAGTAAGTAAATGCTATTATTTCTCAACCCCTTGCAAAATTTCAATTTGGCACGTCATATTTTTCGGTATGAAATTAGGTACAGTACAGGTCTAAACAATCAAGGTACCAAAAAGTACCCTAGGACGGTGCCAAAGAGCTTGCGCCATATACAATAAGTAACTGCTTTTATTTCACAACTCCTTGCAAAACTTCAAGTTTGCACCCCATTTCTTTCGGTATAAAATAAGGTATAATAGGTTTGAACAATCAAGGCACCAAAAGTAACTTTGGCCGGGGCTGAAGAGATTGCGCGTTTAAGAGTAGGTAAATGTTATTATTTCTCAACCCCTTGCAAAATTTCAATTTGGCACGTAATATTTATCGGTATGAAATTAGGTACAACAGGTCTAAACATTAGAAAATCTACCCGAATTACAAATCAAGATAACGCAAGACGAAGACGAAGAAATACTTCAAAAACTCATGCAACTTTAACACCTGGAGTTAGACAACCTCAACCACGCCATGAAACTCATGGAAGACTAAAAAGAACGTCTAAACGAACTCAAAACGCCCAAAGTGCACTACGATAATATTAGTGTATAGACAATTGTATTAATTATTTTGACGATTTTATTGATCATTTATGTAATTTACAAAATGTATATTAGGTAAAAAAATAAAGGAAACCGTTTTAGATTTAAGGCAACCAAAGAAACAAATGTACCATTAGAAAGTATGAATTTTAAGAAATAAAATTAAATGAATTTAAAATTAAAAATCAAGTAAATGAAAACCCTTAATTTTTAATGCACGTCGGGAGAAGTTATGTAATCCCCCAATTGATATATATGTAAAAGAAATAGGAAATTATTAGAAATATTAGAAATGCGTTAAGTAAAGTGCAACATTGTAAACCAAGGACAATTTTATTCAGTTTATTAACGTTTATGGGAACGGATGCGCTACTTTGTAGCACAGACGATAAATGACACTGCAGATGTCAGGTCACAGGCGGTCGCAGACAATCACGTACCAAGATTACCTAAAAAGTAATCTTGCAACAATGTATTTATGAATAGAATTAAGTGTAAGCAGACATTAAATCTGCAAGTTCCCACAGCCATGTGAGGGGGTAGGAATATTATAAAAGGCCCGGGAGCCCCAGTCGACGACAGTCAATTCATCGTTCAGCTTTAACATTGCAGTTCGTTCGATTACTCATTTTTGTACAATTAATTTAGTATTTCGGACTTAGAATAATTTTAATTCAAGTTTGTCAAAATTTCAATTAATTTCTGTATAATTAATAATAAATTGTTAAGAAGTTTGGAAATGGTTTTTTAAAAAGGCCGCTCCCAAGCCACGAACCTTAACTCGCGTTGTTAGTGTAATCAATTGTTCTTGCAGCCTCATCACATCTTTTTCCATTCTTACCAATTTACTGTCCAAATTTTGCTCAACTATTTTTACCTGTTCAGTGACATCTTTATTCAATGCGATGGAGCTTTTCATTAATCTTTGTTCTAACGTGGCAGTCTTTTCATTCAACTCTTCCATTTTCACCGCGTTTTCACTAAACCGTTCTTCCATTTTCTTAGCATTTTTACTTAACCTTTCGGTAAGAATTGATTTGAGTTCAACTGACCTCACTACGTTTTCACTTGACTTTTCTTCCATGCCGGATTTAAAATCCTTAAGGAAATTCATTAAAGTTTCTGCGTCCATTTTACTTTGGTTTCTTGTCACTGGCATATACAACTACTTAAATGTCTTTTAAATTAATCACTATATACCCCACAGTGCCTGACAGCAGTGTAGCGGGCTACTACTACCGCGTTTCACTAATTTAAAACAAGTAATAACAAAGGTTTTTATTACTCACTGTCTACAAGTCTAATTAACAGTATATGCTTTATTTATAGATGTTTTCAGTCCAATTAACAATGAAGCACTATTACATTAGTGAATTTACAAGCACTAATATCTTCTTAAACTAACTTCTTAACCATAGGTCCATTAACAACACTAACACAACTATTATTTATTACACGTTAGTCTATTTATGTATTCTACAAGCTGCATGTACATTAGACACATAATATAACATTTATGTATACTCTTGGAATTCCAAAAGCTCAACTATTCTTACTTTACACGATATAATTTATATTCGACATTCTGATATAGACTAACCCTGTATTTCATCATAGAACTTATTTATACCGTGAATTAAAAAAGATGACTCATCCTCCAGTAATTGCCAGAAGCTTCTCGGTACATGTAGAATATGCAGTGCTTGCGGCGCTTGTGTATGTTTGACGGGTTGCCTAATAGTAGCTCGCAACAATATGCTCTTCGTTATGAATGGCTTCAAAAAATTTGTGATAAAAAATGTTTCAATTTATCGGTTTCCGCTTATTTTGAGGTGCGATTTGCTGAGCATTTAGTAAATTTATCTGCAGCTATTTGGAAAAACTATCCATATATGCAAGAACACTAGGAATCAATTATTGAAGGTTCGAACTGAATGGTTGAAAAGCTACTGCTCGAGTATTCTTATGTTTATAGAAAGTTGAAGGTGAACAACAACATCTCACATGCCTTATGATGGAATTTTTGAGACGTATTGAAAATTTCAAAAAGATTGTAAAAAATCCAAGATAGTAATGACTGATATAAAGTTCACAAAAAAAGTTTTTGCGGACTTGATTACTGTGCTAGAAAATAAACCGTATCCAGAGACATATGAATAAAAATTAATAAATTGTCGTACATATGAAGATATGGAAGAAGCAAAGGCAGATTTTGTTGAGAGAGTCCCAAGAAGACACATTTTAAATTCCCTTGTGTCTACTAAAAGGTGTTGGTGTTTAGCGCAAGAGAAATAATGCTAAGCTGCAAGGTTAGATAAAGATCAAGAAAACGTCATAGATCGCATGAATAAGTTCATTGACGCTCGATCTTCAATAGAAGTTATCCAAGCAGCACGAATTAACGTTCAAAACCAATTTGAAGAAGACGAAGTGTTTTCTTTTATCGTAGATATTACAAGTTTGTATGCTGCAGAGAAACTCCCACCTCCACCAGAAATGTATAACCCCACAACGAAATTGTACCATTATTTAAAAGTATCCACACAATCTTCAATATTTTCCAAATTGGTACAGTCGTATATCAGTTCAACACCACATGGTGCTGGTCCAGAAAGCGGTATCTGTGCATACAACATTAAAAACTAACAAACAATTGAGTTGTTTAAGAGAGGCTACAAACTCAAGAATGTATATCGCTCTTAATGGAGTAGGAACAGCGCTGTACGACCCCAGACCTGCAGTTGCTAAATATCTGAAATCTAAAGAAAGGAGGAGGAAACTTCCTGACCCGGAACTGTACAAGACTTAGGAGTTTATACAAAAATTTCTTTCTCGTGAAGCAAACTTATAACTTATACACTATTTTTTTTAAATACAGAGTCTAATATTCTTTGTTCAAATAGTTTATTAAGATTTTAATGTTAATAAAATATGTAATGTAAATATTTAATGTTGCGCACTGTCGCTGTTACACCATACGTTTCTCCTGCAAAGCAGTTATAGAAATCGGAATATAAAATTTAGTAAAGACGTTGTCAGAAAGGTTTATTTCCCCCAATGTTCCTATAGTAAAAAATTTGACTGAAAGTGCCACCCAGTAAAAATTACTTAAAATATGCTCTCAAGGCTATAAGATATTAGTTTGTATATTTCTTACATTTAATTGTTACTCGAGGTTCCTTCTCCGAGATATTTATATTGATTTCATGACAAATATTCTAGTATTTCCTATAATTGAAAGATAGACATGTTGAGAACAGAAAAGCGCGCTTGTAGTGGTCCATGGCGCATGATCTGAATCCCTATAGGTAAACCTACCCCACGCCGACGGCGGAAACGGAATAGCTAGAGACAGTCGCGAAAGCTGGGTTAGTAAGGGTGTTTGTGCACTGAACAGGATATCTACGTTTTCAGTAAGTAATTTCAAGTTTATATAAATAAACTGTATTTATATTTTTTAATAAACTACATGACGACTATTTAATTAATTTACTACGTTTTGTCAGATTGGCGGTGTTCACAAACGCTATTTTTACGTATATCAGTTCATATTAAACGCGTAGCAAAGTTTAGTAATGTATACCTAAACTCGTTAAAGTTGCTAAACAAGAAAGCGCTTCAAGTGGTACTCACAATATTCAACACTGAAATAGTAACAGGTATATTAAATAATAAATTTAAATTAATTTTATTTAATGAAACGTCTATTATTGAATTTAAAGGCTATTTTATTTGAGATTTGAATTTGAGTCTTGTTACATGACAAAAATTTATAAAGCTTATGTACAACACAAATGCAATACACAACGGTGAGGTAGGTTCGTATCACTATAAGATTGCATAATATCTGAATAAATTAACTTTGCGTTGCCTTACTTCATTATGGTGTTTGAATTTCAATTTAAAAATTTAATTCTTGTCCAGGAACTCGTATACCTCTTTCTCAGTAACCAGTTTCTGGTTCGCCGATAAGTTTCAATTTGTTTCAATTTAAGCATCCAGTCTAAATATGTATTCGCCCCAATTCTCGATTTTGAGTTAATGCGGGAGCATATGTGTGCGTGTGTATGTGTGTTGTACGAGTAGAAAAGGAAGACAGTAAAAAAGAGGGAAAATAAAAGATAGGAAAGAGGCAGACAAGAAAGGAGAGTGAAAAAGAAGGGTCCAAGGAAAAAGAAGGAAAGGGGGAGAGGGAACACAGCGCAAGACGAGAATAGGGTGAGAAAGGGAATAAATGAAAGAAGGCTGAAAGGGGAAGGAAAGAGAAAATTGGATAAAATGGTAAACATAGTGAGAAGAATGTGAGAAGTGAGATCGAGAGAGGAAGGGGAGGCGAAAAAGAGCAAGAGAGAGTAAAAGCGATAGCGAGAAAGAGAGAGAGAGGAGAGAGAGAGAGAGAGAGAGAGAAAGGTAAGAGAGAAACACAGAGAAATGGTGGGGAGGAGGGAGAGGAAGATGGGGAAGAGGGAGAAACAGAGAGAGGAAAAAAAAAGAAGCGAGGGAGAAAGAGAGGGCGAGATGGAGAGAAAAAAACCAAAGAGGAAGCGATTGGGGCTAAGGATACGTGGATCATGGGAAACTGGAATGGGAAGAAAATGAAAGGAAAGGGAGATATAGGGAGTGGGAGGGCTAGAGAAGATGCAGTAGAGGGAGATGTGAAAGCTAAAAGAATAATGAAAGGCTAAAAAGCAAGAAGGGAGAAATATAAGTAGGAATTATGTAGGAATGAGAAGAGTTAGGTTGAGAGGAGCAAAAAAGAAGTTGTAGAGAGGGTAAAACAAAAAAGAGGAATTGATTACAAAAAGGAAAGTGGGGTAGAGAAAAAAATGGAGAATAACGAAGAAGGAGAAGCGGGAAGGGATTAAGCTGGAAACAAAAGAAGATATTATAAAAAGAGGAAGGAGAGCAGTAACAAGGAGAGGGAAAATGGAAGGAAAAAAGGAAGAAAGAATAAAGGAGTAAAAAAAAGTGGAGAAAAGGAATACGTACGAGAAGAAGATATAATACGAAGAGGAGAAGTAGAGGAAGAAAGTGTAGCAGAAAAAGAAGGCTGAGAAGGAAAAGGACAGGAGAAGAAGAAAGAGAAGGAGAACAAGAAAGAGAACGAGAAGGAAAACGAAAAGAAGAACGAGAAGGAGAACGAGAAGGAAAACGAAAACGAGAAAGGAGAACGAGGAGATGGAGAAAGACAGTAAGAGGGAGAAGGAGAAAATGAAGGAGAACGAGAAAGAAAACGAAAAGGAGAACGAGAAGGCGAACGAGAAGGAGAACAAAAACGAGAAAGGAGAACGAGGAGATGAAGAAAGACAGTGAGAGGGAGAAGAAGAAAAAGAAAAGGAAGGAGGAGCAGAAGGAGAAAAAAGTAGAAGAAGAAGGAGAAAAAGATGTAAAACGAAAAGGAGAAGAAAAAGGAGAAGGAGAAAAAGAAGGAGAAGGAGAATGAGAAGAAAAAAAGAAGGAGAACGAGAAGGAGAAGGAGAAGGAGGAGAAGCAGAAGGAGAAGGAGAAGGAGAAGAGGAAGGAAAGGAGAAGGAGACGGAGAAGGAGAAGGAGAAGGGAAAAGAGAAGGAGAAGTAGAAGAAAAGGAGAAGGAGAATGAGAAGGAGAAGGAGAAGGAGAAGGAGAAGGAGAAGGAGAAGGAGAAGGAGAAGGAGAAGGAGAAGGAGAAGGAGAAGGAGAAGGAGAAGGAGAAGGAGAAGGAGAAGGAGAAGGAGAAGGAGAAGGAGAAGGAGAAAGAGCAGGATAAAAAGAAGGAGAAGGAGAAGAAGACGGAGAAAGAAAATGAGAAGGAGAAGGAGAAGAAATAGGAAATGTAGAAGAAGAAGGAGAAGGAACAGGAGGAGCAGATACAGGAGGAAAAAGAGAAGCAAAAGGATAAGCAGAAAAAGAAGAACGAGAAGGAGCAGAAGTAGGAGGGGGAGAAGCAGTAGAACAAAAGGAGAAGAAGAAGGAAGAGCAGGAGCAGGAGGAGGAGGAAGACTAGTAGAAACAGAAGGAGAACGAGAAGGAGAATGAGAAAAAGAGGAGGATGAAAAGAAGAAGGAAAAGAAAAGGAGAATGAGAAGGAAAAGGAGAAGGATAAGGAAAAACGAAAGAATAAAGAGAATTAGAAAGAGGAGGAGAATGAGAAGGAAAGGAAAAGGAAAAGGAGAAGGAAAAGGAAAAGAAGAAGGAGTAGGAAATGGAGAAGGAGAATGAGGAGGAGAAACAGAAAAAAGAAGAGGAGAAGTAGAAGGAAAAGAGGAGTAGGAAGAGGATCAATAGCATGAGGAAGAAAAGTAGAAAGAGATGGAGATGGAGAAGGAGGAGAAGGAGAGGGAAAATAAGAAGGAAAAGGAGAAACGCAAAGAGAAGGACGAGAAGGAGGAGAAGAAGGAGAATAAAGAGAAAAGAAGAAAAGAAGGAGAAGGTAATGGAGAAGGTGGAGAAGAAAATTGAGTAGGAGAAGGAAAAGTAGAAGCGGAAGGAGAAGCAGATGAAGAAGGAGAAAGAAAAGTAGCAAGAGAAGGGGAAGAAGAAAAAGAAGGAATGTGTGGAGGAAGGAAGAAGCAAGGAAGTCGAAGGAGCAAAAAAGAAAGAAGAAGGAAGCAGGAAGCAAAAAGAAGGAAGAGGAAGAAGAAGGAAGGAAGAAGGGAGAAGAAAGAATGAAGAAGGAACCAGGAAGAATGAAGAAGGTAGAAGGAAGAAGGAAGAAGGAGGAAGGAAGAAGGAAGAAGAAGAAGAAAAAGGAAGAAGGAAGAAGGAATAAAAAAAAAGGAATAAGGAATAAGGAAAAAGGAAGAAGGAAGGAGGAAGAAGGAAGAAGGAAGAAGAAGAAGGAAGAAGGAAGAAGGAAGAAGGAAGAAGGAAGAAGGAAGAAGGAAGAAGGAAGAAGGAAGAAGGAAGAAGGTAGAAGAAAGAAGGAAGAAGAAAGAAGAAGGAAGAAGGAAGAAGGAAGAAGGAAGAAGGAAGAAGGAAGAAGGAAGAAGGAAGAAGTAAGAAGGAAGAAGAAAGAAGGAAGAAGGAAGTAAAAAGGAGGAAGAAAGGAAGAATGAAGAAGGAAGAAGGAAGAAAGAAGAGGGAATAAGGAAGAAGGAAGAAAGAAAAAGGAAGAATGAAGAAGGGAGGAGAAAAAGGAGAAGGAGAAGGAAAAGGAGAAGAAGAAAGAGAAGGATAAGGAGAAGGAGGATGAGGAGAAGGAGAACGAGAACGAGAAAGAGAAGTGGGAGGCGAATGAGGAGGAGAAGGAGAAGGAGATATAGAAGGAGAAGGAAATGTAGAAGAAGGCAACGGAGAAGGGCAAAGAGAACAGAAGGCGAAGAAAAATGGGAAGGGGAAAAAGAAGTAGAAGCAGACGGAGAAGGACAAGGAGAAGGAGTAGGGGAAGGAAAAGAAGAAGGAGAAGGCGAAAAAGAAGAAGGAAAAAAAAGGAGATGAAGAACTAGAAAGAGAAAGTGAAGGTGAAGGAAAAAAGAAGATGGAGAAATAGAAAGAGAAAGTTAATGTGAAGGAGAAGGAGGAGGAGAAGACGGAAACGAAAATGGAGGGGAAACAGGAGGAGGAGAATAAGGAGGAGAAAGTGAAAAAGAAGGGGAAGTAAAGGAGAAAAAGAAGGAGTTAAAGAATGAAAAGTAGAAGAAGGAGAAGAAGGAGAAGGAGAAGGAAAATGAAAAGAAAAAGGAGATGGAGTAGGAGAAGATGAAGGTGGAGGAGAAAGAGAAGGAGAAGGAAGAATAGAAGGAGTGGGAGAAGAAGAAGGAGAAAGATAAGGAGAAAGAGAATGAGAAAGAGAAGGAGAAGAGGAAGGAAAAGGAAAAGAAGAAGGAGAAGGAGATGGAGAGTGAGAAAGAGAAGGAAAAGGAGAAAAAGAAAGAGACGGAGAAAGAGAAGGAGAAGTAAAAGGAGAAGGATAAGGAGAAGGAGAAGGAGAAGGAGAAGGAGAAGGAGAGGAAAAGGAGAAGGAGAAGGAGAAGGAGAAGGAGAAGGAGAAGGAGAAGGAGAAGGAGAAGGAGAAAGAGAAGGAGAAGGAGAAGGAGAAGGAGAAGGAGAATGAGAATGAGAAGGAGAAGGAGAAGGAAAAAAAGTAAGATAAGGAAAAAAGAAAGAGAAGGAGTAAGAGAACTAAAAGGAGAAAAAGAAAAAGGAGAAAAAGGAAAAGGAGAAGGAGAAGTAGAAGAAGGAAGAAGGAAAGCCAGAAGAAGGAAGTGTTAGAATGAGAAAGCGGTAGAGGTAACGAAGGAGCGTCAGGGAATGTGTGAGGGACGCTAGTAAAGGGATAGGAATAGGATTAGAAGTTGAGAAGTGAGAGTAGTAAGGTAAAGTTTAATAGGGGCGGAGTCAAGAAAAAAAGATTACGGGACAGAAAGAAATAGTGAGAGGAAAGTAAGAGGGACCGGTTGCAGAGATATATATAGAGAAAAATTCTGAGAGGAAGAGAGAAAAGAGAAGAAAGATAATATACAGCATCGTGAAGGGGAGTTATGGATTACGGGAAGAGCTGCAGAAGGAAAGAGCAGGAGAATGATCAAGCGAAAAACTAAGTATGTGGGTAGGATAAGCTGGGACGATGAATCGGACGGGTAGGTGAAGTTACAGTGGTGAAGAAGCAATGGTAGAGGAAAAGGGAGAAAACGCAACGCATAATTGGCAAATATAAAATTCATACCGTGAATATTTTGTAATAAACGCCTCCCATTGATAATATTGATAGAGCTTCTACAAAATAGGCAATGTTCTAACCATTAAAGATACTTTTCCTGAAAATTCGACTTCGACATCGACTTCGACTTCGACTTCGACTTCGACTTCGACTTCGACTTCGACTTCGACTTCGACTTCGACTTCGACTTCGACTTCGACTTCGACTTCGACTTCGACTTCGACTTCGACTTCGACTTCGACTTCGACTTCGACTTCGACTTCGAGTTCGAGTTCGACTTCGACTTCGACTTCGACTTCGACTTCGACTTCAACTTCGGCTTCGGCTTCGGCTTCGACTTCGACTTCGGCTTCGGCTTCGGCTTCGGCTTCGGCTTCGGCTTCGGCTTCGGCTTCGGCTTCGGCTTCGGCTTCGGCTTCGGCTTCGGCTTCGGCTTCGGCTTCGGCTTCGGCTTCGGCTTCGGCTTCGGCTTCGGCTTCGGCTTCTGGAAGAGAAAAATGCAATAACTCGTGTGTTACTAAGGGCATAAGAACTTGGCATAAAATAAAAAGTCGATGCAAAAATGAAAGTGGAAAGTTGGAAGAGCATTTTAAATCCGAATCTCACAAGCAGCACTACTTGACTTATGTCATTTCATATTAAATGATCGGCATGCTGAACAACTCCTGAATAAGACATGGCATAAAATTTAAATTGAAAAGTAGGCAGTAATGGAATTTAATACGCAACGATCAAAATCTTAGCAGATATTGTACGAACATTAGGAAGACAAAGAATTGCATTTATAGGTGACAACGAACAGGATAGCAACTATATTCAGATTGTAAATCCTGTCGCAAGACATAATCCTACCTTACAAAAATGAATTAATTCAAAACAGATGGTGCCATACTACGAATCGTATTTAAGCCATAGAGCTCAAAATGAATTTATATCCATACTGGAAAAGGAAATAAAGTTACATATTGTTAACGAAATTTAAAATGCAGGTTTATTTTCAATTATGGCAGATACAACACCGGATTTAAGTCTTAGTGATAAGTTATCAATTGTTTATCGATATGTTGACAAAGAAGGACAGCCAATCGAAAGGTTTTTAAATGTTGTTGAAGCACAAGATAAAACTGCTCTAGAATTGGTCAAGGACATAGTAAAATGCATACAATTTGAATGGTCTATCAACAGATGAATTGGAATTTCAGTCATACGACTTTTCAACTTCCACGAAAGGTCGATAAAAAGGAGCACAAAAATTTGTTTCTAATCTCGATTATCGCAATGTTCCATACATCCCATTTCAAGCGCACCGGACGAACACATTTTATGCAACATAGTTGCAAGGCAAGTCATAATATTTAACTTGTTCGACTTACTCGAAAACTTGTATGTATTTTTTACATCAAACACGAAAAGATTTTTATCCTTCAGCAAAGAGCTGGTAAATATAGAACGTGCTCTTCATTTACGAAATTTGTCACAAACCAGATGGACTGTTAGAGCAGAATCTATAAATGTATCGTTTGAAGCTATCGCTTCTGTTATAAATACTATTCTTATCTCTGTCAATTTTGATACAAAGATATAAACTTTTGCTTTCGGAATTGAAAGACGACTGCTCTCCTTTGATACAATAATTTCGTTATTTTTTATGAAAAATATAATGAACAAAACCAAGATTATTACAGAATTGCTAGAAAGCGAAAATTTGAATATTGTCCATGCGATCGAATTAATAGCGTCTACTGCAAATACCATCGAAAAGATCAACTTAAACGAAATAGAAATGAACAACGTCGTTGATGCTTCATTACAAATATCAAAAACATTTAGCGTCGACGCAATGTTAGATTTTAAAAAACATCATAGAAGACGACTGGTTCCAAAACGATTTGATGATGCTGCTGAAATTCAAATCGAATCAGACATATTATTTTTATAGGAAAAAGTTTAAAACGGTCTTAGACACGTTAATAACTCTAATGCGGACAATATAAAAGCAGCAAATGAGACAATAAAACCGTAATTCGAAAATATTTATAAACCTAATTTAATAAGAACGGTAAATAATGTTGAGTGTACATCAAATTTGTTTCCTGTTAATAAGCCAGGTCCTACATCACTACAGATGGAGTTCGAAGTTTTT
Source organism: Platerodrilus igneus (assembly GCA_036346225.1). Taxonomy (NCBI): domain Eukaryota; kingdom Metazoa; phylum Arthropoda; class Insecta; order Coleoptera; family Lycidae; genus Platerodrilus; species Platerodrilus igneus. The sequence goes on from JARFIW010001620.1 coordinate 28,665, forward strand.
GTGAACTATTGTTAGAAAAGTGATTATTCATTAGCTGAGTTAGCTTCCATGGCGCATGAGTTGCAACATGTTTTAAAACTGGTAAATAAAGGTTATCTTTTAGCTTTAACAGCACCCGTCACAGTATCATCAAACGAAAGAAGTTTTAGTAAATTAAAATTAATAAAAAATTATTTGCGGTTCACAACAGCCGACGATCGTTTGGAAATGTTGATGCTCCTTTCTTGCGAAAAAGACATTACTGATAAAATAGATTTACAAGTCGTGCTAGGTAAATGGGCAAAAATGAAAATAAGACGTTCCAAAGTAATAGCGTGATCTTATCTTGTTTTTATTGTTCATTGATATAGTATATTCTACAACGAACATAGAATGATACCCATTTCTCACGAGTATGATAGATTGCAGCATGAGCTGCAGGCGAGTGTTGCAAATCATACGAGTGAGAAATGGGCATTCCATGCAGTGGCGTAACTACGATTTTTGGGCCCCCCCGCAAAAATTTTAAAGTGGGCTCTCTTTAAAATGTATTACTTTTACTGGCTTATATTTAGCCATATTTTTAAATTATAGTACATGTAGAGAAGGAAGCAGTATAGAATTAAATACATATACTATATTAATCAAGTGCTTTATTAATTATAAAACCAAATTACATAAATTCAAACTTATAAGTTAATTAATATTAAATCTACATATTTATACGCCGCACAAAATTATTTACACCTAAAAATTTGATACAGTAAAAACCTATGAGCTAGCAGACATTCCAAATCAAATTCAAAATTTTGTTTTTCTTGCATGTTTTGCTGCAAACGCGTTTATTGTATCCTCTATATTCATATTTTTGGCAGTGTCATGTTCTACTGCTAAGAGGATAAATCGTCTAATCTATCTTGTGAAGTGCGGTTCCTAAGATAATTTTTAATAATTTTAATTTTGAGAAAGATCTCTCCGCACTTGCAACGCTAACGGGTAAAGTTAGGTATAACATTAAGGCTGTTATGGTGTTTGGAAAACTGCTAGAACCTGTAGATTTGGAAAGTACTAGATATTCTAAAATTGTAAGATACCGTTAACATTTTTAATTCATCACAAATAAGTCTATTATTTTTGAGTGTAGTAAGTTCTATACCTATAGCATCATTTAAATCTTTGTAGTAAAATTTTGCAATTGTTATGCCTTAGATAAAATATCGTCTGCAGTTAAATTCAAAAATACATTAGGTTCTAAGAAATTAAACTTTTCGTTTACATGAAAAAGCGATTTAAAACGATTCGACAGCTGTGAAATTATAATATCCATTACGCGATAAAATACATTTATTTTAAATTTAAATTCTTCATCATTAAATCGATAATCATTGGATAATTCATCGTAATGCTTTTTTATTTTTGGTTGCCTTTTTTATAAATTCCGGTTTAATATTCCATTGCCCTGCAACTTTCGCTGCTTCCTCCTTGATGTTGGAATAGTTATTTCTTGTTTCCTTGAAAATTTTAAAGTTTTTGTAATAAGAGAGTTATCTGATTAATATTCGCCTTTTCACTCTGAGCAGTTTGTGAGAGCTTGTTAAGCTCTTCTAGAATTTGACTTAAAAACACTTAAAAAATAAAATTAAAATTATCCATGCTAGTTAATATTTGCTTTGCGTCATTTCGTTCATCTGTTTTTTTGATATCATAATAATTTTATTAAGAGACATTACTATATCTTTATACCGAATTCTTATGGCAGCTAAAGATTTTACTCGATCCGCCCAACGTGTCGGATTTAAGCGTTTCAATTGTGTGAAATTTTCTTTAAAAACAGAAAGCCAATTCCATCTTACTATACTATTAGCAAAAATGTATATATGTTTTCTAAAAGTAGAAAAACGATTCTATTTCTTTTATACCTTTAACGGCATCATTTATGACTAGATTTAAGTTATGGGCACTACAGTGCATATATAAGGCTGCAGGCTCTATGTTTAAAATTCTCTTTGCACGCCAGAATACGTACCGCTCATAACGTTAGCTCCATCGTAGCCCTGCCCTCTACATTTATTTATATCTAATTGCATGTTGGTTAAATTGCTTAATATAGTATTACATAGTCCTTCAGCAGATTGGGACTCTACTTTTGTAAAACCCACAAAAGTTTCACAAATATCTATTTTGGTTACCTCTCCCAAGCTGTCTTTTTAAAATCAATATATCTTACAATTTTACTTAATTGATCAATCTTAGTTATATCCTGTGTAGTGTCTATTATGATTGAGAAAAAGGAGCGGATCTAATTTTATTTAATAAAATATTTTTAAGTGTGCGCTTAAAGTATTAATAATATCGTTTTGAATTTTGGGAAAGATATTTAATTGAACCTTTGGGTCGTTCAAGCACTTTTGTAATATAGGATCATAGTTACTAATTAAATGAACTAAACTTAAGAAATTACCGTTGTAACTGTCTTTTGAATCAGAAAAACTTTCTCTATGTCCTCGAAATGACAGCATGCGCTGGGATAGTGTTAAAGTAACATTGAAAAGTCTGTGTAAAACATTTTTCCAAAATTCAGTTTCTTGTTTTAATAGTAGAGTATCTTTCATATCTATGGTATAATTTTTTTCCACATATCGTAAATAAAACAACAAGTTAAATGAGATTGAGCAAGCAAATGCTCTTTAATTTTTTTTGATAAACCCTGCCAATCATTAATTCCGGTCGTCCAACTTGACCTTACTGAAGCAAACAGCCAACATGGTTGACAATAAACACAATTTTTAATTTAGAATAACACAACCACCCATTTGAATTGTGTGGTAAGTTTAACGTATTGCTTTTATTTTCGCTTGCAGTTATTAAGTAATAATAGTGAACTTAAAAACTTCTATTTTTATTATCTTTAGGAAACGCACCATCTGGTCTACACAATCCGTAATTAATTATTTCTTTTCTTAAATTGTCATGTTGTAAAACATTGATTTTTAAAAATGTGCAAAATCGGTTGGATATTCTTTCGTCAGATCCATAGATAGTTCATTAAGTGAAAAGTACTACTCACATTTACCTCTGTAATTGTAGTGGTATCTAGTTCCAAATTTCTATCGCGGCCGTCATTATGTGATGTACTTGCGCCCTGGGTGAGAGTTTTAAAATTGTTGACGACTGCTGTTCGTCTGTAGCGGAACTAGTAGATGCTACTGTCGAAAGCCCAATTTCTTTCATAGATTGTTCTTGTTTTCGGACTCTTTAGAAGTAAAAAGGAACTTATTTTTGGAATCTTGCTCTTTGATTCTTCCAATAGTTTCCTTTTCGTTTTTGCAGCGCCGCTTGTAGTGCTCATTGTATATTATTTCCTGCAATTTTGAATGAAATTAATTATAATGTAATTAGATAAGTAATAATTATTTAAAAGCCTTTTGAAATTACAAATAACACATACATACTTTGCTTTAAATGCTTTAATTAACAAAATATAAATGATTTTTATTGAATGCTTAAAGATTTATTTATATGTATTTCTCAGCGCGACTTCAACTATGATCAAATCAATAGTAGTTTAATAAAAATAGATATAAATACTTACGTTTAAATATGAAAGACCTCCTGTAATACGAACACAACACTATTGAGTAAAACGTACTGGAATGCTTTTTACTTCCTTTCCGTTATATATAATGCAGCTAATGCAAATACGTTGCAACCAGCTGACTAGAAACCACAAAATGAATTTCTTTCTAGTATTATATTTCTAGAAAGCGAAGGTTACTAAGCTACCTGCCATCCTGTGAATCTGTACTGTACAGACAATAGCCCTTTTATTCCTATTTAAAATCCCACAAACCAAACTAACCCTACTATACGTCGTTTAATAATGCTTTACCACTTTATACAACTTATCACTTAAGAATAATATAGACATCTTTGTTATTAAAGTTTACAGTCTCTTTCATCTGTTTATTAACCCTTACAAAATAGGACAGAACGGATAGAAAGAAGAAAGGATGCAGGCTGCAGGTGGTGTTCAGTATTTATCTTAATTATTATTTCTTGTATTTCAGCAGTTCCTAGTAGTAACATCAAGAAAACGTTCGTTAACCTGCGGTTTCTGAATTATCTGCAATATTTTCTTGACCATTTCTTACCTGCCAAATATGTTGAAGATGAATAAGTTGAGTTTATTATCGTTTGGGCCTTCTTGCACTTGGGGCCCCCCGCATAGCGGGGGCTGGCAGGGGTGTAGTTACGCCACTGATTCCATGCGTTTTGTACACTAAACTTTTTCTACAACTGCAGTATCAACTTTTTAGATGCAATACCTTCTTTGTTATTGCATTGCAAGATACATAGTTACTTGGAGTATAGATTAATGTTACGGTTATTAATATCATACTTTGCTATATCCACTTTGTGATAAATGGTAAGAGTTACTCACAACATAGAAAAATGCATCCATAATGTTGGAAACATACTTATTAGATAACTTGCTATGGTATGCAATTATAACATTTTCAGAATAAAATATTGTTTTTGATATTTTTGCAAATCAGTAGATATACTACCTTCGTACGAGCACAGAAAAACCGGTTTTCCCCATGTTAAATCCCATAAGGAGGCTCAAGGTCCGTTCTGGTCACTTTTTGACCTACTATAGGAATCCCCATAAAAGTCTTAAAAATCGTCTTAATTGCACTGTTTCTCGGTTCAACCAGATATGGTACCACTCTAATGATAAAACTTAGTCATAACGTCCATTTTAAGTTTCAAAGACAATTTATTTAAAATTGGTTGTTGCGTATAACTTGATACTCAATAGCTATTTCTTTATTTGCATAATCAGATCTAGGTCTGGTTGTGGGTGATTAATGGCAAAGTTCCTTGAATTTATTTCCATCAGATTAAGGTGAAATTGCCCCATAGGGTGAAATTGCCCCACAGGGACAATTTCACCCTATGGGGCAATTTTACCCTATGGGGCAATTTCACCCTATGGGTCAATTTCACCCTATTCTGATGGAGAAAAATTCAAAGAACTTTGCCATTAATACACCCCACAACCAGATCTAGATCCGATTATGCAAATAAAGAAATAGTTTAATATTATTGCAATATCACAAAAGTTATACGCAACAACCAATTTTAAATAAATTGTCTTTAAAACTTAAAATGGATGTTATGACTAAGTTTTATCATTAGAGTAGTACCATATCTGGTTAAACCAATAAACAGTGCAATTAAGACGATTTTTAAGACTTTTATGGAGATTCCTATAGTAGGTCAAAAAATGACCAAAACGGACCTTGAACCTCCTTATGAGATTTAACATGGAAAAAACCGGTTTTTGTGCTCGTACGAAGGTAGTATATCTACTCAAATCCATAACTAATTTAATAGGCAATCTCATATCTACTTTTTGAAGTTTCTGGTAATAAATTTAAAGCAGTTGCATTTGAAGAATTAAAAGACTATAATTGGCCATTTCTTTTAAAGATTTTGCTAAACTTTAAGATTTTAATAGTATATTATACAACGACGCTATAATGAAAGCTATTATTCCCGAGGATGATAGTTGCTACAACGAGCGATCGAAGTGAGCGAGTGTAGTAATCATCCGAGAGAGAATAGTAGTCTTCATTATAGCGAGTTGTATACCATCTTTTATCTACAACAAGTATCCAGTAAGAGAGCATAATTTATATAACTCTACTTTCCAAATTATCGAAATTCCACAATTAATTAGCGAAAACCAACACTGCTAGTTGTTTGTGTTATTGTATTGACACATAGTAATTGGTATTTGGCGTTTGACGTTTGTGTTAAATTTCAAAGGTATTGGGATTTAATAATATTATTTTCCAGTTGGTCTAAATAGGGAATAAAGAGCCATTATTCCCTCTGCTCCTCATTATTCCTAGCGTGATTAATATATAACATTATTATACTGCAAAAGCCACAGGTGTAATACTTATGTCATATGTTAGTTGTAGATAAACACTTTTACAGAATGGTATTATTTATTTGACATTTGTTGCTTTATTGTTTGTTTCATAAGTAACTCGACTGTCGTCATTACAAGTAATACCCAAGGCAAGAGCTATTTCAGTACTACAAGTAAGAAATGAATATTTCGGCACTGGTTGCTTGGCAACTTGCCAAACAACGAGTGTGGAATAAAAACCGGTATACAATATATCAGATTTCTCTATCAGAAACACAATTAAAGTAAGTTCATTGTAAAGCAGTCGTAGAAAAATGCTTTTTCGTTATACCTTCATACTTAAGTTTCAAAGATATAATTGCATCTAAAGTATTTAGTCTAAAAATATAAATTGGTTGGTCGAAAAATACTAGGATTGCACACTCCTCTAACAAAATTATCTTCGAGGCGGCTCTGGAATTTAGCACACTAGTTTTTGTTTTTTGTTTGATATAAGATTCTGATGCACTTGATTCCAGAATGCTTATTTTTGATGTACAGGGTTGTGGTTTATATAATTATGTTCATGATTAAATTCAGCACACTAGTTGTGTTTTTTATGTGTTTTAAGAACAGCCGTACTTAATTTCAGCATAGTGGTTCTTGGTTTAAAAAAAAACCCTGTTTAAATTCAGAATGCCCATGATAAAATTCAGCACACTTGTTTTTGTTCCAACTTGAAATAAGAATTAGTCGTACTTAATTTTAAAAAATAGTTGTCTGTGCTAAAATTTATCAACTTAATCAGGTCTAGAATAAGCTTTCTATATACATGACTACGCTATAAATCCGAATGCTTGATATATGTTACAGCCTATTTTAATTTAAGAATGTCCATGTTGAATTTAACACGTTATTTCTTGTATATAGAAGCACTCCGTCATCCATCCGTTTGCCAAAATTTCGTCTTTGCGGATCTGTCCCATTAGTATTCTTAACACTATGATCAAAATTTTTGAAAAAAATTTTTTTGAAGATATTAATTCTTATGTAGAGATACACACTCTATTACCGCGTTTCCAATCAGGCATTTGTGCGGGTCATATCTGTAAAATGACTTTGCTCAGGGTCACTAATTATGTAATTGCGGCACATGATAACAGAGTTAACATTACCAGTGCTATTAGACTTTACTAAGGCATTTGACACCTTAAATATTGACATATTGTTGTCAATTTTAAAATTTAATGGATTTGATATTCTTGCTATCGAACTTATGTGATCTTATTTAAAAGATAGGATTCAAGTAGCTATTAACTGTAGAAGTTCAACTACATGCGGGGTTACCTGTGGTGTACTCCATAGGTCTGTATGAGGTCGTTTGCTCTTTTCTATCTAGACACATCTACTTTGTTATCGATCTTGCAGCATGCTACTTACCAGATGTATGCTGACGACACCCAATTATATTACTTATTTAATGCTAGTCATGTTGATCAAGCTGTGCACCTGGCGAACACTGATTCGAATGACTGTTAAATTTGATGGTCAACACTCTCTTGTTGTAAATACTCTCAAATCGAAGGTTATACCATTTGGCTCGACTAAATACAAAGATGCCATTATGATTCAATAAAAATAAATATAAACAATGTTTCTTTATAGCTAAAACAATACGCTAGAAATTTAAGACTATATCTTGATTCCCCATTTTGAACGGACCAGCACCGTGAAGAAGTTGTAGAATACTAGAACGGGTAGAATGGCTTATGTGTTTCATTGAGCTAAAGAGCCGTAGCATAGGTTTAACCAAATTAGTGGAGTCTTTAGTGAGGAATCAGACTAAGAGTAGTTCCCGAAAGAAGAAGCAGCCCTTTCGGTACGTAAAGCGACAGAAATCTTGGGGGTTGGTATGGCATTCTAAAGCACACTATTGCGATAGGAAGGCAACGGGAAATCACCTCATTACCGCTCAACTACACAGCGTACTGAAAACGTTTTTAATATTAGTGATGGTATCCTCTGGAGTAAAAAACTCCGGAGTTAAAAATAGTCACCCGTTTGAATCTCCGGGAGGGCACTACTTCAGAGGATATGATTGGCAAATTTAAAAAAATAGTAGGGAAAATATTGCGAGTCAGAGCGTGGAATGTCAGTAGTACGAAGCAAGTAGTTAAGCTAGAGAACCTGAAAATTGAAATGGATAGGACAGGATTAGACATAGTAGGTACTAGCGAAGTTCGGTGGTCAGAGGCGGCGGATTTTAGGAAAGAAGGCTTTAGGGTAATTCATACAGGATCAGCGTGAGGAAATTCGGGTGTGGGAATAGTTATTCGGAAAAGGATATGACATTATATAGAGAACTACTTACAAAAGAACGAAAGAGTACTAATGGTTAGATTAGAATCTAATTCAGTAAATACAGTAAAAATACAAGTATACGTGCCCACCTCTAGCTACAGTAAGGAAGTAGAGGAAACGATTTACAAAGATGCCGAAGATATACTAGGATACGTAAAAAGATATGGAAATATAATAATTACGACAGATGTTAATGCAGTGGTAGGGGAGGGTAGGAAAGGAGCGGTAGTAGATTTATTCGGTTTCGACACGAGAAACAACAGCGGTAAAAACTGGTAGAATTTTGCGACAAAAACAATTTAACCATCACAAACATATTATTTCAACATCATGCTAGAAGGCGATGCACGTGTAAGATACCAGAAAATATAGAGAAATATCAAATATATTACATTCCTGAGAAAGAAACAAAAAGGGTACCTTGACTTTGAGCCACAAAAGATTCGAGAAAAGTTTAAACGAATTTCAGAAAGCCATTGGGAATGTTTCTTATACTAAGTAGAGTCCGAATGGAATAACATTAAATCCAGAAATATTCTGGAGTATAAACAAAAAGAGAATAAAAAACCATGGATAACAAAGAATATTCTGAATTTAATAAAAGGAAGGCCAAAATACAAAACAGATCAGACGATACTCGAAAACAGAGATACAACGCCATAAAATGGAAAATTATTCGCGAAGGCAGGAATGCTAAAGAGCAATGGATTGATGAAAAGTGCAAAGAAGTACAAACTAAAATAGAAATAGGAAAGACATACACAGTATTCAAAGTAACTAGAATGAATTTTAGGGATATAAAATCGTACAGCAAAAATATAAGGGACACGGGAAGTAACTCCATTATTGAAAATGTAGAGAAAGTGGTTAGGTGGCAGGAATTTATAAAGAATTTATATGCAGGATCAAAACTAGAAGTATTAGAATAGGAATCAAACATTAAAAAAGATGACTTGGAATATCCTAATCTTAGAAATAAGTACGAATTAGCATTAAAGAGTCCGAAAAATAATAAGGTACCGGCTATAGATAAGGTGCAAACAGAAATTCTAAAAACCCTTGGTCAATCAGTAACAGAACGTCTCTTGTAATCTGTAAGCTATATGTATGGCACAGGCGCGATACCCAAAAATTTCAAACGTAACACCATAGTCACTATACCAAAAAAGAAAGCTGTGGATAGATATTAAAATTTTCGATCAATAAGTTTAACAGCACACGTGTAAAAAATATTAAAACGGGATGAAGAAGTACTAAGAGAAGATCAATTTAGGATTAGGCAAAATAGGAGAACACGAGAGGTCATTTTAACTTTAAGGGTGATAATGGAGAAAACAATAGAAAAGAGAGAAAGCGCATATATAGGGTGTGTAGATTTGGAAAAGCATTTCATAATTTAAAACGAGAAAAAATGTTTGAAATTCTCAAAAAATTGGAATGAGTTATAGGATTGAGCAAATAATACATAGCTTATACGGAGAGAAAACTGCTGTAGTTTAATTAGAGCTGGAACGCAGAGAAGTAAATATTAGGAAAGCTGTGAGACGGGGAAATGTTCTATCACCAATAATATTTAACTTGTACATCGACGAGGCAAGTGCGAAAAGACTTTTGGAATTACTGTGCAGGGAGAAACGACTGATATGCTTAGATTTGCAGATACTATAGCAGTATTAGCTATTAGCATCTAGCAAGGAAGAGTTGGAAGTAGCTCTTAATGAAATGGACACAGTACTAACAGAGAAATACCGTGTAAAAATTAACAAAACTAAATATAATAAATTATATATATATATATATATATATATATATATATATATATATATATAGAATACAGGGTGCCCACAATCTATCTCCGTATATGGGTAACTTTTTTATTATAGAAGATATAATGTTGGTTAAATTAGTAAAGTTAAAGAGAAATTTACAAGTAGTATTATGCTTTTTTGAAAACCCACCTAGGGGCTCAACTTTTTTAGATATTTGAAAAAAACTGAAATTTACCATTTTTTTCAAACGATAAATGTGTGGTTGCCATTTTTGGTAATAAAATACTTGGGCTTTTCTTCTATAATTATAATTTAAGTGGTGTACGCTATTTGAATTTTCTACAAAACGAATTGCAAGAAATGTTAGATAATTTGCCACTTCATTTACTGTAAAACTTATATTATTTTCAGCATAACGATGCACCTGCTCACAACGCTCAAGCCGTTTTGAATATCTTGATAATAGTTTTCCAAATTGGATTGGCAATGCAGGTCTTGTTCCATGGCCGGCAAGGTCGCCAGAACTATCACCATTACATTTTTTCTTTGGGGTACTGTAAAGGATATAGTGTATGCTAAAACCCAATATCATCGAGCAATTCAAAGATGGTATTACAGCAGCTATTATAAGTATAAAACCACAAACCTTAAATAAGGTGCACCAAAACCTAATTAAAAGTTGCGAGATGTGTTTGCAAGCTAATGGAGGTCACTTTGAGCATATGTTCATGTAGCAGTGGGCATATTAGCATTAATTAATTTTTGTTTCCTTTGCTTAAGTTATTTGTATGGTATGGATAGTTTATATTTTAAGTATTTTATTTTTTCTTAGTTTATAATAAATTTAGTTACAATAAACATGTGTTTCCATTATTGATTTCTACACATTTTGTTTGTTTGTAATATGTATCCATGGACTCTTTGATGTCCGCAAATAAATAAATCGTATTTTATTTATTATAAAAACAACTACTAAAAATAAGTATATAAACCCTTACATTAGGGCAATGAGAAAAAATAACTTTCCATTTGGGTCATATTGAACTATAGTTTCCATTTAAAAAAAGTGAGGTTATGTTTGTACCTTGAAAACCCATTTTCAATTAAAATTGTCATATTCGCTATTGAATTCTACGTAAAAAGTTACCTTACAAGCAGTTTTTATTCCCTCTATAGGTTAAACCGTTAAAAAGTTATTAATGTTTGAAGAAAATGGCAAATTTCAGTTTTTTTCAAATATCTAAAAAAGTTGAGCATCTAGCTGAGTTTTCAAAAAAGCATCGTACTACTCGTAAATTTCTCTTCAACTTTGCTAATTTAACCAACAAGGTATCTTCTATAATAAAAAAGTTACCCGTATACGGAGATAGATTGTGGACACCCTGTATATGTGTGTGTTATATATATATATATATATATATATATACGCACACGTATACAGGGTGTCCACAATAAATATATATAATATATATATATATATATATATATATATATATATATATATATATATATATATATATATATATATGGATAACCAGATTCATATTGCCAAAATGTTAGTAAAGGGCTCATCACAGCAGGTTAGCTACAATCTGCTGTAAAAGTGCGGGTTGGGGCGAGGTAGCGTGGGGCGGGACAAAATGTCGAGATGCAGACGCCTACTTGGTTTATGAAGTACCAGGAGAACATATAGACGGCAGTGCTGTGGAACTTATTAGTCCAGTTATAAACCTCACAGATATTTTAATTATACATATTCTCTAACATTTATAATCATATACCTTAGAAATTCCTATATCTAATGTAAAAAAAATTATTAGGGAATAAAATTATAAGATTTAACATTCGTATATTTGCATCGCACAGTTATTTTACAATTTCCAATATGCAATTGACAAAGCTGTTACATTAATTAGTTGGCCAATTAATGAAAAAACAGAATAATGGCGTAAACGTATCTCTAATAAAAAATTATTAGATAAAGTGTCAAGTGGGTTTTTATTACAGTTTATGAAAAGCTACAAATGTTGGTTTGGTTTCTTTTCTTATCACACCTTCGTTTCCTTTATCATTTTCTAACGACAAAATAATAAACAAAGTGGCCGCAACAGCCAGCCAAACATATTTTATTTCAGTGAATTTTTTATAATTAAAAAAAAGATATCAATATAAAATACAAATTTTCAATATGTTTATATTGCTATTACATATTTAAAACTGTACTAAATCGGACCCAGTAAACATTCCTCTAGTAGAATAAAAATCCATCTCTTGCATTTTTAAGTAGTCCAAAGTTTGTTTTGCTTTTATTTATTTACGTTTTCATTGCAGCTTGTCAAATTGTGTTTTATCACAATTGCGTATGAGAGTTTGTGAATAGTGAATTTGTACCATAATGAACAAAAGTACATTTTACGTGTATTACAGAAGTTTGAGGGTAAAAAACTTAACCAAACATGGTTTGTAAATTCTAATTAACCGTAAGAATTTTTTTTACATTATTTCTTATTACTACACAAGCCTAAATATAAGCGACATATTACTGGTGGATTTTTAAATTTATCCCAAAACATCAATTAAACTTGAGCATAAAAAATAAACAATTCCGTGTTTATTTTTTTTTACAAGTCTTACACTACTCAAACTGGGGGAATATCAATTACCTACCTTATTAAATAGGAAACCCAACAAAAATTTATATAAATCCAGGGTTTATGAAGAACAACTCATTTCTATAATTACTGAGACGCTAAATAATATCGATAATGAAAGTTATAAATACACTTGCGAGCAATTACGGCTATAGTCGAAAACTCTCAATAGATGTTTGTTGTGTTTTGTTTTATATAGCATGTATTCGAACCATTTCTGTTTTACAATAGTGTGTGACATGGAAGTTCTGAATTTTTCCACGGCAGCACAATGCAGGTGCAGTTTTCTAAAAAATACTAATATTTGATTTATTCGATAGTAAAGTGAATTGTAGTGTGCAATTTTGATGAAAATTCATAAAAATTATTCACACATTTGGAAAAGTTACTGGTTTTGCTTAAATCTTCCTATTATTATCAGCAAAAAAAATTTTTTTCAGTTAAAAAACTTAAATGACATTCCCACATAGACAATTATTTTATAAGTAACTTTTATTAAAACTGTTTTTAATTTGGGTGCCTAATAAGAAAGAAATTTGGATCTTTAGAAATTTCAAGATGGCCGCTGCTGTGATGAGCTCTTAAGCGTAAAATAGAAAGTGTCATATAGTATCTTAAACTGTTTTTAAACATATCGTACACCGTTTAATTTTTGTCATGCAATTGCGTGAATCCATTCCCATTACTTTAGTCAAATTGCATTCTAAATAACAGCACATATTCCGAGTTTTATATATGAATTGACATGGTATTTTGCAATTTGTACTTTTAATATAAGTGCATACATCAGTCCTTATTGTGTTACATAAAACGTACTACGAAATGCCTGGTAATAGCTGATATTGGACAGAGATTATTCCATGCACTCGTCTTCTGCTTCAAGTAACTTCTATAACTTTAATTTCGTACCAGTTGTGGATAGTTTTAATCAAGTTCTATGTGAACTGTTCGCACGCTGTTCTTTGAGAAAGTCTTATATCAAGATTTCTTTGTTAGATTTGCTATTTGTTACTGGTTTCTTTGAAGCAGGAAAATGCAACGATTGTAATTGAAATTGCAAAACTTGTTTAATATATACGAATAGAAGTTTACGAAGTTCTTTGGTTGCAGTTCTGGCATTCTTGCTCTTCGGTTCTGCTATTGATACAAAGCTAGGAGAATGTACGAACTATCTTTATAGATTAGCTTTAATCTTTGCTAGATTTCACACAAAAATTCCGTATTTGAGTCGCTGAAGACGAGTAAACAAGATGATAGGAATAATGTACCATAAATAAAATATAATCATGGAGTAAAAGCATTTTTAGCACGGAGTTTCTTAAAATGAGTTTGTTATAGTTTTAGTATTAACACAGCGCATTGACGTAAAACTAAATGAAAAAAAATGGAGAGTATTAATACTCAATATCTTTAAAGTTACCATTATTAAGTTCGATCTAGTATAAAAATGCAATTTCGATTTCAATGTTTTAAAAAAAGCACTTTGTGGCTTACGCAAAAGTCGCAAAAATAAGCATTTAGTTCTCTAGTAGTTAGTGTTTTCGCTATAGTGACAAAAGTGAATTGCATATCTTAATTATTTTAATATTTAGGCCATCACATCCATAGTGCTGTTTTTAATTTCATTAATAGTGTAATCGGATTGCTACCTAAAGGTCGGGGGCGGCAACTATAATTTTGTGCACAGTGTATGAGTTCACGACACTTTAGTACTAAAATCACTCGTCATTAGGTCTGCAGTTCTGGAGCTGGTTAGACGCGTACTCTCATTGTTTTCTATTACTAACTAAACTACACATATCCCTGAAATTTGCACAGTCTGCATCTATCACTATCTGCGTGTAAAAGTTTGATCTCGGTCTACCTCTACTTCTCTCTTCCTGTCTCTGCTTGTAATTCATTCCGTACTATTCCTTAAAAATGCTTTAGAACGTATCCTGCCCTTCTACTTCTCCAATTTTTTTTGTTTTCCTCAGATATCTTTATTCCTCTACTATTTCTATAACCTATTTGTTATTAACCTTGTCTGTACATGCTATCATTCTTATACATCTGAAGTACAACATCACAGAAGGCTTCTATCTCTTTCTATTTGATTTTCCTACTACCCCTATTTCATAGACGTACTGCGCCGTGCTCCACACTAATGCTTTAAACAATTTTCTCTTGTCTCTATGTTGGTTGTTTTTGAACATATCCGCTGTTCTTTCTTGTTAGATGCAGTTCGGTTACTTTCTATTGTTTTACAGTTATATACCCTATTTCCCCGATATTCAGTTGTATACGAAGGGGTGTAAGCAGCCTGTGGCTACCAAGTTCACTCAGCACTTGAACATTTGCCGAATTATTGGTTTTTCCAATATATCATTTCGCACAACCAATATTAGTTGAAAATATTTCACAAGCCACACCTGTAGTTGTTTATAATAATTATCAGATTTAAGTGCACTTATTTTCTCGTCATTAGATTTTCCGTGTTGAAACTAGTTGGACGCGTACCTCCACTTATTTATTTTCTGAGCAAGCCTACACAGTTCCCTGAAATTCCCATAACGGCCTATATACAGCTCAGTTCGCCTTCTATTGTTTTCTAATTATAAGATCTGTTCACCGAGATTAAGTGGTATGTGAAGTGTGTTAAGCAACCTGTGGCGGTCATGGATCTCCCAACATTTAGACATTTGCCGAATTAATAGTACTCCAGAGAATACTTTCGTACAATTAACATTAGTTGAGAATATTGCAAGACCAATACCTGTAGTTGTTTATAATAATTATCATGTTTAAGTACATTTATTTTTTTCATCATTAGTTTTTCCATCTTGGGACCGGCTGGATGCGCACTTCCATCGATCTTTATTTTGAGCTAGCTTACACATTTCCCTGAACTTCTCACATCCTACATATTTCACTATCTGTGTGCAATAGTCTAACCTAGGTCTACCTCTACAACTTTTTTTTCCTATCTCTGCTTTTAATATATTCCGCACTATTCCCTCATGTCTTAGTATGAGACCTATCATTCTATCTCTTCTATATTTTACTGTTTTCCACATATTTCTTTCTTCCCTACCACTTCTAATACCTCTCTGTTCTTAACTTTGTCTGTCCTTGATATCTTCATCATTCGTCTGTAGCACCACATTTCAAAGGTTTTTACCTTTTTCTTGTCCGCTTCTCCTACTGTCCAGGCTTCACAGTAGTACAGTGCTGTGCTCCACACATATGTTTTAAGCAATCTTTTCCTTGTTTCTATGTTTGCTGTCTTTGAACACAGTAGTTGCTTTTCTTTTGTTAAATGTAGCAAGACCTTGGGCTAATCTTTGTTATATCTTTTGTGCTTTTCCCATCCTGCGTTATTTGTCTTCCTAGGTAGCAGAAATCTTTAACCTTTTGTGAGTTCTTGTTACCTATTTGTATTCTTGTTTTTGGTGTATTTTCCCCTACTTTACAAACCAGAACTTTAGTTTTATGTTTGTTAATTTTTATACCGTATCTCTCTGTTAGAACCGTTTTTCATTTCATTAAGAGCAGCTTCTAACTTTTCTTTGTAAGATGCTAATACCGTTATATTATCTGCAAATCTATGCATTTCGATCTTTTGTTCCTGCGTAGTAATTCCAAATGTCTTCCTGTATTTGACAGTATTCATTGCCTTTTCAATGTACAAGTTAAAAATTATTAGAGATAGGGCACATCACTTTCCGAATATTTACTTCCCTACTATACTGCTCTAATTTTATTGCAACTGTTTGCTCTTTGTATAAGCTTATGTACTCTCCATTTATCCCTAAAACTCATTTCAATCTCTTTGAGTATTTCGAACATTTTTTTCCATTTCACATGCTTTTTCCAGATCTACAAACCCTATATACACGCTTTCCTCCTTTTCTATTGTTTTCTCCATTATCACCCTCAGAGCTAATATAGCCTTACGTGTTCTGTTGTTTCGCCTAAATCCAAATTGTTCTTCTCCTAGTATTCCTTCAGCTCGTTTTTCCATTCGTCTTGGTACAATTCTAGTTATTATTTTGACACGTGTGCTGTCAGACTTAATCCAATGTATTCTATCAGCGCCTCTCCTTTTTGGTAAAGTTACCATGATGTTACGTTTGAAATCTTTGAGTATCTCGCCTGTCTCATACATACAGCTTACAAGTTGAAAGAGACGTTCTGTTACTGCCTGTCCATGGGCTTTTAGAGTTTCTGCTTACACCTTATCTGTACCCAGCGCCTTAACATTTTTCAGACCCTTTAACGCTAATTCAAACTCACCTTGCTGTATAGGATATACTAAGTTATCATTTTCAATGTCTGATTCATGTTCTAATGCTTTTAGTTTTTCTCGTGTATATAAATTCCTTATATATTCCTGCCACCTAACCACTTTCTCTACATTTTCTATAATGACGTTTCCTCTCGCGCCCCTTATATTTTTGCTATACGGTTTTAAATCCTCAAAATTCGTTCTAATTAGTTTGTATGCTTCGTCTGTCTTTCCTATTTCCATCTTAATTTGTATCTTTTTGCACTTTTATTTAATTCATTGTTCTTTAGCTTTAGCATTTTATGGCGTTGTATCTCTGTTTCCCCGTTTCGTCTGATCTATTTTTGCATACACTCATCTACCGAAATTCCTTTATACTTTATTACCAAAAATGAATTCTTTAAAGCAATCTTCAAAAACACTTTCTTATTACCAAATTTCTCTAAAAAACTATCTACTGACATTGGATAATTTATCCATAATTTCCTCTTTCTTAAAAATTTCTATTTCATTATCGTAACTTGTAAAAATACTCGAATCTTCATCTTTCAACTCACTATTTTCGGAATATTCAATCTATTGTACCTTACCATACTCAATGTTCTTTAACTCTATTTCATTTACTTCTTCTTCTACCTCCTTTGCTTCTTCCTTTTTTGCTCAGCGTCTACATTTATTTCACTTACTGCCTCATTTACTTTATTCATTTCTACCACTATTTCATATAAATTCAAACTATCGCAGTCTTTCTAGACATTTACATTTACCTCTTCTTCCCATTTAATACATTTTTTACCACATATAATCATCATACCCTTTGCATCTACTAGCAGCTTTAGCGTACCAATTACGTCCATTCCAAAAACCACCTCCATCCTCAATCCTGTACAAACTTTATACTCCTTAACTCACATCTCAAGATTGCCATATTGTTTATGCTTGCGAACTTCCTGATGTTCGGTGCTTCAAGTTGCGTTTTATGGGTATCAATCAATTACTAAGTTTTGAATATTATTTTCAAAAAATTCTCCGAAATTAGCTATGCTTCGGCTGCTGCTTCTATAAGTACATTAATAACTTTATATTCTATACTTAAATTTAAAATACATAATAAGTTTTGTATAATATTTATCATTTTCTAAATCAACCTTTATAAATTCACTTTGAAGTTGATACCGATTAATTTCTAGGCGTTTGCCTGATTCGTATCCTAATGAAAATCCTGCCTCGCCGTTGAAGATCCTGGTTTATTCACTGTCTCGGAGTAAGTCCTGTTATTTTATATATTGGTACCCCTTCACTGTGGATTTGCATCATTCTCACCTCCATGGATCATGGTACAATTCTCGATAGTTCGGGACTTAACTTTCTCTTGCCCTGTTTCATCTGATGGCATTACTCTGGCCTCATCTGACTCGATTAAAAATTCCCCTATCGAACGTTCTGTCATGACAACTTTCAGGTCCATCGCTTTTCTGATATATGAAGAAACTTATGGGCTAGCTCCTAGGTCTGGTCTCCATCCTCTGTGGTTGACCCATTTCATCATACCTTTAAAGATATTCTAACAATACATCTCTGTCTACGATGTTCTGTTAGACGATGCATTGCCTTACCTCTGTCTTGAAGTGTCCAGCTAAATATTTAGTTATTCGTTTATCCTCTAAAGAAATATTAAGTTGTTTCGTCACACTAAATTTTTTACGGCTTACAATTCTTTTGTCATGCCAGAATCACTGCTGTATTTGCCAATGATTAAATTGTCTCTTTAAATAGTTAGATATTCCATCAGAAATGTTTTAAAATTTAACTTCAAAATTTTTAAAGGAGTTTAACTGACTTTCAATAAGTCCAAACCAGATTTCTGTACGTCCCTTTAACACGGATCTTACAATATTCAGTTTCGTCTGTTCATTCCAACTACCCTGTATTAAAGTTTTGACATTACTTAAGAATATTTTAGGGTTTAGTTTATTATGTTCATAAAATTTTGAATATTTTTCCAGCGGGACACTGGTTGGATTCCACCTTATGGTTTCCCCAACATTAATAATTTTCATTCTATTCTCTAAATTTTCTATATCATTTCCTAAATCTGTTTTAAGATTTCCATAGTCATTTCTAAACATTTTAAATTCATCTTAGCAACTTTCTTCTATTCGTTTACTTTTAGATATAAATTTTTAGTCTTTCCATTAATTTCTTTTTCACGCACTTCCTGATTAGCTTTTATTTGAACAATATCTTTTTAGCGTAATTTATATCTTCTATAATTTGTGTTACTCTACCTAGTATTTCTATTTCATTTCCTCTATCGTCTTATTAGTTTCTTTTAAGTCCGACGTTACCTTTTATTTAACTAGTCGCTCTAAAATTATAATAATCTTAATATATAACGTGCAAATAACACAAGTTTTGTTGTAAATGAAGTACATACGAGTATTAATAAATATTTGCAAGGAAATTATTGATCCTTAAATGCACAAAGATTGTATTAGTCTTTTAATCCGTAAGTTCAACTTGGCAATGACACAGGTTCGACAAATTTTAGAAAGACAGTTGTCAAAATTAAAAACACATATTTGCATGTTTTATATAAAAAATGTTAATACACACGTTATACAAAACAGATTAAATACTTTTATGTTGTGTACTTTTAATAAGGAAGAAATCGCATATCTTAATTAAAACACGGCACCTCCTGAAATGTAAGTTAGGTTAATGTATAATAATTCTCCGGGTTGAAACAATTCAGTAGTTTTTTTTTTAATTTTAATGATAAAGAAAAATTACAAATTAGGATGATGTTCCTGTTTAGGGGGGTTAGCTCGACAGGTTATAATGAACGAATAAAAAGACTTTAATCTCATTGGGGTCGAGTGCCATTCTTGGATGCTGATTGCTGTAACAGTTTATTCTTATTGCACTTTGAAAAGATACTCTGATGTAGTTACTGTCAGTTCTTATATTGACTTATTAAAATTTTCGATCCACGCGCGGTATGTGCTTTCTATACCTTTCTTTTTTTCTTCGGAAACTACGACTTAGTCGACCTTTCGACTTAGTTAGCTATTCTGTTCTTTGGTTGTTCGTTTAATACGATTCTTTGTTACAACTACAGCTTGAAGTATCTCAATTTTTTGCAACCAGCAGTCTCGTCTTTCTTTTACATACTTTTAGGCTTGAGAGTTATTGTCTCGTTCTAGTTAGCTTTCCTCATCGTTCATTTTTTTACTTTGTGGTCTTTCTTGAGAAACCACATTCTTTTCTTGAAGTTGTAAACTGTACTACTTCTTTACTAGAAATATGCGTTCTCCGACAACTTTTACAATGGTAGGCCATCCCATCTTTGTCCTTGGTAATGGCTACCATATACCTTTTTTTTTCCTGTAACCCTTTACACTTCTTGACTTGGTCTCGTATACAGGTTTTTCAAGCCGGATAAAAACCTTTTGTTTTTTGGGTTTTTTTTGTAGTTTCCTAAAGCGAGTTTTCTTTTGGTTCAACCTATTAGCTTATATGGGGTCTTCGAGCCAAATATAAATTAATTTTTCTTGTTTTTATTTCTGTTTCGGTTTTTAAAACGAATTTTCCTTTGGTTTATCTTATTAGTGCCTGCTATGATGCTCCTGCTTCCTACCCTAACCTATTAATTTTGCTGCGGTGTAATTGTTACGTACAATTTCAGTATCGTACATTTTCTGATTAAATCTCGCGTTTTTTATGGTATTCACGATCATTTAATTTTCATTAACAAGTTCGACTACCTTTCAAATTGAAATGATTACTTGTTCAAACATCCTATAAAATCTCATTCAGCGTTTAGTTACAACGTTGAATATTTAGAATCTATTCTATGTTAATTTACTTTGGTTAGAAGTGGTTAAATATCCTCGCGTTATGGGCTCTCTGAAGAAAGCTTAAATACCTGAATCTTTTAAATAAATACGTTCAATGAGTTACAATGAAATAATGTTATCTCGTTCCATTATCACACATGTGTTCACAGACACAGGTTGCGAACAATCGAAAATAAAATAAATCTATAATAAAATAAATATTAAATACTTTTATGATGTGTACTTTTAATAAGGAAGAAATCGCCTATATTAATTAAAACACGGCACCTCCTGAAATGTAAGTTAGGTTAATGTATAATAATTCTCCGGGTTGAAACAATTCAGTAGTTTTTTTTTTAATTTTAATGATAAAGAAAAATTACAAATTAGAATGATGTTCCTGTTTAGAGGGGGGTAGCTCGACAGGTTATAATGAACGAATAAAAAGACTTTAATCTCATTAGGGTCGGGTGCAATTCTTGGATGCTGATTGCTGTAACAGTTTATTCTTATTGCACTTTGAAAAGATACTCTGATGTAGCTTAATAATTATATTCCAGGAAAACAAATGAAGTAAACATTACACTTGTAACATTTTAGTTTAGGCAAATACGTGGTGCACTTAGTGCTGTGTGGGTTGTCTGAATTTAGGCGAGAAAATCGCCGTTAATACGTTCGAGTTCAAGCGCAAGTCGTAGTTAGAGAGGAACATGCGCGTTGAAATAGAGCGTAGTTCATTCTTGTCTTTGGCATGTAGTCGCTAGACACGTTTTTCAAAAAAGTGGTATGTGAGTTTTGGGGCCGTCATGACTGAAAGAAATCTCCATTCATGGCAATTACATTTAGCTTGGCGTTGGAGCCATAGCACACAGCTCTGTTAGAACGTGGTCCTAACTAATACAAGTATTTATACAACGGTTCCTAATTAAAATATGGCGTTGTAACTATTACTAAAGGAAGTTTTAATTTTTAGCAAGCAACTTTAGATATGTAATTTATGAATTAGAAAATCGACACGGATTTTTATTTTAATATCAATCATCGTAACTCAAGATGTAATTCGTAGTTTTACTAAACAAGCTTTCGTCGATCCTGGAAAAGATGGCAAACTCTGCATGCTTTGTTAACAGGTGTTCTGTATTTTATTGTTATTACTTAATACCGTGAAGCTTTGATGAGTACAATTCCTTTTTTTGTAATCCAGACGAATCAACACTTAAGTGATGAACCTTTTGTTTGAGAAGCCGAATTAGCTAAACTGAATGTAATTAATTAAGAAGAACGAAATTAAGAATTTTGAGTTACACGTTTGAATGATATCTTGTTGAAACAAATCGTATTTTTATTTGGTGTAGTTTAAATGATTTGCCAATTTTTTTATGTCGTAATATTCTTTTGTTCAATGTTTGTTAGGAACCACATATGTTATGATAAGAG
The DNA here is from genome assembly GCA_036346225.1 of Platerodrilus igneus. Lineage (NCBI taxonomy): Eukaryota > Metazoa > Arthropoda > Insecta > Coleoptera > Lycidae > Platerodrilus > Platerodrilus igneus. The sequence goes on from JARFIW010001620.1 coordinate 50,891, forward strand.
TCAAGTTTTTTATGTTTGTTTGAAACCGATGACACTTATGTTACTAAGTAACTTTTGTATTAAAATAATTAATGATACGGAAATAATTCAGTGAAAAACCTTGGAAAGATTAAGTATAATATAAAGTAAATCGTTGTGAGCTATATCCAAGATTTTTGATTACGGCAATATAAATAATGTATTAAGATTTTGAATAATTTTTTTAATGACAGGTCTACCCTGTTAATAGCTGTGATTTTTGCCAACTTAACATTTTTAATTAGCATTCATTTTTGTACTATAGTATTTACACTGTAAACCTTTTTAATTTTTTTGTACATAGATGAGAAGAAACCAATTTTATTAGATACCAGTTAAAACTCACAATCGTTTTATTTCCAACAGCTCAATAAATGAAATAAGTAACCTCTCCGTTTTGATTGAGATAAAAATAAGTAAAGGAAATATGTTGCTTCATTTCTAAATTCAGGTAGATATTATTCCTTTAAGGTTTATCTGCGTCTATCGTTAGGAAGAATTTTTGTGTTAGCAGTGGCGCCCTAGTTTATTCAAAGGCAGGTTTAGTCTCAGAAAGTACCCCGACCATCTCGTGCCTCCACTGGAATAGACCCCGATTTTAGACCGCGAGCATGCTATTTCTCTTTCACAACATCAGCTTAGCACCACTACATCTTCACTAAAGGATGAGCCTTAGAAAATATATATGGCGAGAGAAAAATTGGTTACACACTCCAACTTAATCATGTGAAATGATAACTTTTCTTAAGACAAAATACTAAAACAAAATTTTTACAAGGGCACTTGTAAGTATTATAATAAGCATAAACCTTAAAGCTAACCGAGGTACCTTTGTGACACGGCGAAACGTAAACTGTAGTTCGTGTTTTTGTAAAGATAAGGCGGGCCAGGCCGAACCTTATAAGATAACAGGTTATGAATAATCGACAAGAACTTGACCTTCTGATACACAATTCACTTTTGAGGCGATAAGCGAGTATTGGAGAATGTAAGCTTGTTATAGTCAAACAGGTGATGTTATTCTTGGCAATTTCAAAGTAAAAATTTTATAACAATTAAAGCAAATATCTTCCTGATGCAAATAATAAGGAACCACTTTACTTACGATCTTCGTCCTACACCTACAATTAGATCAAACACTTCTTCGGTAGCTTCTTCTGTTCCTATTCCTGTGTCTACTTCTACTCGTCAGATAACATGCTTCAACTGCAACCAACCTGGTCATGTGTCGACACGTTGTATTCGTCGTCAAGTATTCTTTTGCTATGGTTGCGGGCATAAAGGAGTTACTCGACGCAACTCTGCGAACTGTGGTACTACTACTTATAGGAACCAAATTTCCTCCGTCTCTAGTTCTACGTCTTTCTCTGTACCTCCTCCTGGTCGTCCTACTATCACCAAAACATACCCTTTTCGGGCATATGTGTCTTCAAACAATACCATTGGTTTCTATTGCTATTACGCCACTACTCACCGAACACTTCCTAATGCGAACAAAATTTCTTCTATCAGTAGTTATGTTATGGAGAAACTAAGACAGCCCTTTTTAAAAGGTCGTAAATATCTTGTAAAGGGCATGTGTATTATTGAAAAGAGAAGTATGTATGTGTGAAGGTTATGTATGTGTAGGTGTGTGTGTGTGTGTGTGTTTGTATTTGTTAGGTTTGAGGATAACTATGGAGAAATTGCGACAGCCCTTTTAAAAAGGTGTAAATATCTTGTGAAGGGCATGTGTATTATTGAAAAGAAAAGTATACGTGCTAAGGGTATGTATGTGCAGGTGTGTGTGTGTGTGTGTTCGTGTAAGCATGTATGGGTGGTTAATGTTAATGGAGAAGTTGCGACGCCCTTATGATAAAAGTGTAAATATCGATCTGGTAGTTGTTTTATTTTTGAAAAGAAAGGTATGTATTGTTATGTGTACGTGTAGGCGTGTGGTTTTGTGTGTGTGAGTGTGTGTTGCATTGTTTTAGTCTAAGGTGAAATATTGTAACGGCCGCGTAAGTTGTGCGAATGTGTTTTTGTTTTAAGAATGCGTATAGAAAAGTGTCCTCTTTAATTCGTATATACATTGTATGAATCAGGGCATAGACGATGACGAAAGTCTGTCTGGCCCGCCGGACGTATTGGGGTAATAAGAATCGTTTATTTATAAGGGTTCAATGTAAAGGTCAAGTATGTGTAGGCGGGGGCGACTTCTTTGTATGTGAGTTTGTAATAATTTAAATAACGCAGAGATTCCAGATTGTTGGCAAAAATACGGGGTCATGATTAGCTTAAAAAAGGTCGGCCACGTGCACGACGTTCAAGTAATCTTTTAATAATTGAAAATGTGTAGCGCTCGATACGTCGTAGGCAATTATGATGAAGTATAAGAAGAAGGCTGGGAATAACCGCACGGTTTTTATTACAGGTGTTAATAAAAAAATAGCGTGCTGCGTTTGTATCTGAAAAAAATTTTTCTCTCCTACTACGAATAATAGTTTTGTCGTCTTGGTATAAAGAATATCCAAAATATTTTTCTATTTATTATTGTGTAATTATTCGAACGCTAAACATCGTGTGTCGGAAGTGAAAAAATGTCTCAAGCTTCAGACGAATTAAAAATTTCCGACGCGCTACCTCAACTCGTGCAATTTTAAAACAATTGAAAAGTGCTTGCAACGTTGGTCGTAAACGTCACTTTGAATCGATGCTGCTAAATCTGAAATGTTATCAGATTGCTTCTAATGCAAAAAGTAAGCGTGATAAGGCGATCAGAGGGGCAGGTATTAGTAAAAAAAGTGGATCCGGCGATAATACTAGTGCGAAGGACGAGGGTTATGCGAACGACGTCAAAGTCGACGATCCTATTGAAAATTTCGATAGATTGACATCAAAAAAGAATGTCAAAAAACGTAGAACGTCGAACAATATCGTGTGGGTCGATTTGAAATCGGCTTTCGCCCGCAGGATACGTTCGAGTGCTGTGGTCAATTTATATCAAATAGATCCCATGCAATTTTTAGAAGATGCATTCGCCCTAATAGAGCGACGTTTGAGAAAATGTTTGAGAAAATTCGGCTCTCTTAAAATTAATTTCGTGTTTAACGGTGAATACGTAAAGCCCAACGGATCAACATCATCATCTTCAAAGGCCGTGGATACATTGTTATCGTCATCATCGTCATCGCTCAGACATTTTACTACTAAAAATTATAAAATTTTAAAAATTGAAGACTTCCAAACTCAAGTTAAACCCGAAGCCATTCAGGAATTGAACAATAAACTGGACGAATATACCGAAAAGCAAAGCGGGTTAGCTCTTTCGAGAATATTAAATTTAGGCGTCAATATAAATCATGCAGGAACATATAGTAGGCATTCTTAAGGAAGGGGGGTAAGAAAATTGTCTACGATATGATATGTTTATTTTTAATCATATACGTTTGTAATATAAAAGAATGTTGACGGTCGAGGATCTTACGAAATTACCGCTCGAGTATATTGAGAGGCATGCAAGTAAAGACGTCGCCAGAAATTTCGATAAATTACCGGAGTATTTGCAAAAACAATTATGAATGCATCGCTATTGTTTAGCGCATGGCTCACAATCGTCGTCGCATGCAGATCAGATAGATGGACCTCCTCTGTAAATAAAATCGTGTCCTGAATGCGCATCTTCTACCCCATATGTACGCGCACACCCAGCGCAGCCCTGCAATAAAAACCTATGAATGCAATTAAAAATGCTCATTGTTCGAAATGACTACTAAAGGACCGCCCGCAGTCGTCGCTTCATATCTCGCCTACTCTTTAATATGTAATAATTACCTATACATATTTAAACCGAGTGTGCCCTCCTGGCAAAGAAATCCGGTTCCCGTAGATCCTCCGAATGCATTCGTATGTTTCGAGGTTGTTGAAAATAAAAACGTTTTGGCATTGTCGAAGTCTGAGTCGTCACAACAAATAAGATGCTCTCGCTCTAAAGATTGGAAACGTATGCAATTAGTCACCATGCAGCTGCAACAGCAATGGCAGCAACAACAGAACCATTCGGAAGAGGTTCCCTTATCGCCATCATCAGAGACGTCGTCGTCGTCATCGTCGTCCGCGGTATCGAGAGACTTGGCGTCGCCGTGGATCAATGTAGTAAGCGTAAGACTACGGATCCTAAGGTCCTGGGTTCAAATCCCGACACGGCCGACTGCTCGAAAAATGACAGGTGAGCGTTTTTCACAAAAATTACGCCCTCGTTCGTATGAGAGGTTAAATGGAGGTCCCGTGTGTGAGTGTTGTCACGCACGTTAAAGATCCCTACCTTGCTTGGAACGGCAAGGGTTCGGCAAAATTCTAAATTTCCAGGCAATAAAAAACTCGCCTCCTGGCCAATGTAGTACCTTCTGGTGGAGCATTGGAAATATAAACGCACGGTATCGAGAGACCTTTTAATTTATAAAAGTTATCTAGGAAGAGGAGGACGCCTTCAACGACGAGAAATAGAAAACGTAGATGGATCCGGCGACGGCGAGGACGACAACGACGACGACGACGGCGCCGAATGGTTGAACAATGGATGTGCGGGCGATTGTGTCGGAGACGGAGTTGGCATTGATCTTTTTCTGATGTTTAATATAAGATTTAAATATAATAGCAGTTTTACGGAGACCGAATGGTACGTCATGCCATGGAATCATAAACAAATCGCCTTCGAAAGAGAAAGAGAGAGCGAGAAAAAAAAAGATCGAGAATTTGATAGTTCAGATGGTGTATGGACGTATTTAGAACACATCGTACTTATGCAATTAATAGGAGCGTGGGTATACTACATCTATTACAAATATAAAAATAAACTATGCGCGCATGAGCAACATCGTTTGCGCTCGAACGAAAACCTACGCATGCAAAATAATTTTCAGTTCTAACCGGGAGGTATCTTCGTTCAGGGTGTGTGTCTGTGCGTGTGAAATTTTGCACTTAATTAAATAGCAATTATGGTGAAGCATATTCAAGACGAAAATAATCATACAAACGATAGTGGTTACGACAGCCAAGTATTTTTAAATAACGATGATGATGAAGTAATTTCGTCATCATCATCATCTACGTGTGCAGTATCTGGATCGCCGCCGCAAGTTTTCTCAGGTATTCATGTCTACAATAACGATCAGGTGATGGATCCCCTGATATGTAGCCCCGAATACCGATTGAATTCCTCCAAGGAGAATGCGCAATGGTGCGCTCACGGCCATACGATCGAAGTAGGCTTAACCAAACGAAAGAGCAATATGGATTTTAGCCCTGTTATCAGACTTATATGCCCCAACAGATTTTGTAAAGAAGGCGAATTGCAAATGGACGAAAACGAGTGGAAAGATTTGTCGTCTATCAATATCGAGCATAAATTTAGAAAATTTTTTTCCAACCGCTCGGATACTGCCAAGGTTGCATCTGCAGGCGCTACCGCAGCCTCCGTAGTCGCAGACGTATGGCACTGGAGGCGTGAAATGCATCAGACGATCGACGGATACTTGGAAGTGGAATTTAAAGACGAATACGAGTCTATTCATAGAGTTGAGGTGCAAAAAACTGCTGCGGCTCTCGCCGCATTAGAATCAACAACAACAGGCTCCGGATACAATATTGCGCGAATTTCTCTTTGCCGCAAAGAATTTGCAAAAGTGTTTACTCTAGCGCCGCTTATAATGCTCAAATTAGAAATATTAAAAGGACAAGATTTTCAAGAGTTCTACGATCGAAATATAGAGTGCGTCGCCACTTGCCTTCCCGAAGAGTTCGGAGCTTACGCGAGTTAAGGTTCGTGGCTTCGAGCGGTCCTTTTTAAAAAGACTTCTTTGAACTTTAACAAATTTATTTGGTTTTATGTACAGAAGTTAATTATTGAATTTTAACAAACTTGAATAATAAGTCTAAGTCGAAATACATTAATTAATTTGTACAGTGAGCTATCAGTGAACTGCAAGGTAAAAGCTGAACGTCTGATGAACTGACTAGGAGTGGAGCTCCTAGTCCTTATATAACTTTCTCCCCCTCACATTTCTGTGGGAACCTGCGGACGTAATGTCCGCTTACACTTTACAATACTTAGTTGCTATCTTAAAAGCTATTCATAATTACAATGTTGCAGGCTTATTCTGCGTAATCACGGTACGTGACATCCGACGACCGTCTGTGACCTGACATTTGCAGTATCACTTATCCTTGTGCTACTTTGTAGCGTTTCCACTCGTGGGAACTGAAATCATCATAATATAATGTAATAAAATGTTGCAACGGCATTGTTGCACTGTCCTAATATTTCCTAATGTTTCCTTATACAGATATTAGTTTTATATATATAATAGATGGGGGTTCCTATAACTCCTCCCAACGTACATTAAAAATTAAGGGTTTTTACCTTTTCTTGATTTTTAATTAAATTCATTTTCGTTTAATCTCATTTAAAATTCATATTTTCTAGGGGTGCATTTGTTTGTTTAGGTTTCTTAAACCTAAAACTGTTTTCTTTATTATTCTTAAATTTAATACATATTTTGTACATTACATAAATGATCAATAAAATAGTTAATAAAATCAATATAATTGTCCATACACTAATGTTATCATAGTGCACTTTGGGCGTCTTGATCTCGTTTAATTTTTCTTTGTAATCTTCCATGAGTTTCATGGCGTGGTTTAAGTTGTCTAATTCCAGGTGTTCCAATTGCATTGGTTTTTGAAGGGTTTCTTTATCTTCTTCTTGGTTAATCTTGATTTGCAGATCGGGTAGATTTGCTAACTTCTTGCTTTGTACTGGATCTTGGTAAACTCTAATTATTTCGTTTTTTAATTTTAAATAACAATTTTCCTTAAGGGTAATTAATTTACTTCCGGTTAGTGCTAAATTACTTTCATTTTGATTGCAATACATTGTTGCGATTACTTCGGTGGAAAAAATGGCTATCCATTTATTTTCCGTTACTTTTTGAATTTTCATGTTGTTGATTAATACAGGTTTGGCTTCACAATTTTCATAGTGATTGGTAAATTTTAGTAGTTGTACTTCGCAAGGGCTGTCTTCTTGAATTGTTGTGGTTGTTAATGATTGGCATAAGTATTGATTAGGTGTGACTTCATTACATTTGTCGTTGGTATAACCATATTTTTGTTCATTTAAGGATAGGAATTTGGTTTTTGGAATAATAACTTGGTATATGCTAGTCATTTTCATTGGAAAAGCAAATAAGCGATAATAATTGTAACTGTTAATCTCTACTATTGGTATTTCTATTAAAAATGTTATATCGTTATTTTTTACATAGCCTTTAACTATGGCTATTTTTTCAAATATTAAAATGTTCGATTCTAATACATCGAAAGGTAATTTACTGTTAGTTATAAAAGATTTTATTCTCAATAATTCTTTTAATAAATCTATTGGTTCTATTATACTGGAATGTAGGGTATTTAATTTTGCAAAGGTTACTGCGCTTTCTAATGTTGCTAGGATTTGTTGAATTAAAGTTAGGGTTGATATTATCTGGTTATATATCCTATTGAATCTGATTAAATCTCGCATGCCTAACATAGTAGTTCGCATGTTATTTTCTAAGGTTTCTATTCGATTGGCTATACTATCTTGATTTCTAACTAGTTTTCTAAGGGTTTCATTAAATTTGATGATCGTTGATTGTGTTAACGATATTTGGTTACTAATTATAGTTTTAATATCGTTTTGATTTTCTATCAATTGTTGTATCGCGTTATCATAGCGTTCTGCGTCTTGTTTATCTAAATTTCCGGTAATTGCTTTAATTACGTTTCCTAATCCGTTGATTAGTCCTCTCTTTCTTCTCGTCATTTGTTCTGTAGGTATTAGTCGATTAAATTTGTCTTCGATATTTTTCAAAATACTTTCTGTTATACTGTCGTAGTTCATTATTTCTATTGCGTATTCTTTTCCGAATTTTGTTGTGTCCATTGATTGTTTTAGTCGAAAATAATTATTTTTGATTATTTGAAATTCTCGTTTTAGCTCGGTTAATTCGAATTTTTGTGCAAAGGTCCAATAATTTATAGTGTTTTGCATACTGCCTAATTTTATTGGTAGTATACCGGGGTTGTTCTTTATGTCTTCAATTATAATTTCTGTGTCCGTTCTACCTGGGTGGAGGTTGACGGTAAGGGTGACGATTGTCCATCTGAAAGTACAGGGTGTCTTAAATTTTTGAGGTGAACATATTTTGTTATCTTGCCGTCGTCTATCGCGGCTACGTTTTTGTCGGATATTTGTTTTATTTTAAAGGGTCCTAAATTTCTAGGTGCCGTTTTGGGTCTTTTACTTTGGTAATTTTTCTCGAATACGGTTTGTCCTATGGAAAATTTGTTTATGTCTGAGTTTTTATTACGGGTCGCGGTAATTCGCTCTTTATCGTTATCTTATTTGTCCTTTACTTTGTCATAGGTTATTTTTAGTTTCTCCTTGTGGTCTTTAGCGTATTGCTGATAGATTTCTTTGTTATAATGTATATCGTAGGGGTTGCGTGAATCTGAATGTCCTAAGGTTAGTTCTAAGGGTGTAAAATTTGTAGTTGAATGAATCGTGTTATTATACGCGATTAATGCGTATGACATTAAATTGGTTATGTGTTCTTTCTTGTAATTTATTCTTAATAGTCTAATCTGTTCTAATAGGGTTGAATGTAGTCTCTCAATTAGTCCGTTTGATTCAGGGTGGTTTTCCGTTATAAAGTGAATTTTTATTTTGTGTAATTCTAAAGTGTTTTTAATTGTTTCGTTTTTAAATTCGCTTCCGTTATCTAATGTTATTGTTTCGGGTGTTCCGTAAAATGTAAAATAGTGTAGAAATCCTTGGGTTACGTCTATACTATTTTTAGAAGTGATTGGTATTGCTTGTCCTATTTTCGTAAATGCGTCCACGATTGTTAGGTAACTTTGTGCTTCTACTACTAGAGTATCTGCATGTAATTTCTGGAAAGGTTTGTCTGGTGTTTTAGTTAACATTAAGGGTATCTTTGGGGGTTTTCTGTCATATTTGGCTTTATCACATAATTCGCACTGATTGATAAAGTCGGTCGTTAATTCTTTCATGTCCTTGAAATAGTAACGTCTCATAATTTGTTTCGGGGTCTGGTTTATTCCTCGATGGTTGGTCTTTCCTTCGTGTTGGTTTCTTATTACGTCATTTATTTCGTCAGGGTCGTCTAATGTTATTAATTTTCTTGTGCATCTTATAAGTTCGGGGCCAGAATTGTTAAATAGTTTAACATATATTTCTGAAAATCGTTTGTATAAGTTTTCCGTGTAAAAAAAAAGTAAAATCGTTTTTTCTCGTGGGTGTATTCCTATAATATTTTAATAATTTGTCACTCGTTGTCGTCTTTGGTTATTTGAATTTTGTAAATTTTCTTATTGTCCACTTTCGTGTATTTTACAGGGTTGGGGTTGTTTAAAACTTCTGTGATTATAAATTGATTGGGTTTCATGTCTATAGCTTCGTTTAAAATTTTTATTGCGGTTTCCGGTTCGTCATTTTATGTTGAATGTATAGTTTCCATTTCTTCTGGGTCTTCTCTGACTTCGGTTTCGTCTACGTTTCCTACTAATGATTCTGTCTCAAGTGCGTTAAGTTGGATTCTACTTAAGGCGTCTGCATTATTGTTGTAAATTCCCTTTTTGTATATGATCTCATAGTCATATTCTTCTAGTCTAATTCTCCATCTTTGTAATTTCGAGTTAGGTTCTTTGAGTTTGCATAGCCATACTAGTGGTCTATGATCGGTGTATATATAAAATTTTCCTCCGTATAGGTATGGTCTAAAATACTTTCTTGCCCAAATTATGGCTAACAATTCTTTCTCTATCGTACTGTATCGTTGCTCTGTTTCGTTGAGGGTTCTTGATGCGTAACTGATAGGTTTGTCGTTACCTACTGTTCCTTGGCTTAATACTGCGCCTAAGGCTACATTTGATGCGTCTGTTGTTAAAATGAATGGTTTCGAAAAGTCTGGGTATTCTAATACGGGGTGATTTGTTAAAATGCTTTTGATTTTGTCTACTGCTTTTATAAATTCTGGGGTATGTACAATTTTGTTTCCCTTTTTTAAACAATTGGTTAGGGGCTTTGTTATTTGAGCATAACCTTTTATAAATTTTCGGTAATATCCGCTAAGGCCTAAAAATCCTTTAATTTCTTTATTCGTTTTGGGCATGGGGTAATTTAATACAGCGTTTGTTTTGTCGGGGTTTGGCATTACTCCTTGGGGTGTTATTACGTGTCCTAAAAAGGTTACTTCTTTCTGTAGAAATTCACTTTTGTCTAGTTGTACTTTAAATTTTGCGGTTCTTAATCTTTCGAACACTTCTCTTAATCTTTCTATGCGTTCCACTAATGATGTTGAATACACTATTATAACGTCTAGGTACACAAGGCATTTTTCGTTGTGTATCCCTCGTAGTATGTTATCCATTACTCGTTGAAAAGTTGCGGGTGCGTTCTTCAGTCCAAATGGCATCCGTTTATACTCGTAGTGTCCTCTAGGTGTGCTAAAGGCTGTTTTCTGTGTATCTCCTTCTTCCATTTCTACTTGATGGTATCCTGATGCTAAGTCTAGCGTCGAAAAATATTGGCATTTGCCTAACTTGTCTAATATTTCTGTTATATTCGGTAACGGGTATTTATCGTCTACCGTTTTTTCGTTTAATTTGCGGTAATCTATTACCATTCGGTATTTCCGTTTTCCTGATGCGTCTAGTTTCTTTGGTACTATTAATACGGGGCTGCTCCATGGTGAATTGGAGTGTTGTATAATATCTTGATCTAATAGATCGGTTACTTGTCTGTCAGCTTCTTCCTGACTTGCCTGGGGTAATCTGTATGCTTTGGTGAATAGGGGTTTGTTATCCGTTAGCTCAATGTTGTGTTTAACTCTGTTTGTAAACGTTAGGGGTATACCTTCGCAATGGAATATATCGCGGTATTTATAACATAATTTTTGTATTGCTTTTTGCTCTTCGTGATTTATGTCGCGGTTAAATCGGATATTATTTAAATTTTGTTTTAACATTTCGTCATTTTCTGCGGGGTTATAATTTTCGTTTGGGGTTTCATATATTTCCATTTCGTTAAAGTTTAATTCTTCTACGTTTATCGGGTTTGTTAAAGATAGTTCTACGGGGTAATCATTTGAGTTTAATATTGTTGTTGTGGCGTAATTATTTTTGATTTTTACTAATGCGGTTGGGGTTTCTACTCCTTGTTGAAAAGTTATGTGGTTTATTATTCCTAAGTTTTTATTTGAATTTACGGGGATTCTTATTTTTTTTTCTGTTCGGGGTTCTAATGTATATTTTTCGTCGATTTGGGTATTTTGAAATTTAATGGGGATTCGTCCATACTTGGTTCTTAATAATCGGTTTTTGATATCTATGTTGGCTCCTAATTTTCTTAGAAGGTCCATTCCTAATAGTCCGTCATATTTGTCATTAAATTCAAATATGCAGAATTTGTGTTTCAAATTACGTTAAAGGTTTTTGGTAAAGGTATGTTTGCTACGAATTGGTGTATGTTTGTTTGATGGGCGGTTTTAATTTTAAAGGGTTCTTTTTCTACATAGTTTAGATAATGTTTTTTTACTGTTCGCGGGCTTATTAATGTTTTAGAAGATCCGGTATCGATTAGTAATTTAAAGTCAGCGTAGGGTATTTCGATATAGGGTAATACAAAGTGACTCATATTATTTAGATTTATTACGTTAGGTCGTTTATAAAATGGTCCATTTGAAAATTTGAACATGTGTTCTCTTCGTCATCTTCCTCGTAATTTTCGTGTGATTCTTCGCGTTCATAATGGTTTGATTGATTCTGTTTATTATTCGTACACGGTTGATTGTTATTATTCTGTTCATCTTCATACTCTTCTACTTCCTGATAAAATAGCTCTTCTGAAGTGAAAGTGCGTTTTTGATTGGGGTTTGGTCTTATATGCGTTATTTTTGTGTTAGGTCTAGTGTTACCAGACGAGGTATCCATTGGTGTAGGTTTGTAATAGTTATTAGAATTATTACTGTTTATCATCGGTGAGTTTCTGTTAGGATTCGCGTTAAATGCTGGTCTTTGTTGATTTATATTTTGGTTAAATCTCGGTTGAAATGCGGGTTTTGAAAAGTTCGAGTTAAATGTTGGTTGATAGGTGGGTTTTGAAAAGTTCGGGTAAAATGTTGGTTTTGTAAATTGTTTGTATTGGTTGTTAAAGTTTGAATTATTAAAATGTGGATTATTTGTTCGCGTTTGGTTTGTTTGTGCATTGAATGAGTTAAATTTTTGTTGTGGATTTATTTGTCTTGCGGGTTGTATAGTTTTCATTGGCGTATAGCTTTTATTCGCGTTGGGGTTATATAGTCGGTTTCTATAGTACATTACGTTTTCTTCTTCAATTATCATATTCATTGCTTGTTCTAAGTTTTGGGGACGTTGAAATCTAATTTTATCTGAATGTCTTTCGGGTAGTGCATTTAGATAGGTATCTAATGCCATGTCGTCATACATTTTAGTTTTTATTAATCTCACGTTTGGGTCGGTTTCTTCGATTTTGAGTTTTGTCAAGATTAGGCTTCTTACATCTTGGCATCTCATTCCAAATTGATAGGGTGACTGGTTGTGTTCCATTCGTAAACCGGTTAAGGCCATTACTAAACATTTTAAGTTACGTTGATCGCTGAAATATGCAATTAATATTCGTTTAAATTGTTCCCATTCGTCTACGTCTTCGCGACTGGCTATTAGCGTTTGTGCCCTTCCGGTTAGTTTACTGGTAATGAGGCGGATTAGTAAAGTGTTTCTGTCGTTATCGCCTGGCTTGTGAAAGGTCTTTAAAAATATTTCGGAAGCCGAAATGTAATTACTGAGTAAGCAGTTATCATTTCCATTGAATGGCGGTATCATTTCGAGGTACAGCTTCATTTCATTAGTCATCTTGGCTGGGGTAATATTTGGGTAATTTTAAAAAAGTAAAACATTTTTTTTTTTTTGAAAATATTTGGTTTTATTTTGTAGTTTTTGGGTGTTATTTGATGAGTTTTACGCTTGGTATTAGTTTGGTTGAGTTTTCTTTTAATTTGCCGATTTTTAATTTTAATTTCCGAAGTTTCAATAGGCTGGGTTATTTTTTGTGGTAATTTATCGGGTGTGAATGTTTTGCATTATTTGCGTCGGTTATTACTTCTCTAATTTTTTATTATGTCAATTTTATTTAGGTGCGTAATAATTGTTTCGTTGGTTTATGCGATTGTAAGGTGTCTGTAATGCTTACAATGTTATCTGCTACAGGATGTTGTTAGTTACTTAGTTGCATTTATCGTCTCTAATATAAGTTATTTTTAATTTTTCCGTGGGTGTAATTTATTACTCGCAGTGTTTTTATACTGAGATTTGTGCGTCTTTAATTTATTGCAGTAAAATTTTCACGTTTGAATTCGGTTGTAATTTAAGTTTTAGTACCGTAATTATTTATTCTTTCTGAGTAGTTTTAGATTGATACTTTAATAAAGTTTCTGATCGTAATTTTATGTTGTTTATAATGCTTGAATTCTGAAAGGTTTCACGATGTATTTAAATATCTTTTGTTGTGATTTATTATTAGATTTTTATGCGTATTTATTCAAGGTTAGTTTTTTTGAAGTATGAGTGTTAGCTTTGCGTTCAAATCGAATTCGCGCTTAGTTAATTCTCGTATTAAGATGTGGTTTTTTAATAATAGAATGCGATTTGTCTATTTATGGATGGTATTTGCGTTTGAATCGTGGTGTTGCTTTCGCGTTTTTATTCTTGGTGTATTTTAAATTAATTTTGTGAGTCAGTTAATTTTTTTATTGTGGGATTATAAATTTTTATTTTTGTGTTAGTTGGGATTGTAGAATTAGAAATTCTAAAATTTGTTGCGCCAGTTAAGATTGAATTAGAAATTCTAAAAGTTTCTTGCGTTAGTTAAGTTTCGATTCAAAAATTCTAAAAAATTTTGTGTCAGTTAAGGTTGTCGAGTTAGAGGTTTTTCCGCAATCTTAAGAGGTTTGATTTTGTTTTAAGAATTTTTCTTACGTTAGTTAAGACGTGATCTAGTCTCCTGCGCTTTGCGACTTTTTTTTTTTTTAATTGTCTCTAGTTTTTGTTTCAGAATAATTTTTCTCAGTTCTTAGTCTCAGAATTTTTTGTTGTCTCAAGTTTTTGTAAATTTTTCATATATACAAGTAAAATAATAATAAAATTTCAATAAAGGCTTGAAGATAATCTCTAGCAATTGCTAAGTCGATTATTTTCAAAAAATGGCATAAAATTTTTGTAACAATAGTCAATATATACATAAATAAATTATAACTAGCAAATATCAAATGTCTTTGTTAATAATAAAATAAATTTTAATTGGTTTAGGAAAATGAACTTACACTATTTGCTTGGTTGCTCTCATTGATTTGTTTTCTTTGTTTCTGTTTTTTCTTTTGGGCTTCTTGGATTTGATCTATTCTTGTATCGCCTCCAATTTTTCTTTTGTTGAATTCGAACTATGCTTGTTTCTCCTTCAACTGCTGGACTTGAACGATGCGTGTTTCTTCTCCAGTTTTTGGTTTTGTTCTGCCAAAATCGGAATTGAAATTCCCGGACCACCAGTTCCTCGAAGTTGGATTCGCTAGTGCCCTTTTGACATCCGTTACGACTGCGCCAGTTAAGGTTCGTGGCTTCGAGCGGTCCTTTTTAAAAAGACTTCTTTGAACTTTAACAAATTTATTTGGTTTTATGTACAGAAGTTAATTATTGAATTTTAACAAACTTGAATAATAAGTCTAAGTCGAAATACATTAATTAATTTGTACAGTGAGCTATCAGTGAACTGCAAGGTAAAAGCTGAACGTCTGATGAACTGACTAGGAGTGGAGCTCCCAATCCTTATATAACTTTCTCCCCCTCACATTTCTGTGGGAACCTGCGGACGTAATGTCCGCTTACACTTTACAATACTTAGTTGCTATCTTAAAAGCTATTCATAATTACAATGTTGCAGGGTTATTCTGCGTAATCACGGTACGTGACATCCGACGACCGTCTGTGACCTCACATTTGCAGTATCACTTATCCTTGTGCTACTTTGTAGCGTTTCCACTCGTGGGAACTGAAATCATCATAATATAATGTAATAAAATGTTACAACGACATTGTTGCACTGTCCTAATATTCCCTAATGTTTCCTTATACAGATATTAGTTTTATATATATAATAGATGGGGGTTCCTATAACTCGCGTATAACAGGTGCAAGAGCAGCAGCGGCGACGGCGACGATGGAGGTGAAGGCGGGCCCCTCCCCGCGGATGCTGGACTTTATTCGAACATGCAGGATCAAATCTTATGTCGAGTCGAGATGATAAGCGAATACGTATTTGGAAATCCATCTAAGTGCCCTAAACGTTCTTTACGATATCAACAGACTCGGCATTTTAGAAATCACGAGCCATTTCCCTCACAAAATTGTCGATGACGTATTATGTTTATATCAAAAGAATTTAAATGTCGAAATGAAACCTTTGTATTTTAAAAATAGTTTATGATCCTTTTTTTGTAAATAAAATTTATTCTGTATGCAGTTATTTTCAACGAACTTCGTTCGTTTATAAAATCTATTTGTCTGTGTGTCTGTCTGTCTGTGTGTCCGAGGCTTTTTTAATGGTCGGACATCAATGTGTGATACATCAATCGATTCAACTCGGTGTCCAGAGCTTAAGTTTTGATGTCAGTTAAAATCGGGCCACGGGGACGCCGAGCCCCCGGGAAAATCCACAGGGATAATTAAAATTTTAAATAAGTTTAAAATCAATATGCGACACATATTTGAACAATTTATGGCATTTCATGCCAATTATTCCAATATTATAGACATTGTTTAAACTTAAATTTTGATTACCGAGAATAATTAGATTCAAATAAAAAAAAAAAAAATTCTTATCTTATTGATGAGAACTAATATATAGCTTTTAAAATATTTATTCAATAAAATAAAATATATTAAAATGTGTATTTGTTGTTTATAAATTTTTGTTTTTATCTGAATACTTATAATTATTACGACATAATAATTTTAATTTCTTTAATTTGTTTTAAAGTAAGTCTACATTTGGAAGTTTGTTGCGACAATGCCTTGCATTTTCAACTTGTTTTATATATATATATATATATATATATATATATATATATTTAAATTGTTACGTTATTGCGGGAGAGATGTTAGTCAATGTTGGTACACGGGGGTGAAGGGTTGTTCAACAACCTCTTAAATAAATTGCCCTTCGAACTGCACCTTCCTGGTCATAACTTCTGCGGTCCCGGAACCAGGTTGCAAGAGCGTTTAAACCGCGGAGACAAAGGTATTAATTCTCTAGACGAAACGTGCAAGCAGCACGACATCGCGTATTCGCATCACAAAGACGTGGAGCGCAGACACGAGGCCGACAAGGTCTTGCAAGAAGCGGCTTGGCGGCGAGTCAAGGCCAAAGATTCTAAGTGGTCCGAGAAGCTCGCAGCGTTGGGGGTAACAGCTACAATGAAAGCGAAACGCAAACTAGGAATGGGAATAGACAAGAAAATGGTTGTGAAACTGGATCGTCGACAGCGACGACGACGACGATGACGACGACAAAAACGACGACGTCGAGTACGTCGATGCTCGGGTAAATTCAAAGACAATAACGGCAACGTCGGCAGAAAATGCTCCTTCAGAGGCGGTCTTATAAGTAAAATATCTAAAGAAATCAGAAAACAAAGCATCAAGAGTAAAGGACACGGAGATGCTTCGCATAATCGTCTCATTTCGAGCGCGATAAATGCCGCAAAAATTATAGTCAACAGGATGGGAGGTCGTTCGAAAATTAAAGTACCGCGCATAATACCGGTGCCCAAGCGAGGGGGCTTATTGCCCTTGATTCCGATATTTGCGGGTCTTTCGGCGCTCGGAGCACTGGCCGGCGGAGCCTCGAGCGTTGCAAACGCCATCAATTCGGCCAAAAATGCAAAGAGGTATTTCGACGAGAACTCACGTCACAACAGAGCCATGGAAGAGAAAAAAGTCGGCGACGGATTATATTTAAAGCCTCACAAGAAAGATAGCGCCTTGTACTTGAAACCTTATCCGGGGGATTCAAAAAACGGATGACTTCGACGGTGTCGAGGAATGCTAAGCTCGCCACCGCCACCACCACCCTTACACCGCCCATGCGTGCATTGACCGATCTCGATCTGCACAAATATGCTAAAGGTGTTCCGTATTTTAGAGGCGTGTACATGCGAGACGACTTGCCGCTAAAAAGACGCGACGGAAGCTTAGCACCGCCGTGGCGAAACGAAAGTGGCATTATAAATTTAGACGATGGATTCGGTCCGGGCACTCATTGGGTCGGTTATAAAAAAAGGGCCAATACGGTGATATACTTCGATAGTTTCGGAGAGTTGAGGCCTCCCGAGGAAGTCTTAAGAGATTTTTACGGTAGCGATATATATATTATAACGTGGAAAGGGAACAAGACTTTAACTCGATCGTGTGTGGTCATTTAGTGTTGAAATTTTTACATAAAAGAACCATAATGCCCTCGGAGCGCTACAGTCATGTCTAGGACATTCACGATTTTCGGGTATGGAAATACCATCAGCAGCGGTACGCTATACCCGCCTGTGAGACTGAACGATGGCGGCACGTACACCTGCGGCTTGGTGGGTCTTTACACGTGCAACACCGTCCGAAATATTTACGAGGGAAATAATAAGTTCTATTACGATAAAGATAAAGAAATCACCATCGACGAGGGATGCTACGAAATAGACGAGCTAAACACGTTCCTGAAAAAAAAGATATTGGAGTCGACTAAAGCCAACAAAGAAATTAATTTGTCCGTGACTTTGGACGACGACGGATTGGTTGACGGCTTGTTTTTTTTAAGAGCTAATAATAATACTCTAAAGTGCGAAATAAAATCGAAATACTCCGTAGACTTCACGAAGCGCAGCAACATCGGTCGAATGCTGGGATTTTTGATCGAATTTTAGAGGAAGGTCGTCCGCATACGTCCGATCGCGATGTGGAAATAATTTCGGTATCTAATATTTTCGTAGATACTAACATTACGACGGGAGCGTACCGCAATAACCAACTTTGTCATAGCATTTACGAATTTGGCCTAACCGTGCCCCCAGGCTACAGCATAGAACAACAACCCAGCAATATAATTCGTTTCCCTCTGTGCGTGGACGAATTCGATAACATTACGTTGAGACTGGTGGATCATACGGGTGAAGCGGTTAATTTTTTGAAGGATACGTACCTTTGCGTTCGCCTAGAGCTAAGACGCGAATGATAAAATTATTATTAAGTTAAAAATGGACGTCGTTTATGATGACGAGCGTCAGCAGCAGCAGCAGCAGCAGCATCAACGTCACGACGCATGCACAACGTTAGCCGCAGTCGTCAATAGACCTAAGAAAAAATACGCGCGTTGGGCATTGTTATCGTCGTTGCTGCCGAAGTCTTCTTCTTCTTATTCCTCAAAAACAAACCTATATATAACGCAAAAAACGTTCTCGAAATCTGCAGTCGCACGCAAATCCTCGTTAGGCCCTAACGAAATAAAAAGCGGAAGAGGTGTGAAAAAGCGACATCATATTAAAAAGAAGAAGAAACCCGCTCTTAGTCGCGCAGACGCAAGCTTTTTAAAAGCGCTCGGCTACAAGCTTTTGAATACGAGAAAGAAAAAAAAGTACTAGAAATGGCTAAACGTGGCGGTAAAATACGTGGTGATTTTGGTAGTAGCACGAAAATGGTCGCAGATTACATCTCGTCGGTGGTTAGTTCTCCTTTCAAGAAATTACGTTTCGACGCGGTGGCCAAATTAGACGTATTTAAAAAGCCTCGCTACGAAGAGACAATTTCGAAGGAAGATTATTATTCGTACTTACCCTTCACGCGAAACACACACCACAGCGATAGAGTGATTACAGAAATCCAAAATTCCGATGCTATAACCGCAACCTACGACAGTTACATTAATATTAAGGGAACGTTTTCGGTGAAAACCGAAGGTAAACCGTATACGATAACGAACAACGCAATATTATTCGTGTTCGATGAAATACAGTACAAAATGGGGAGCACGCATGTGGTTGACGTTTGTAAGCAGCCTGGTATAACGTGCACGATGAAGGGCCTCGCTTCGTATCACAAAAAATTCAACAGTTTGAGCAATAGTACCTGGGACCCTCGAGGAGATACAAACGCCGACATTTTTAAGAACGGACGCTTCTTGTGCAATGTGCTTCTAAAGCATATTTTTGGATTTTGCGAAGATTATAAGCAAACCGTCGTAAACATGCCTCAAGAGCTTGTTTTAATTAGATCCAAGAGCGACGTCAATTGTTACAAGAGCGACGAAAACGAGCTAACATTTAAAATTACTAAAATATCGTGGGAGGTCCCGCATTTAAAGCTTAGCGATGAATCGAAATTAAATTTATTCCATCATTTGCATAAAAATCCCAGAATTGTGATTTACTTTCGTCGCTGAGAGCTTCACGAGTTGCCGTCCTTTCCGTCTTCGAAAATTCACGTTTGGCGTATTAAGAATTCGAACGAATTAGAAAAACCTCGATGGATTCTATTTACTCTTCAGCATGGCAAGTATGATAATGCGAATCAATCGGCAGCCCAGTTCGATCACTGCAATCTGACAAATTTAAAACTATACCTTAATTCCCAAGAATTTCCACTTCAAGATATGAATTCGGACTTTGCCAATAACGATTATTCGACCCCGTTCATGCACTATTCCAAATTTCCGGAAAACTATTATGCAGGCGCGAGCAATTTGAGCTACGCTCTGCGTTGTTTGAACGACTGTCAGCAGTTTGGCAATTGTCCCGTGTTCGTGATCGATTGAAGTCGTCAAGAAGAATCTATTAAAAATTCGGCCGTTGATATACGTCTCGAAATCGAATCCAGCAACATTTTCGATCAAACCACTAAAGCACATTGCTTAATTTTGCACGACTCTATATTCGAATACAATCCGTTTACGGAAATCGTTACGCGTCATATTAGCGAATAATAGACATGAAGGTTATTAAACAGAAACAATCTCTACCGGTTGCAAATATAGATCTAACGGTCGAACAGGATGATCCTTATTCCTATTTTGGAACGCGCAAAAAGCACGGAGATCTCTTACCGGCCAGCATAAGATGCATCGCATGCGGACCTTCTGCGTGCGGTAAAACAAACCTGATCTTGAGTTTGTTACTGGCACCCAACGGATTGGAATTTGAAAATGTTTACATTTACTCCAAGTCGATATTTCAGCCCAAATACGATTTTTTGAGTCGAATTTTGAAACCGATCAAAGGACTAGGCTATTACGAATTTAGCAAAAATTCCGAAATAATTTCACCGCAAGATGCTAAAAGTAATTCGATTTTCATTTTCGACGACATTCAATGTCACGAGCAAAACGCGATTATTAGTGCCTGCTATGATGCTCCTGCTTCCTACCCTAACCTATTAATTTTGCTGCGGTGTAATTGTTACGTACAGTTTCAGCATCGTACATTTTCTGATTAAATCTCGCGTTTTTTATGGTATTCACGATTATTTAATTTTCATTAACAAGTTCGACGACTACCTTTCAAATTGAAATGATTACTTGTTCAAACATCCTATAAAATCTCATTCAGCGTTTAGTTACAACGTTGAATATTTAGAATCTATTCTATGTTAATTTACTTTGGTTAGAAGTGGTTAAATATCCTCGCGTTATGGGCTCTCTGAAGAAAGCTTAAATACCTGAATCTATTAAATAAATACGTTCAATGAGTTACAATGAAATAATGTTATGTCGTTCCATTATCACACATGTGTTCACAGACACAGGTTGCGAACAATCGAAAATTGTCCATATGCTCATTTTTTCCCGGTAGTATTCATCGAAGTACTAAACCTCTATGGTTTTATACAAGAAGTAGGTTACACGTAACTACATAACACTGCAATATGGGTTGTAGATATATCTAATAATTTGAACAGACATCGTTTGGATACTACCAGGCAGGATTTGTCGTACAGATATACTTCGTAGAAGTCGTCATGTTGTATTGATACCATTTGCTTTCTTAATTGCGCTTGTTTGTAGGTGGTGCACTGAGAACACTTTGCAGTTGCTTTGAGAATATATTGCAAGTGATGTCTTGAGAAGAATATTTTGCAGTTGGTATTTTGTCGATGGTAAACCTTTTTGAAGGGAAACACAGTACCAACTGGTGCCTTTTCTCCTCCTATATATACAGGCGGAGCGTCGGAAGAAATTCAATTCTATGCAGCGTCCTTTCGCGTGAAAAAACTTTAAAAAGTCGTGGTGTCACTTAAGATGCTTTCTTTTAAGACGCATTGCTTTGCTGCAGTTTTATAAGTAAAACTTAGCCAAGTTCTGCAACTAATGAAATTGCTACATAGAAGTATCCGGTTCTTTGGCAATTGTAAGTACGCGCTTTCAGATCTGCTACGATGGTACCAGAGGCGGGTTGGCGATGCACAATAGGATACATACTGAGCGAATAGTCTTCTGGGAAGGCAGCAATTTCTCTTTAGCACACAAACGGACTTCAGTTGCGAATACTCTGCTCTGTTTTGATGCTTTCTATAAAACTTAGTTAATTATCTTTTATGGTTGATAAGCACGCCAGTGCCTTAGTGTTTTCTTACACGTGGTAATGCCGCGATAAATAACAGACTCCGGTTCTAAAATTTTTTGCCAAATGTTAGTGCACAAAGAGATTACGCGATTGTTTGTAAGTCAGAGTTAAGATAAACATAAACTTGCGTTGAAGCAGCTTTACTTACTCTAACTTAAGATTTAAGAAATGCTATCGTCAACAAATTTGTTTAGTAATTATAATATAGAATAAGTTTAACACTTGGTTATATATTAAACTTACTTTCAGATAATGGTTACGCTATTACTTTTAGGAAATGCATTTCGGTAAGTAGCAGATAGACAGCTTTGTATTACTGTATATATTATGTCTAGTTTTCTTCTTGTATTTATTTAGGACTTGAAACATCATGTAAGTATACTTGTACTTGTTATTTATATTTTAAAAAGTGATGTGATTTGGAAATAATCCCTAGAATGATATTTGTTTAAATTTTATGTATATATTTGAGTTGTGTTGTATTATATGCGATTTCGTGTATATACAGATTTTATCAGGACGTTACGTAAAGTTCGTTTTGGTTTTGATAAATATTCTTTTTAATAACATGTTTGTTAACTAACAGTTTGTAATAAAACTACTTCCTGAGGTTTCCAATTTTTCTTTCTATGTTACCCAACTCACTCAACGACGATTTCAGCTAGTACGACATTACTTTTCTTGTATCCCCCTTCGTTTGTTGCGATATTCAGTGTGGCGATTTTCTTTGTTTACTTTTTTTTTCTTTTTTGTCTGCACGGAATACCGTAACCAAATATATGTATTAGATGATACTATTACTACGTAAAAAGCATATATTGTTATGTATTCATTTATAATTAATTTTTATTTATTTATTGCGGCATATTTTTATTTCTATGCTCAGTCATTGATGCCAGTGGTCAGACATTAGTATCCTTTGAATTTTATCCATTTCCGCCAGGCAGGCTAAGGATATTTAATACGCATGTAAACATTCGTTCTCGAAGCCCACATTTGTACCTTTAATATAAACGAGGCAATATTATTGAATGAAATAGTAAAAGAGAAAGTAATTAACTCGTCATGGTGACGTCACGTTGTCCTGGAACGAATGACCTTGAATGGTACAAAAAATTTGCACAATCGATTTTATATATTCATCATCATCATTAGGTCTTCAGTCCTAGAACTGGTTAGACGCGTACCATCATTGTTCCCTATTCTGAACTAACCTACAGATTTCCCTGAAACATGCACAGTTTACATCTATAACTGTCTGATCTAGGTCTACAGCTATCTCTTTTTTCCTATCTCTGCTTGTAATATATCACATACTATTCCCCAAAAATGCCTTGGAACGTATTCTGCCCTACTATTTCCCTTTTCCCCAGATATCCTTGTTCCCTACTATTTCTGTAACTTATTTGTTATTATCTTTGTCTGTCCATGCTATCGTCCTCATGCATCTGAAGCACAGCATCTCAAAAGGCTGCTACCGTTTTTCTGTCTGCGTTTCAGACTGCCCGTATTTCATAGGCATACTGTGCTGTGCTCCACACATATGCTTTCAACAATTTTCTTCTTATTCTATGTTTGTTGTCTTTCCTCATAGGCGCTGTTCTTTCTTGTTAGATGCAGTTCGATCACTTTCTATTGTTTTACAGTTATATGCCCTATTTCTCCGACCTTCAATGGTTGTGAAGGGAGGTAAGCAGCCTGTGGCTGCCAAGTTCCCCCAACACTTAACCATTTGGCGATTTAATATATTTTCCAATTTATCTTTTCGCACAGTCAACATTAGTTGCAGGTATTTCGCAACCAACAACTAGTTGTTTATACTAATCATCAGATTTATCTGTGCTTATTTTTTCGTCATTAGGTTTTCCGTCTCAAAACTGGTTGGACACGTACCTGCACTTATTTATATTCTGAGCTAGCCTACATATTTCCCTAAAATTTTCACACAGCATGTGTATTCAGCTCGTTCCCTTTCTACTGTTTTCTAATTTTATACCCTATTTTACCGAGATTCAGTGAAGGAGGTTAAGCAACCTGTGGCTACCAAGATCCCCCAACACTTAGACATTTGCCGAAATAATGGTTTTCCGGTAAATCCTTTCACACACTTAACATTATTCGAGAATATTGCCCAACCAATTCTTGTAGTTACTTATAATAATCATCATGTTTAAGCACTGTTATCTTTTCGTCATTAGTTTATCCATCTTGCGAATGGTTGGATGCATACCTGCATTGATTTCTATTCTGGGCTAGCCTACACATCTCCCTGAAACCTCTACAGCCTACATCTTTTACTATCTGTGTGCAGTAGTCTAATCTAGGTCTGCCTCTTCTTCTCCTTTTTCCGATCTCTGCTTCTAATATATTCCGCACTATTCCCTCATGCCGTAGTATGTGGCCTATCATCCTATCTCTCCTATTTTTTACCGTTTTCCACATATTTCTTTCTTCCCCTACCATTTTTAGTACCTCTTCGTTCTTAACTTTGTTTGTCCATGATGTCTTCATCATACGCCTGTAGCACCACATTTCAAAGGCTTCTACCTTTTTCTTGTCCGCTTTTCCTACTGTCCAGGCTTCACAGCCGTACAGTGCTGTGCTCCACACATATGTTTTAAGCAATCTTTTCCTTGTTTCTATGTTTGTGGTCTTTGAGCACAGTAGTTGCTTTTTCTTGTTAAATGTAGCACGACCTTGTGCTAATCTTTGTTTTATATCTTTTGTGCTTTTCCCATCTTGCGTTATTTGGCTTCCTAGGTAGCAGAAATCCTTAACCTCTTGTAAGTTCGTTTTAAATACTTGTATTCTTGTTTTTGATTTATTTTCCCCACCTTTGCAAACTAGAACTTTAGTTTTAGTTTTGTTAATTTTCATACCGTATCTCTCTTTAGAACCGTTTCCATTTCATTAAGAGCAGCTTCTAACTCTTCCTTGCTAGACGCTAATACCGCTATATCATCTGCAAATCTAAGCATATCAGTTTTTTGTCCCTGCATGTAATTCCAAATGTCTTCCTGCATTTGACAGTATTCATTGCCTCTTCTATGTACAAGTTAAAAATCAATGGGGATAGGGCACATCCCTGTCTCATCCCTTTCCTAATGTTTACTTCTCTACGTTCCTGCTCTAATTCTATTACTGCTGTTTGCTCTTTGTATAAGCTATGTACTATTCGTCTATCCCTATAACTCATTCTAATCTTTTTGAGTATTTCAAACATTTTTTTTTAATTTACATTGTCGAATGCTTTTTCCAGATCTACAAACCCTATATACATGCTTTCCCCTTTTTCTATTGTTTTCTCCATTGTCACTCTCAGAGCTAAAATAGCCTCCCGTGTTCCCCTGTTTCGCCTAAACCTAAATTGGTCTTCTCCTAGTATTTCTTCAGCTCGTTTTTCCATTCGTCGTTGCACAATTCTAGTTAATATTTTTGACACGTGTGCTGTCAAACTTATTGTTCGAAAATTTTCACATCTATCCGCGCCTTTCTTTTTTGGTATAGTTACTATGATGCTACGTTTGAAATCTTTGGGTATCTCGCCTGTCTCATACATATAGCTTACAAGTTGGAAGAGACGTTCTGTTACTGCTTGTCCAGCGGCTTTTAGAGTTTCTGCTTGCACCTTATCTGTACCCGGAGCCTTACCATTTTTCAGACTCTTTAATGCTAATTCAAACTCGTCTCAAAGTATAGGATATCTCAAGTCATCATTCTCAATATCTGATTCCTGTTCTAATGCAGTTAGTTCCTCTCCTGCATATAAATTCCCTATATATTCTTGCCATCTACTCACTTTCTCTACGTTTTCTATAATGACGTTTCCTTGTGCGTCCCTTATATTTTTGCTATACGGTTTTATATCCCTAAAATTCATTCTAATGAATTTGTATGCTTCGTCTGTCTTTCCTATTTCCATCTTAGTTTGTACCTCTTTGCACTTTTCATCAATCCATTGTTCTTTAGCTTTCCTGCATTTGCGAATAATTTCCCATTTTATGGCTTTGTATCTCTGTTTTCCTGTTTCGTCTGATTTATTTTTGTATTTTCGTCTTTCTTCTATTAAATTCAAGATATCCTTTGTTATCCATGGTTTCTTATTTTCTTTTTGTGTATACCCCAGAATATCTCTGGCCGCCATGTCTAAGCTGGATTTAATGTTATTCCATTCTGTTTCTACTTCCTTAGTTTCAGATATTTTCCCGATAACATTCAGCAATTCATTTGACTTTTTTTTCGAATCTTACTTGAATATCTTTATCTTTTAGTTTTTCTAAGTCCAAGTGCCTTTTTCCGTTCCTTTTTTTCAGATTTTTAAATTTAAGTGCGGCTTTCATAATTACGATGTTGTGGTCAGTATCTATATCTGCTTCTGGGTAGCTTCTACAGTATTTTACTTGATTCCTAAACCGTTGTCTAACAAGAATGTAATTTATTTGATATCTTCCTATATCTCCTGGCATCTTCCACGTATATCGTCTTCTAGCATGATGTTGAAATAATGTGTTTGTGATGATTAAATTGTTCTTGTCGCAAAATTCTACCAGCCTATTTCCCCTGTCGTTTCTCGTGCCTAAACCAAATAAACCTACTACCGCTCCTTCCCTCCCCTCACCTACCACGGCATTAAAATCCCCCGTAATTATTAAATTTTCATGTCCTTTTACGTATCTTAATATGTCTTCGATATCTTTGTAGATGGCTTCTACCTCTTCGTCACTGTAGCTAGAGGTGGGCATGTATACTTGTATTATTACTGTGTTTACCGGTTTAGATTCTAATCTAACCATAAGTACTCTTTCGTTCTTTTGTAGGTAATTTTCTACACAGTATCCTATTTTTTTCCGCATAACTATTCCCACACCCAAATTTCCTTCCTCTGCTCCTGTATGAATTACCCTGAAGTCTCCACTGCAAAAATCCCCCGCCTCTGGCCACCGAACTTCGCTGATCCCTACTATGTCTAGTGATAACCTATTCATTTCGATTTTTAGGTTCTCTAGCTTACCTACTTGCTTCATACTTCTAACATTCCACGCTACGACTCGCAGAACGTTCCCGACTCTTATTTTTAACTTTCCGATCACATTCTCCGAAGTAGTCCCCTCCCGGAGATTCGAATGGGGGACTATTTTAAATCCGGAATCTTTTACCCCAGAGAATGCCATCATGTTTGTAACAATTTAAGTACGCTGTGTACTTGGGAGATAATGTGGTGGTTTCCCGTTGCCTTCCACATCGCGGTTGTGTGTATTAGACTGCCATACTGACCCCTATGGTCTCTGCCAATCTAAGTACCGAAAGAGTCGCTGCCCTCTTTCGGGGACCTGTATTAGTCTGGTTCCTCACTAACGACCCTACTACTTTGGTTGGACCTGTAGTTTGGCTCTTTAGCTCATTAGAACACGCAAGCCATTTCACCTGTTCTAGTAATTTAGAACTTCGGCAAGGTGCAGGTCTATTCAAAATGGTATATATTCTTATGGGGAAATAAATGTGTAAGTGGTCAATTTTGGTCCAGAATGAAGGTAAATTATCTACTCAAGATGTGTTTGAACGTGGTTTATTTAACATAGCACTGGAAAGTTAACTTCTGATGCTCACTGTAATTTCACCTTCATCAGTATGTTTTTATTTGCTACATTATCTTGATGTTGCGTTTAATTCGCATATTATCCGGGGCTTTTGTTTGCTCATTAGGTATGTATTATCCACGCCGCTGACCAATAGCGTACATTACTCTACCAAATCGAAGCGGCAACAGCATGAAGACGCCACCTGATATCCAATTGGACAATAGGCAGCAATTTGATATTTATTTTATTGTTTTAAATGTATAATTGTAATAACCCATGTTTTGGTATGCAAATTGCAAAGCGCATTCTGTGCTAGACAGATTTTATACACAACCGGGTTGGGGCTTTGGTATGTGTATGGTTGAAGATTACAAGCAATAAATAAACAAAAATATATAAAAAAATTACAACCTACCATAATGTGCTACAGTATGTAAAAGTATTCATAGTTCAATATAAAGGAGGTCTAGTTTCTAATTCACTTCTATAATCAACCAGTAATTGAACAGGGTTTGCATTAATTTTATATTTTGTAACAGAAACACAATTTTATGCATTTTAAATTCGATGTAATATTATGTTAGTGTAACAGTAATCGGATATAAGTTATATTTTATTAAGAACATGGTAGGCGGTTGGTACATCATACTTTCCTTCTTTGTATGTTATCTATTTTATTATTGGGATGTCTATAGTAGATTGGTTTTTTCTACAGAACAGTATGAGTATAGAACCCACAATTGTGTGACTTATGATGGACTAATTGTAATTGATCCACTAATAAGATTTCTCTCCATATTGGAATTTCTAAAAGCTGTTTAAAATTTTTAATTATTATCAAAATATAAATTTATCGAATGATACTAAGGCATTGCTAAACATTTTACAATTAATTGTTGTATTATAACAGCAATTTTAATGAAAATATATTGCTATCATCTTCTTTTACGAATACACCCTTGTACTTCTATAATATACCATGTAAGATTGCAATGCATAGTGCCTATCAAAATACTTTGCAGCCGTGTACGTATACTTTTTACCTTCAATTGAAATTATGATGATTGTAGCAGAAGTACATATTGAAGTGTTACACCATAGGTCGTTAATGTGTGAATATTTTACCTTTATTTATTTACTAATTAAATAATTCTCGAAGGATCAATTAAAAGTTTATTATTATAATGATTGATTAAAAACATTACATTTTTTAGGTAACTTGAAGTTTAATTACATGTAGAAAAACACAACTTGAAGACGCACATTCAAGTTCAAAGTATAAACATGAACTAACTTTACACACACTTTCTTAAGAAACATTTTACCTTAGTCCTGTTCATTAACCCATTACCTGTCTTAGAAATTCCACAAACCCCTTTGTTAGAAAACATTAAAGTATTACTCATACATTCCTGGTTTACCTGAGACTGACGGCAATAGATTAAAACATGTGATAGGACCCTTTGCATGTTGAAGGAAGATTGAAAAACTTTCACTGTGTTAGTCATACATTCGGTCCGCTAAATAATATGAACCCTAATTTTAAACTGAAATATTATTTAATGGTTCGATTTCTCGAACATACTGCCCCTTGTTGAAGGCTTGTCTTCAACAAACAATTAATTCCTTAATTCAAAAAAAATTTTCCTTTGTTGGGTTTTTTTTTTTATAACTGAAACCTACTAACTAACTAAAGAAACGCAAAGTTGTGTATTAAACATAGTATCTAAATAACTACTCTACAGAAACATTATATTTAAACATTATCTATGGAATTAAATTTCTTCATTAGGAAGACGGCATAATTTTGTAATATTTCTGACAAATACTCCATTTTGAGTTTTAACCTTAACTGCTCGAACTTTATTATCTCGGCCACATATTAATTCGATAACTTTAGCCAAAGGCCAATTAAGTGGACGGGTATGTTCTTCCTTAAGTAAAACGATGTCGTTCACCTTTAAATCCTTTGAAGGAGTAAACTATTTTGGCCTATTTTGAAGTTGATTCAAATACTCCTTTACCCACCTTTCCCAAAAATTTTGTTGCACACGAGTGCATTTTTGATATCGTGTTAAACGATTTTCAGAAGTTTCTGATAAATCTTTTTCAGGAAATGCCATAAGGCTACCACCGATTAAGAAATGTCCGGGCGTCAGACAATTAAGATCGTTTGAATCACTGGAAAGAGGTTGAAGAGGTCTTGAATTTAAAGCCGCTTCGATTTGGGCTAAGATTGTAGTAAATTCCTCAAACGTGAACCGCGACTCTCCTACAATACGGATTAAATGAAATTTTGTACCTTTTATAGCTGCTTCCCACAGACCTCCCCAGTGCGGACTTTTAGGAAGAATGAATTTCCATTCTACTTCTCTAGCTGCTAAGAAATTTTCTACCGAATCAATGTTTGCCCTTTTTTTGAAAAAATCGGAAACTTCTTTCAATTGGTTTTTTGAACCTAAGAAATTAGTGGCATTGTCGCTATAAATAATTGAGGGATTGCCTCTTCTAGAAATGAATCTTTTTAGGGTTAAAATGAAAGCGTCTGTGGACAGGTTAGATACTAATTCTATATGCACTGCTTTAGAAATCATGCAAATGAACACTGCAATATAGCATTTTGTCAAAGGAGCTCTTCTTAAGTTTGAACTTTTTACAAAAAATGGGCCACCGAAATCCACACCGACCTTGGAAAATGACCTGGCAGGTTGTCGCGAGGTAAATCGGACATTATTTGTTCACATGTTTTAGCCTTAAATCGATAGCAAACTAAACAGTTTCGGATTATTCTTTTTATTTCTGTAAGGCGCTTTAGGGGCCAGTATTTTAAGCGAACGTTCGACAAAGTGGTTTGCGCACCAGCGTGTCCTAATCTTAAATGTTCATAATTAATTATCATGTTGGTTACGAAATTCTTAGAGGGTCGCAGAATTGGGTGTTTTTGGTCGTAGGGTAAAAGTAAGACAACCTACCTCCTACACGAACAATACCATTTTTATCAAGAAACGGTGACAAATGTAATAATGCTTTATTTGCAATTATTTTATTAGATTGTAGTTCTGAAATCTCTCTAAAAAAGGACTGTTGCTGTATAATCTTAATTATGAGAAGTTCAGCTCTTTGGAGTTCCTCTACCTTTAAGGAACCAGAATAAATGTTCGATTTGTTTTGTAGGTTATTTACAAATGTTAGACAGTAGGCTATCACTCTTTTTAGTTTAATAATTGAAGAAAATTTAAAGATAATGACTTTCCAAAAATTTGAACAAGTGTCTTGTTTAGTGTTATATAAAACAGTTTTAATGTTTCTTTCTTCTGGAACATTGCACACACGTATTTCTTTACAGTCAAACTCGTCTAAGTTTAACTCTGAATTTTTTAGAAATTGTGGCCCTTGCCACCAAAGAACAGATTTTATTATTTCCTGTGGGGTCGTTCCCCTCGAAAGAAAATCAGCAGGATTATTCTCGCTCTTAATATGACGCCACCGACAGTTTGACGTTATTCGTTGAATTTCTGAAACTATTGGAAACGAAAATTGACCACCTAGAAGGGTGTGCGTTTAGCCAGCACAGTACAATTTGGAAATCGGTCCACAAATTGATGGTAGAAATATTTAATTTATCTCTATAAATCGACAGTATTTTTCTTGTTAAATTTGCTAGTAGCAACGCACCACACAGCTCAAGGCGAGGTAAAGTAATAGTTTTTACCGGAGCAACACGATTTTTTGAAGTTATGAAGTTACATGACACGTAATTATTTTTGTAAATAGCACGTACATAAACTGCAGCACCATACGCCTTCGAATAGCGTCACAAAATCCATGTATTTCAATTTTGCATATTTCGTCTTTAACAAATAGCAACCTCGGAATATTTAGCCTTGAAAGTATGTAAATGTTCTCTGTGAATTCTAACCACTGATGTGAAAGTTCACTACTCAAATTTTATTCCCAATTTATCTTAGAGATCCTAATTTTTGCATTAGAATCTTTGCTATGACTATGACGGGAGAAATTAATCCCAATGGATCAAACATTTGCGGTATTTGAGACAACACTGTACGTTTAGTTATTGAGTGTTTCCTTGAAATTTTTGGAAGTGAAACTGAAAATTGATCCAAATTTGGATCCCAAGAAATACCTTAAACTTTATTAGAAGTGTGATCAACGTTGATCTCTACATGATCTTGAGAAATATTTTGTATAACCTGTATGAGAAATTGAAAATCGTTAGAGCACCATTTATGCATATGAAAGTCCGCGGAATTTAGAAGCTCTTTCAATTGTTTGTACATTTCTGTTAAATTGTCTAGTGAATTACTACCACATAAAATGTCATCAACATAGCACTGCGAAAGGAGTGCATCTGATGCGAGAGGATATTTTCTTTATTTTGAAATGCTAGTTCATTTAAAATACGGGTCGCTAAATATGGAGCGCTATTTGTACCATATGTTACCGTTAGAAGTTCTAAGCACTTCAACGGTTCTTGTGGAGTGTTGCGCCACAGAATATTCTGGAGAAACGTTTGAGAAGGATTGATTCGGATCATTATGTACATTTTTTGTATGTCACAGGTTAAAACAAACGTAAAGGTTCGGAAACGACATAGTATGTCAAATAATTCTGGTTGGACAGAAAACCCTTTAAACATTATATCATTTAACGAAACACCTGTGGAGGTTTTCATACTTGCATCGAAGACGACGCGTAATTTTGTTGTGCAACTATCTTCTCTTAATACACAATGGTGGGGAAGAAAATATTTGTTTTCATTGATCTCATTTTTGAAGGATAATGGAATATATCTAGCATGATTTAGTGAAACATACTCGCCTATAAAGGCCTTATACTGCTTAAACAAACCAGCATTTTTTTCAAAACGTTTTTCTAAATTTAAAAACCTCTTTTTTGCCAATAAATAAGAATCGCCCAACTTTAAATTTTCTCTACAATTTTTTAATGGTAAATTTACTTGAAACGAACCATCTGGCAGTCTTTTAGTACTTTCAAGAAATATTTTTTCAGTTAACTGTTCATCCGGAGTACGAATTTTAGTTTGGTTTGGAACTTCTTCTATTTCCCAGAATTTTTGCAACATGTCATTATGAATGACATCTTGTATAAAGAAACAATTAGTCACCATGGAATTATTTTGCTTAGCCATATGTAATATGGATCCTTGAGGAATTGGACCACCTACAATATAGCCTAAATTAGTTTCAATTAAACTAAGGAAATTTCTTTGAGGTCTTATTATACCGCCAGTAACTAGACTATAATAGATGTCTGCTCCTAAGAGAATATCAATTTTTGAAGGAATATGAAAAGTAGTGTCCGCTAACTGAATATTTTGTGGAATTAGAATTTTGTCTCTATTCAACAACAACTGCGGTAAATTGTGTCAAATTCTTTTAAGTACAGAACACGTAATATTGAAACTTATATTTGTCTTTACATTTGATAGAATATTTATGTTCACTATTTTGTTAGATTTTGTAGCTATACCATTAATACCGTTTATTTGAATGTCTCTTTCTTGGGAACTATATTTCAGTTGTTGTACAGCATTTTCAGTAATCAAAGATGTGGTACTGCAAGAATCTAAGACAGCCCTTAGTTGAAAAGGGCAACTAACTACATCCAATACTGTCACCATAGCCGTAGCTAACAGTGCTTCACCACTAGAGGAAAAGGTTGAAAGAACGACATTTTTTTGGGTAGAGTTTCCAGCGGTGTGATCGTTGGAGGAAGTACCGTTGCCGTCCGATTTCGAGGAACGGGAAATTTCAGTATCGTTTTGTATTCGCTTAGAAAAACCGGAAGAATTGGAAAAACTAGCATTTTGATTTCTTTGATTCGCTTGTTCACTGTTAATTTGAGACCTTGTTTGAACATTGTTTGAACCCTTGTTATGAAAATTTTTATTCCATCTCCCTTTATGTAATAGAGTGTGATGTTTACCTTGACATTTAGAACAACCATGGGAACTACATTCATACGTGTAATGATTATATGCCAGACAATTAAAGCACAGTTTATTTGTTTTATCGAAATTTCCTTTTTCTCGATAAGAGAGACCACCAAATTTTTACATTTATAGAT
The DNA here is from genome assembly GCA_036346225.1 of Platerodrilus igneus. NCBI lineage: Eukaryota > Metazoa > Arthropoda > Insecta > Coleoptera > Lycidae > Platerodrilus > Platerodrilus igneus. Next base: position 84,366 of record JARFIW010001620.1, read on the forward strand.
TGTATGATTATTTAAATTACAGAATAAACATTTTTCCTTACTACAACCTGTATATTTCGATTTATTAAAATCATTAGGATGAGAATTTGCACGTTCACTTTGTGAATTTTGTGACATATGAACATAATGGGAACCTTTTTGATTGTGGGGCCTTTTTTGACATTGGCCTAAATCAGGACACCGAACATCTTTGTTCTAAAAATTTAAAGAACTGGTCTAATGTAGGTCTTGAATTGAGAGGAATATCAAAATCAAATGCCTTTCTCGTTTGACTGTCTAATTTTTGGGAAAAGATGTACACTAGTATCAAATCCCAATCTTTAACATTTACTTTCAAAATTTTTAACCCTTCTAAATTTTGTTTTAAAAAGGTAATAAAAGTTCTAAGGAAACCTGCATCTGTTTTGCTTAATGGATTTGCATCCAATAAGTTTTTTATATGAGCATAAATTATGCGTAATTGATTTTCATGTCTACTCTCTAATAAATCCAAGGCTACTTTGAAGTTATCACTAGTCAACTGAATTGTCGATTAGCATTTAAACTAAGGGGCTAGTCTACGAAATAGGATTTGAAATAGATTAATTTGTCCACGTTAGTTAACATCGAATCCTTTATTATTAAATTTTCAAAAAGCTCAATAATTGAATTCCAACCTGTCGGATCCCCAAAGAAGTGTGGAATTTTTAATTGTGGTTTATTTACATTTGAAATTCCTGTAAGTGGTTTAGTTGAATTAGGACTTTGGTTCACAATTGTTTGAAATGAATGAATTTTTCTTGAAAAAGCGTTAAAAGCGAACAATATTTATCTTGAACACCATCCCTATCAGCTGATTGTGATTCATCTATCACTTCAATTTCATCTTGAATTAAATTGTATTTGTCAAAAGCTTTAGTTAAAAATTCTAGTCTTGTTTTAAATGCAAATATTTTCTCCTCTGATTCACAATTACTTGTAAACCAGTGTTCAGTCACAGTAATTTTCTCTTTCAACAGACCTTTGTTTAACTAAAGCTTCCATCTTACACTCAATTGTTAGAGCAAAAATTATTAAATGAAAATTTTACGACTACAACTATAAATCAACCTACTTTGAATCTAGCTTGAACCTTTAAGTAAGAACAGGCTGAATTAAACAAATTTCGTGAATACAGTATTAAAAAGGAACAATAATCAATTTATAACCTTAATGAATGTTTAAATCTGACCTTTAATCTCCGCAACAAACTTCTTATTCTTGAAAAACTAATTCACTTTCACTTGAAATTACACTTTCAGGAACTTTGAACACTATCAACACTAAATGCTTGCACCTATACTGAAACTGGAAACTCTCTTCACCTTTTATTTTAATGGAATTGAACTGGAAATCGTTTGATTTTAGAAACTTTTCTTAGAATTTCTTTACCTCCTGGTTCTTTTTAGCATCCGTCTCTAAGTAATCAATTTCAACTATGTAGCAGAAGTACATATTGAAGTGTTACACCATAGGTCGTTAATGCGTGAATATTTTACCTTTATTTATTTACTAATTAAATAATTCTCGAAGGACCAATTAAAAGTTTATTATTATAATGATTGATTAAAAACATTACATTTTTTAGGTAACTTGAAGTTTAATTACATGTAGAAAAACACAACTTGAAGACGCACCTTCAAGTATAAACATGAACTAACTTTACACACACTTTCTTAAGAAACATTTTACCTTAGTCCTGTTCATAAACCCATTACCTGTCTTAGAAATTCCACAAACCCTTTTGTTAGAAAACATTAAAGTATTACTCATACATTCCTGGTTTACCTGAGACTGACGGCAATAGATTAAAACATGTGATAGGACCCTTTGCACGTTGAAGGAAGATTGAAAAACTTTTACTGCTAAATAATATGAACCCTTATTTTAAACTGAAATATTATTTAATGGTTCGATTTCTCGAACAATGATCAAATAGTAACTGTAAATTTAGAAACTAATCGTCGTAATTCAAATTACAATACTGCATGCAAAATTACATACTATATAGTCATTGGGTCATCGGGTTATTTTGTGCAACTATTTTGCAGTGTCATGAGGCTACAAGGTCCGGTAAGTGATCTATTTCAATCCGAAGAACACGTAACTAAGTGACTTAGTTTTGACGAATACTGTAATGTACTGTAATGTTTATGTTCCACTAAATTAACGAGATCTATACAAATACAAATCTATAAGAAATATACAAAAATATTTCACTATATTTAACCAATCTCTAAAATTGGCAGTTTTAAATACATTTATCACGAAAGGAATGCAATATAAACTTGTAGGTGTCTTTCTTGATAACTATGAAAACTCTTGCGAACCAATTAAAGAATTAATTACGTTTTGGGTAGTTCGAACTTGAGCATTGAATATTCGACAATTTAAGCAAAAGAGATTATACATTGCTACATAATTATTAATGGGAAACTATGAGTAAGTTTAATCTATTATCGCGAATGGACCATTTTTTTTTCATTATTTAGTTGTTTGGGTCATTTTAAAGTTCCCAATTCTGAAACAGTTTAGATCTTTGAATCAGTTTGAACCATTGCGTCAATTCAGTTCACCCAACCAGTATGCGCCATTGGGTCATTTTAGTTCAGTAGGTTACCGAGTCACCGGTTCACTGGGACGTTTTGTGTCACCGAGTCAGTATAAGCTATTGGGCCAGGTTGGTTCAGTGTCATCGGGTCACTGGGTTACCGTGTCATATCAAGCCACTGTGACAGCTTGGGTCCTGGGCCAACGAGTCGCGGGTTAGTCTGTACTTTGGGTCACTGGGTCATAAGGGAGCTACTGATCTAATTCTGTATACCAGTTGTACAATTTGTGAGAAATATGGAGTTCTATAGTAAAGTAAATCATGATATCTACTACAATACTACGTCCAGGTTTTTTAATGTATAACTGTTTAATAGTACATTGGGGAAATTGAAAATCTCCAAAAACTTATTCAAAAATTATCATTTGCCAGCCTATAAAAATTAGAACTTTAATAAAATTCTTATTTACATCTAAAGTAATTTTCAAAGATGAGAATTGAAAATTGTAGCTTGGAGAAGATGCAGTTTCTTAAGTTCTGTAATCCATGTGTGAAGAATCATCTAATACCTGAAAGTAAAACACTTTCACTCCTTCGAAAACAAGGTCATATTACTGAAGGAACCAAGATTATGTTAGATCTAGAATGTGATATTTACACAATGGGCTGCCAAATATAAATATTAACCCCCTGTATATAACATACGAGACTGTTTTCTATAATTATAATCCCATTTCATAGGATTATAAAGCGTAAGTTCAGTACTGAAATACAAGACAATAAAAGAGGATTTTTAGAAACCATCCAAATTCAAAAAAGTTAACAAGCAGTAAATTCAAAAAACGATCAAGAAAATTTCACACGCTTCTACCAAAATTTAATAGCATAAATGCAGTTTATTATAAATATCCTTTTTCAAATATTTCGTATTAAATGTGTTTTACTTATCAGCACAAACTACAATTAATATTGTTTAACATTTTAGACTAAATAACTAATAGCATTACATTCATATATATGTTAAAGTGTTCTTCGTTCTTGTGTTTGAAATGAATAATATCATTTTATTTTAACGGAATTAAAGAATTTTTATCATTATGAGAAGTGTTTTACAAATATGTTTTGCTGTGATCCTCCTATACGTTGCGAGCCATAATTATGCTGTGTCTTGGGTACAGCCGAACTGTATCAATGAGGAAGCAGTAGAGAATATGAAATTACAATCTTACCGTGTCCTTTTCCTTGGCTGGCTAGTTCAGCCGAAAATATTTTGCGGATTTATTGGATATGGGAGTTGGATTTATATAAAAATAATAATAATACAGTTTGGTGTAAATTGTTTTATTTAGACACATTCAATTAAAAGCACTTCTTAATGTTCTGAAATCAAGTATAAGACTACTAGCTAGAAAACCATAGTGTTATAAAAACACAAAATGTAAGGGTAACCACCTGCACCCCACATGGGGCGCATATTGCTAGTTTAGTCAAACATAAATTCCTTAGTGTTGTAAAAACTGAAAGTTAGTAGAAGGAAGTATTGATTTAGTTTTTGCTTAACACCAGAACAGATTCCAATACTCCCCCTCAAAAATATAATCAATATTTACAATTTACTTTGCGATTTCATTTGTGTCTATCTAGGGATAAAATATTTTTACAATGGCCCAACATTTGTTGCAAGGATCGGGAAAGACCCTAATAAAAAAAAACCGACCAGACCATAACTTATAAAGTATCTTAATTACTAAGTTTCTTAATTTTTATTAATAAACTTGAAGAAAAAAAAATTATTCCATTAGTCCTATCTTGAAACGGATTTCCTGAAATTTTGGTCCTGGTACCTGCTTAGTAAAAGCATCCGCTAACTGCTCACCTGTGGAAATATATATATATATATATATATATATATATATATATATATATATATATATTAGTATTATTAATTTGTTTTCAATTTGTTCTCGGGTAAAATGGTATTTTATGTCAATATGTTTTGAGCATTTATGAGCAGTTGGATTATTCGCTATTGAAATACAACCATTGTTGTCTTCAAAAATAATTATTGGCTGCTTAATTAGGAAATTAACACTATTTAATAAAGATTTTAACCATAAGGCTTCTCTGACCCCTTCATACAGAGCCATGTATTCAGCTTCTGTAGAAGAAACTGCAACTAAACTTTGCCTTTTTGTATTCCAACTAATTAAACAACGTTCAAAAAGCTTAAATAAATAGCATGTAGTGCTCTTGCGGTCAGTTTCATTGCTTCCCCAGTCAGCATCTACAAAACCAACTAATATTTCGTTAAATGCGCCCTTTCTGTATATTAATTTGATGTCAACAGTACCTTTGATATACCTTAATACCCTTTTTAAGCATTGCCAGAGTTCTCGATTATTTTTGTTCTGGTATCGACTAAGAATATTTGTAGCTATGCATAAATCCGGCCGCGTACATAGCATGGCAAACATTAAGCATCCGAAAAGATTGCGACAGGGTAATTTAGAATCTTCATAGGAGTTTAATTCAATATAATTTATCTTATTTGGAAGAGGGGTACTCACAGCTTTACAATCGCTCATGTTAAATTTTTTTTTAATATTGATTTCAAATAGGTACTTTGACTTAATGAAATTTCGTTTCCGTTTCGTTCGACTTTTATTCCAAGGAATAGTTTTATTTCATTTAAATCAATCGTAAAAAAATTTTCATTAAATAAGCTTTAAAATTTATCATTGTTGTGATGTTTCCTGTAACAAACAAGAGATCATCTACATATAATACAATATAAATATTTTCACTGATATGACCTTTGTTAAGAAAATATAAACAATGATCAACAGATGAATTTGTGAAATTACACTGTCTTAAAACTATGTCGAAATGTTCAAACCAACATCTGGCTGATTGTTTCAAGCCGTATAACGATTTGTTTAGTTTACAAACCAAATTGTCGTTTTCGACTTTAACTCCATCCGACACTTGCATATAGATTTCTTCCTTTAAAATACCGTTAAGGAATGCGGTTTTTACATCCATTTGGTGAATTAATAAATTTAATTGATTTGCAAAAGCTACAAGAATTCTGAATGTGGAAATACGAGCCACCGGCGCAAAGTTTCATCATAATCCAACAAATATTGTTGGCTAAACCATCTTGCTACTAACCGTGCCTTATATTGCGTTGGGTTTTCAAACGCATCATTCTTTATGGTAAATACCCATTTGCAATCTATAATATTTTTACCTGGTGGTTTAGGAACAAGAGTCCATCACGTTTCATTTTGCAAAAGTGACTTAATTTCTTCATTGATCGCTTGCATCCACTTGATTTTATCATTGCTTGTATTTATTTCCTCATAGCTCGAAGGGATGTTATAATTTAGTGATTGTGCACACATAAAATAATTTTGAGTATTTTCAATGTCATTGTCTTTATATGAGACAGGGGGTCGATTTTAATTCTTTCACTTCGTCTGGCCTCAGTAGTTTCAGATAGGGTGTGACTATTTCCTACTACTTTCGAGGTCGACGGACCGTATTCAGTACCTGTTTTAATAACAGATTTAGTGTTATCCGTTTTTAAATAATCCTTTTCAGAACTTACGGATTTTGTTATTTTAGGCATTTCAATATCATAATTATGGTTTTCGATTGCTACTTTACTATAAAGCCTTAAAATTGGTCTTGATGCATTAAAATTTACTTCATCAAAAATGTCATCACGTGCTTTAAATAATTTACACGTTTCAGTATCCATAATTTTATAGCCATTTGGTTCGTACCCTACTAATATGCCTTTGAACGATTTTTCATCAAACTTACCCTTTCTCGTTTTATTGTGTACAAATGCGGTCGAACCAAACACCTTTAAATAGTCTAATCTTGGTTTTTTATTATGCCACAGTTTATATGGTGTTTTATTTTGTGAAATCGCCTTAGTGGGTGTTAAATTTATTAAATATGTTGCAGTTAAAATTGCTTCACCCCAAAAACCTTTATGTAAATTAGCACCATTTATCATTGCACGACCTTTTTTTGTTATTGACCTGTTCATACGTTCCGCTATAGAATTTTCTTGCGGGGTGTATGGTACCGTTGAACGGTTTGTAATGCCCCTTTGAATACAGAATTCCTTTTGTTCATTTGTGAGATATTCTCGACCATTGTCACAATATAAATTAACAATGTTATAATTAAAATGTGCTACACTTTTGGCGACATAATCTTTAAAAACTGTAAAGACCTCAGATTTATGCGTTAATAAATAAGTGACTGTATAATGAGTGTAGTCATCGATAAAGGTAATAAGATAATTTTTATCATCTAGCGTTGGTGGTGTAATTGGGCCACATACGTCACTATGAACATTAAATAAAGGTCTTCGAATGTGTGTTTTAATTTTTAATTTAGCAAAAAGGTTTTTTCGCCTGTTTCCCATTAATACATGGTTTGCATATCTCATTTGTGGGGTTAATTGTGTGCAAGCAAGTACTGTCGGATGCCAAATCTCTGGTTTTAATTAATAAAAATTTTTTCCTTACCAATATGACCTACATTTTTATTAATTGTTTTGTTAACCCTAAAGGTTATTCCAATTAAATCGTTTAAGGACTTACCTTTTATTATTACCTTACCACCATCGGTTACAGAAACTCCACCATCCTCATTGAAAATAACCGTTAGACCTGAAGTTTTGCATCCGGCGTAGGGATGGACACGAACCGAACAGGTTCGAGGTTCGGTTCGATTTTTCGAACCGAACCGTACCGAACCGGACATTTTATTTTCGAACCGAACCTCGAACCGAACCGGCAAATTTTTCGAACCGAACCGAACCGAACCTAGCTCAAGGTTCGGTCCGGTTCGGTTCGAAAGGTTCGATTTTAAATAAAAATTTTTGTTTAAAAATTATATTTTCACTAAAAACATGTCAATCTTAATTTCTCCCAAACGCACATTTTAAAAATCTCTAGTAGCAAGCATATAAGAATTAGAACGATTTTCTAATGTACATGGTCATTCAGTTTTAAGCCAATAGGTAAATAATGTAATAGGTATTAGTGATACATATCTAATAAATTTTGTCATCGAGCCACGTTTGTAGATCAAAGAATTCTAAATTAGTTCGATTTGTTTAATACTCCTTATTTCAAATTGTTGTTTGTTTATAACTAGTATTAGATATTGTAGAAACTCGAAATGATTTTGAAAATTTGGTTTTAAAAACAAGTTTATTTTATATAATGAACAGAAGTCGTGTTGTAAACCATCTTAAACATATACGAGCCGAGGTCGCGGTCTAGAGACTACAAAAGTTTTCAGAATAAACGAAGCAACTTAATCTTTAATTAAGTATGTATTACTAATCCATCATTTTGAATTTTTACTTTTATATGAAAACCAGCTCTCTATTAATATTAAAAAATGTGACCTTGTAGCAAAAACTAATCTCCTTTTCTTTTGTACATAATCGCTCAACAAATGGTGTTACAAAACGCATGTTACGATAATATTTACGGTTTATTTATTGTGGCCATTACCAACGTCCTTAGAAGTAGCCGATAGTCCAAAAGAATGACCCCAAACTATCTCTCACGACCAAGGGTTGAAGTTTATGACTCATAGGGGCATAAACTTATCAATCAATGCCGACATAAAATAACACACTATAATGCAAATAATAAGCAGACATAATGTCCGTGCCATAAATACTGTTATATTTTATTATGAAAAACGTAAACACTGTTTGAGGTAGATTTACGATTCTTTCCGAGAACCATCTGATATTGTCTTCTAAAAGAAATAATAATAAAGATATACTGACAAACAACTTTTTGTTTGTACTGTATAAGAACACCTTATTTATTGTCTTGATACTTTTTTTATACTAACTAAAACTAAAATAAAAGTAATCGCAAAGATTGTGTGATATCGTTCTTTCACGGTAAAATGACATTAGTAAAATTCATCAATTATTAACACATGCTAAATTTTAGAGGTGGTTTTCACTATTAACCTAATTGTAATTACGCTTTGTTAAAGAGAGTACGTATTGAAAATTCAAACCTGGACAAATAGTATTAATATGTTTTATGCTACTAAAATCTAAAACATATTAATGTTGGGTTTATTTGAAAATAGCAGTTACTAAATATAAAAACTACATTAAACATTTAAATTGTTGTATTTGAACGTACTAGTTGTTCAAAATATCAAAATGTCGAACCGGTTCGGTTCGGTTCGAGGTTCGGTTTGTTTTTTTCGAACCGAACCGAACCGAACCGGAATATATTTTTTCGAACCGAACCTCGAACCGAACCGGACTAAAAACTTTTCGAACCGAACCGAACCTAGGGCAAGGTTCGGTTCGGTTCGGTTCGAATCCATACAGTACGTTTTCTAAAGTACCATTGACCCCCATGTTGCTAGTAACCTTTATAGTTCCTCTCGCTGTTGCCATTATGTTTGTATCGTTCTTCGCCACAGAAACGTTTATTGGATTTACTAGTTTTCTATACCTGCTGAAAAAGTGAATCCCATTTACTAAATGGTCTGTTGCACCTGAATCCAAGATAAATGTTACTTCGTCTTCAAAATTATTAATGTCTCTACCACTGTTTCTGGCACGTACCATAAAAGCGAAGCTTCTTTCTTGTTCATTAGCATCAACAGTTTGAACTGTTTGTAGCGTTCGATGATAGCTATTATTATTCTGATTAATCTGTTGTTTGTTGTAGTAACAATCACGTTTTATGTGGTTTGATCGTCCACATTGTTCGCACTTTTGCTGGTGCTTATTAATTTTGTATTTACTCACAAAATTTTTTATTGATTATTTCTAGCTTTATACTGATTATACTGATTTCTTCCACGAAAGTTATTCCAGCCCTTTTTGTTTTTATTGTTATTATATCTTGAATTATTAGTAGTAGTACGCAAAGCTTTCGAGCTTAGGTCGGCGGTTTTGCTTCTTATTTTAATTTCATGGTCTAATAATCTGGTTTTTACGAAAGCAAGGCTTAAATTGTCTTCAGATAAAGTTTGGATCGCTGTGAAAACACTGTCGTATGATGAGGGCAAAGTTAAAAGCAAACGAGCAGCTTTTCCCATTTCATTAATGCTCGCTCCAGCTGCGATTAATTCAATCATCATTTCATCGAATTTAATAAAATGGGCAATTAACGGTACGTTCGGTTGTAGTTGATAACTAAGCCGTCTCTTCTGAATATCTAATTGAGTAGCTAAGTTTTTCCTTTGGTAAATCGCATCCAACTGTAAGATAATATCACGGGCACTATTTTCTTCAGTAACAACGCCGATCATTGTGTCGTTTAAATGCTCAATGATGCAACATTTTGCGGTCCTTTCCCATTTTCGCCATTTATCGGTAATTATTTCCGGTGGTTCCTGATCAAGCACTCGCAAAGCACCTTCTTCCTCAATTAACGCGCGCAAGCGGAATTTACATATACTATATTGCTCACCACTAAAAGGCTTAATATTTCTTTTTATTTTCCTGGTATTATCCATTGTCTTTAGTATATAATACTCAATCTTTTTCACTGAATTAAACTATTCACTAGCACCAATTAAATATGTTCGTAAACTGGGACCATAATCTATTGGATATGGGAGTTGGATTTATATAAAAATAATAATAATACAGTTTGGTGTAAATTGTTTTATTTAGACATATTCAATTAAAAGCGCTTCTTAACGTTCTGAAATCAAGTATAAGACTACTAGCTAGAAAACCATAGTGTTATAAAAACACAAAATGTAAGGGTAACCACCTGCACCCCACATGGGGCGCATATTGCTAGTTTAGTCAAACATAAATTCCTTAGTGTTGTAAAAACTGAAAGTTAGTAGAAGGAAGTATTGATTTAGTTTTTGCTTAACACCAGAACAGATTCCAATAGGATTAAATAAAAGAAATGAAACTGAAATTTCAAGAAACATCTATGAACAGTCTGCTAGGCATTCAAAAACTTCTTTCCTTTATACACATTATCTAAATGATCTCTTACATTTAATATAAATAACGCTAATAAAAACAATTTACAGTTAGTCAAAAAGTTTTATCTAATAATTGACTGATGATTAAAATAGCCCTCAACCAATCTTGTTAACATGTACATAACTTACACATTTATTTTAAAATACTCGAAATAAATTTCCTTATCCTTTTATTACCTCCAGTGGCAGTGTAATTGGCCAGTAAACCAGTAAAGCTTCGAGCTCTGACCTCCAAGTTACTAAAAATTATCTCTTTGACAAATAATTCTTTATAAATTAAAATCTTATTCTAGCTTAAGTTACTCGAATATCATTAGGTTACAAATTAAAGAACCAAAAAATATACTTGCAATTGATATTGTCAAAAGCGCTTAAAAAATTAACATTTCCATTGTAATTAACAGCATTAAATACTTCCAAAATAAGGTAGAAGTCTTTGAAATGTGGTGCTACAGAAGTATGATGAAGATATCATGGACAGACAAAGTTAAGACAAAGAGGTACTCAAAATGATAGGGGAAGAGACAAATATGTGGAAAATGGTAAAAAATAAGAGCGCTAGGATGATAGGCCACATACTACGGCATGAGGGAATAGTGCGGAATATATTAGACGCAGAGATAGGAAAAAAGAGAAGAAGAGGCAGACCTAGGTTAGACTATTGCACTCAGATAGTGAAACATGTAGACTGTATGTATTTCAGGGAAATGTATAGGCTAGCTCAGAATAGAAATCAGTGGAGGTACGCATCCAACCAGTCCCAAGATAGATAAACTAATGACGAAAAAAAGAACTGCACTTATACATAATGATTATTATAAGCAACTACAGGTATTGGTTGTGCAATATTCTCAAATAATGTTAATTGTATGAAAGGATTTACCGGAAAACTATTAATTCGGCAAATGTCTAAGTGTTGGGGGATCTTGGCAGCCACAGACTGCTTAATTCCCTTCACATACCTTACATGTGATTTTTTTCCAATGCTCCACCCGAAGGTATTACATTGACCTGGAAAATTTGGAATTTTGCCGAACCCTTGCTGTTCCAAGCAAGTTAGGGATCTTTAACGTGCGTGACAACACTCGAACACGGGACCTCCATTTTACCTCTCATCCGAACGAGGGTGTATTTTTGTGAAAAATGCTCGCCTACCATTTATCAAGCGAACCGTGTAGGGATTCGAACCCGGGACCTTAGGCGTAGTAGTAACACACATACAACTACGCCACGGAGCCGCTTATCCCCCCCCCCATTCACATATCACTGAATCTCGGCGAATTAGGGCATATAATTAGAAAACAATAGAAGGGGAACCGAGCTGTATATAGACTGTGTGGGAATTTCAGAGAACTGTGTAAGCTAGCTCAGAATATAATTAAGTGGAGGTACGTGTCTAACCAGTTTTGAGACGGAAAACCTATTGACGAAAGAATAAGCGCAGATAAATCTGGTGATTATTATAAAGAACCACAGGCGTTGGTTGTGAAATGTGTGCAACTAATGTTAACTGTGCGAAAAGATATATGTAAGAAAATATTAAATCGGTAAATGTTCAAGTGCTGGGGAAACTTGACAGTCACAGGCTGTTTAAACCCCCCCCCCCCTAAAACCACTGAATGTAGGAGAAATAGGGTAAAACAAGGAAAAGGAACCAAACTGCATCTAACAAGAAAGAACAGCGCCTATGATCAAAGACAACAAACATAGGAAAAAAAATTGTTGAAAGCATATGTGTGGTGCACAACACAGTACGCCCATGAAATACGGGCAATAGAAAAAGCAGACAGAAAAACGGTAGCAGCCTTTTGGAATGTTGTGCTTCAGATGTATGAGAATGATAGCATGGAGAGACAAAGTTAATAATATCTGTTGAAAAAAAGTAGAAGAAAAAAAGGACCGGATACGTTCTAAGGCATTTTTGGGGAATAGTACGGGATATATTACAAGCAGAGATAGGAAAAAGGAGGTTGTTCCGTCATAATAGATGATGCAACAATATTTTGAACAAATTCGTGTGTGCGCAAGTAAATACTACCCCTAACTTTACTTTGTGCCAGATCAGTGAATGGTATGGATGTCAGAATAGTGCGGTCGTGAACAAAACGCGACCTCCATCGTGGAGTGTTACCACCGTGTGCACCGTAATTTTATCACATCAACAATAACAAAGGTTAGTACTTAATGCTCACCGATTGTCTATTTGATTTATAATGTTCAACTTGATATGTACCAACTTTAACTATTTATTTAAATCTTTGTCCAGTCCTGGACTGGTGGTGCTTTTAGCCTCCTTGATCAATTAACCATTTGGTTCTTCGAGCTGGATCCTTTGTCCAGTTTTACGGAAATACATCCATACATTAAAAAACCCGAAATTTCCTTATCAAAACGGCGAATTTCCGGGTAAACGACAATATTTATTTTAATAATTTTGTCTATTTTTGAAGCTTCTACATAATTGCATGTGGTCAAGTTTTTGGGTATGTATACAAATTCAAACACTTTCACACTCCCACACAATTTAATTAATTAGTTCATACATGTATCCCATCAGAGCGATAGCGTGTAATCAAACTATAAAACGAGTTGTGTTGTTGATTTGCAATTTCTTAAAGTCTTCCTGTCCTATTCAAGTCAAGATTACTCACGTAACGGGAAACATCTTCACTTTAAACAAATTTCTACCTTTAATTAACATCACGTAAATCAACGTTACTAGGTTCTATTGTTAACCCTTTTTACTAAAGCTGACATATTTTGAAGGTAGTTGTTTATGTACAAAAGGTATATACAGAAATACTAGGTATTTTAAATTGGCACAGACATTCTTATCGCGTTCTGTCGCCACAGTGCACCTTGCACATTTGCGACAGGTATATTTTTAAAAAAGTTTCATCTCTTTGCTACCATAAGGTGGTCTATTACTCATCCATACATTAGCTAAGGATTATAAGTTGTTATTCGTTTGCTTTCCAGGCCTGGATTATGGGAGGGACTAACGGGGCTGCAGCTCTGGGCCCCATGATATAACATTAAGGGGCCCCGCATCAATGAAGGAAATTTGTATTTTACTGATTTTTTTATACCTTGGCAGCATTCTCATCTAGTTTTTATTTAGTAGTAAGCAAGACAAAACCCTGTCGTTTCAATTCACTTAGATTTTTATTTAAAATAAAAATATAATCTTCCTTGCTTTAAATGCACACCTTTATGTTTTATTATTCTGCTGATAGTCGTTTCAAGATGTAACTCAAAACTATTCTAAACGTGTGGGCGGCAGATATAATGGCGCATTGTCCACATATTTCGATTCTTTGTTTTTGTTGTCTGGCGGAACAGTATACTTGAATTTGGACCTGGTAAGATAACTTTACAGTTAGAAGTTTCTTTTTCTTTTTTATATTCTTATTCAGTTGCCCAAAAGCTCTAATTGAAAGCATATTTACTACTACTACTACTGTTACTATAGTGCAGTTAATTGAACACTACACTACGTTATTTATCTTATTTGCTTATTGAGTGCCTGCGTTTATAAACAGTTTGAAATGTACTAACATAAATAAAAAACAGAATCGCTACAAGAGCGGCTTTCAGAAGAGAAAAGTAAGTTGAACTTTTTTTATGCCACTGCTACAATATTTTGCTAAAATGATTATAGGCGGCTAATGAGAAATTAAAAGCTGTAAGTAAACTGCTCAAAAATACTAGTTTTTTTTAACGCTCGTACTACCGTGATTGATTCAGTGGCGCTTTCTACTTCTACGTCAAGTAATCTGAATGCGAAAATAGTTGAGTTTGCAAATTTTAGTTATGATGACAACGTAACAATTGAAGGTATTCTATCTAATATTCTTTTCGTATATTTAGAAAAGAGGTATTAATTTTTCTAGAAAATACAAGTGACGACATAAATAGCAGTGATAATCTACATAGTTTAGCGAGTACGCGAAATTTGCAACTACGCGAAGGTAATGTTTCTAGTTGCGGGTATAATTCATATTTAGTTCTGAATTTATTTTTAGTGGGATTTACAAAGAGCTTTCCAGTATCGACTCCTAAACGGAAGTTATTCCCAAATATATGATTGTGTAGAAAAGATATCAAAGAATTCTTTAGAAAAACATTAAACAATATTAGAAGCGCTGGGTCTATCTAAACATATGATAAAAGTAGATCTAGTTATGGCTACATTTTGGAATAAAATTCTAAAACATTTTGGTGAGGCTTCCAAAATACTTCAGAAATCAAGCAAAACCAAGCAAATATGCTCAGTGGTAAAAATATAGAAGTAAATAAAATATATTGTTAATTAATGACTTTAATCTGTAATATTATCGATAAAAATTTATCCTAAAAAATACTTTTTTAAAAACTAACAAATCACATTCGTCATCTGCTATTAAATATTTTCAATCTCTGTATTTTACCGATGGCGCTATTATAGTCATGTGACAATAGGATTTTGATAGTGGCATCGTCGCTACAATTTGACGTCACAAATGGTAATGACGTTGGTCTATTTAGAAATTGCAAAGACTATTAATTGGAGATAATGACCTTGCACAAATACGATATATTATTAATGGGTTTGAGGTCAGCTGGAGGAAAGTATACTCTTCTTTAAGGCCTAAATTTTTGAATTTATTTTAAATTCTTGATCACAGGCTTTCTAAAGGGATCAAATCTAAGTCCCATTATTGCACAAAGAGTTATGGATGAACTATTGAATTCTGTTATTCCACAACTTCCATTTAATCTTCCATTTATTAAAAAATTTATTGATGATCTAGTGACAGCTATTCCAGAAGATAAAATAGATGAAACTCTTAACATTTTTAATAAATACAATAGCCACATTCAATTTACAGTCGAAACAGAATCAAATAACTTAGTACCGTTCCTAGACACTCTATTAATTAAAAATGATAAAAATGGAATCATTTTAGATTGGTATCAAAAACCTACACATTCAAACAGATATTTAAACTATTTTTCCTTTCATCCATTTAAAACAAAGCTAAATTTTATTAGGATTTTTTATTAGGATTAAAAGAACGAATTTTAAAAATATCCCATCCCTGTTTTCATAATAAGAACATCAAAAAACTTTCAAATATTCTACAAAACAACAACTATCCTATAGACCTTATCACAAAATTATTATATAACTCAAAAAAATACATTAATTCAAACAATAACGATGGTAATATAGATAGCAATAACACAACTAACGGAAATAACAAAACTTTACAACTATACAAAACACTACCAAACATAGATGATCACCTAACTAATAAATTAACTCAAGTATTTAAAAATTACAATTTTAAATATGCTAAAAAGAATATTTTAACATTAGGAACTATTTTTTCAAAATTTAAAGATAAAACACTGGATTTGTTTAAAAAAACATTGTATATCAAATTAATTGTATAGATTGGACAAACGTCACAATTTTTAAAGCAACGTATAACCCAACACAAAAGTGACATTAGAATCAAACCAAATTCTTGTGCTATATCAAGTCACTCACTCAATTTAGATCACAAAATTGATTTTGAACATCCTAAAATTTTAGAACTAGAAAAAGATACAAGAAAAAGATTATTCCTTGAAATGTATCATATTTTTCGCAAAAAAAAATTGTATAAATAAAAAAACCGATATTGGTGCTTTAAGTTCGATTTATACATACTTACTTAGTCTTCAGAAGTAACCTGTACCTAATGCAATAATTGATATTGTAGTGATTAATACTTCACATCATACATGCACATCACATTCATACATACATACACATGTACACATACACACACGTACTAACAAACAAACAGATTTAAAGTACATAATCAGAAATATGCATGGACACTCATATAAATATAACATGCACGCACACTCAGGCTCATACATACACACACACACACACGCGCACACAGGCATCCTATATTTAAAGCTTTAAATAATAAAAAAGTGAAACTGAAGGGTTTCAAAATCTGACATTTTTATATTTATACAAGTTATACAATTTTTATACAACAACTTGAAGCAAACATTACTTTAAAAAGATTTTTCGATTTAATATCTATGTTAATTTAATATATATCCTTACCTTGTAAGTTAATAGCAATTCATGTATATGTTAGCCTAGTTAATTGTATTTTAGAAAGCCTGTGATAAAGAATTTGAAATAAATTCGAAAATTTAGGCCTTAAAAAAGAGTATACCTTCCTCCAGCTGACCTCAAACCCATTAATAATATATCGTACACACACACACAACACACACACACACACACACACACACACACTATATATATATATATATATATATATATATATATATCAGGAAACTTCTTTTATCGTTTCGATCTGTTCGTTGGATATATATATCCAACGAGCAGATCGAAACGATAAAAGAAGTTTCCCGACGGCATAGATGAAGCACCCTTAAACGGAAGAAAAATGTTTAGAACACAAACTTTTATACTTATAACTAACAAACTCGTGGTCGAATTGCAACGACGGTGTGATGCTTACACAAAAATTGTTAATTTATTTGAATTAATTTCAAAACTTAATTCAAACTTATCCAGAACTGAAATTGTAGAGTTTTCAGTGAAAATCAGCGACGTGTATATATAAATAAAGATGATATAAATATTAACTTAGTGGACGAGTTAGTATTTTTATGTGAACTGCTTGCAAATTCCTAGGTAGAGTCTGATAAACTAAATGACCACCTTCAGTGTTTAAAGTATACCTTAAAACATCAAGTGATTGACACTTTCCTAACGTATACACCCTTTTGCAAATTTATTTAGCATTTCTAGTTGCGAATCAGAGCGGTCATTTTCGAAATTAGCATACATAAAGAACAAGTATAGGACAACCATGCAGGAGGATCGCCTGTCTTGATTGTCTTTAATGTGTATTGAAAAAGACGTTATGAATCAGTTGACATTCGACGATATAATACTGGATTTTGTAAGCAGCAAAGCAAGAAGAAAATTTAGTTAGCATTTTGAGAATTTTTACTGTAAAATTATAATTAAATTATAGGAAGTATCTCGGATAGTATCCATACTGTAGAACATAATAAATGTTGACTATATCTTTGTTTAATTAAAGGGCCCCTTTCAAGTTCTTAGCCCCGAGCCCCACAAAAGCTAAATCCGGCCCTGTGGGTTTTTTTTTTCATTTCTTATACTTAAAGCTCTATTTATAACTTTTGGTTGAACATTTTGTACCCCTTTTCTAATTCTAGAAACCGCTATATTGTAGTTTGTATTTTAGTAAATGCAAGTAAATATTTAAAAGTTTCGACTCGAGTATGTTTTTACACCCAGCGATTAATTATTTTTCGCATCACATCATTTTAATCATTAACGATGTCGCCTAAGAAATGTGATGGTCTATCGCTTAATCTTGCAAAAACACGTCTTTTTGAAATAAACGACCTTGCTATCGTTATGCAAATTGATCGGACCAGGATTGCCCTATTTAAAATTCAAGCGAAATCCATTTAGCAGCTATACAACGACATTAATAAAATTTTTATAGATCTTTTATGCTCGTGTATTATTGGAAACGAACAATAAGATTACATGCAAATGCGCAAAGATATTGATGACGTGTATTATAATATTTTAATCACGCTAGAATCATTACAACCACAACTTCAAGTGGTTGAAATTAAACAAGAAACGTCAAATGGATTCGGCGCGAAATTAGAGCCGCTGAGCTTACCCACTTTTGATGGCTATTTCAAACATTTTTCAGCGTACATTGACTTATTTGACAGTCTTGTACATAATAATCCTTCCTTCTCTGGCATTGAAAAGTTGAATTATCTTTTAAATTCGACCTCCGGAGAATCAAAGCGCTTAATATCAACCACCCTACTTTCAAGTACTAATTATAATATTGCATACGAGGCACTTAAAAATCGCTATACTAATCCACGTTTGTTAGCAACATTGCACTGGAAATCCATTAAGAATTTTCCTTCTCTCAAGTCTGAAGACCCTAAGGAACTCCAAACGCTTGTTGATAGTTTTTCAGAAAATTTAGCAGTCCTCAATAACTTAAAATTTTCCATTGACCAGTGGAATTTCATTTTAGTTGACTTACTTTCGGAAAAACTCGACTGTTATACACGTAAACGATATGAACTACAATCAGACTCTAAGAAAGTCCCCGATTTTGAAGATTTGAAAAATTTTTAGTTCACCAATGCGCGGCGTTGGAGATATATTCTTCAATGGCCCCACTTCTTATTCTTCAACAGTCCGTACATCTACGGCCAAATTAGTGCCTCAAAAATCTTCTGCGTTTTCATATAAACCGAGGGTTTATGCAAATGTTGTATCAGTACATACAGCAAATAACCCAAGCGTTAATAGAAATGCATATTCAAACACGTGTCCTTCGTGTAAGGGTAATCATTTAATATATTTTTGTCAGTCATTTTTAAATAAGAATTCGGTTGATCGTTTCAATATTGCGAAGCAATTACAATTATGCATCAATTGCTTGGTACTAATCACGCGTTCAAGCAGTGCAAATTAAAACAAACATGTCGAAATTGTAGAAAACCTCATCACACACTACTTCATTTTGAAGCCCAAGCTACTTCTAGCCATTCACCTGAACATCCAGACACGCAAATTGATAAAAATAAAAACGCAAACAGGATGCAACCGACATCTTCTGTTCCTGCAAATGCCTTATCTTCGCATATAAACTTTCATCTTGGGGTAACTGTTTTGCTATTCACTGCTGTTGTGGAAGTTCAAGATACTTGCGGTAGTTTTAAACCGGTCCGTTGTCTGTTGGATTCCGGATTCCAAGCGAGCTTCATTCGTGACGATTGTGTGAACAAATTTGGACTTCCAAGAAAACGCTCAAAAGTTCCAATTTTTAGCTTGGGTCAAGAGTAGTATAACTATGGAGAAGCTGGGACAGCCCTTTTTAAAGGGTCATAAATATCTTGTAAAGGGTGTGTGTATTATGGAAAAGAGAAGTATGTATGTGTGAAGGTCATGTATGTGTAGGTGTGTGTGTGTGTTAGTATTAGTTAGGTTTGAGGATAACGATAGTATGGCTATGGAGAAGCTGGCCGGCCCTTTTTAAAAGGATCATAAATATCTTGTAAAGGGTGTGCGTATTATATAAAAGAGAGGTATGTATGTGCAGGTGTGTGCGTGTAGGGTGTAGGGTATGTATGGTTTGTCGGTGAAGTTAACGTGGAAGTCGTGCCGCCCTCGTGATAAAAGTGTGTGTGTAGATATCGATCGGGGGCGGTGTTGTTGTTGTTTTATTTTCGAAAAGAAAGGTATGTATCGTTATGTGTATAGGTGTGTAGGGGGCGTGCGTGTTTTAGTCTAAGACGAAATATCGAAAGGGGCGCGCAAGTGGTGCGAACGTGTTTTGTTTTAAGAGTGTGTTTTCGGGATTATCTCATCGGACACGTGCAAGACGTTTCAAGTAATCTTTTAATAATTTGAAAATGTTACGCTCGATGTGTCGTAGGCAATTATGATGAAGTATAAGAAGAATAAGGCTGGGGAAATAACCGCAAGGTTTTTATTACAGGTGTCGATAAGAAAAATTGCGTGCTGCGTTTGTATTTGAAAAAAATTTCTCCCTACTACGAATAATAGTTTCGTCGTCTTGGTAAAAAGAATATCCAAAATATTTTTCTATTTATTATTGTGTAATTATTCGAACGGTAAACATCGTGTGTCGAAAGTGTAAAAAATGTCTCAAGCTTCGGACGAATTAAAAATTCCAGACGCGCCTACCTCAACGCGTGCAATTTTAAAACAATTGAAAAGTGCTTGCAACGTAGGTCGAAAACGTCACTATGAATCGATGCTGCTAAATCTGAAATGTAATCAGATCGTTTCTAATGCAAAAGCAAGCGTGATAGGGCGATCAGAGGGCAGGTATTAGTAAAAGAATGGATCCGGCGATAATACTAGTGCGAAGGACGACGACGAGGGTTATGCGAACGACGTCGAAGTCGACGATCCTGCTGAAAATTTCGATAGATTAACATCAAAGAAGAATGTCAAAAGACGTAGAACGTCGAACAATATCGTGTGGGTCGATTTGAAATCGGCTTTCGCCCGCAGGATACGTTCGAGTGCTGTGGTCAATTTATATCACATAGATCCCATGCAATTTTAGAAGATGCATTCGCCCTAATAGAGCGACGTTTGAGAAAATGTTTGAGAAAATTTGGATCTCTTAAAATTAATTTCGTGTTTAACGGTGAATACGTAAAGCCCAACGCATCAACATCATCGTCTTCAGAAGCCGTGGATACATCGTCATCATCATCATCGTCGTCATCGCTCAGACATTTTACTACTAAAATTATAAAATTTTAAAATTGAAGACTTTCAAACTCAAGTTAAACCCGAAGCCATTCAGGAATTGAACAATAAACTGGACGAATATACCGAAAAGCAGAACGGGTTAGCTCTTTCGAGAATATTAAATTTAGGCGTCAATATAAATCATGCAGGAACCTATAGTATGCATTCTTAAGGAAGGGGGATAAGAAAATTGTCTACGAGATGATATGTTTATTTTTAATAATCATATACGTTTGTAATATAGAAGAATGTTGACGGTCGAGGATCTTACGAAATTACCGCTCGAGTATATCGAGAGGCATGCGAGTAAAGACGTCGCCAGAAATTTCGATAAATTACCGGAGTATTTGCAAAAACAATTATGGACGCATCGCTATTGTTTAGCGCATGGCTTATAATCGTCGTCGCATGCAGATCAGATAGATGGACCTCCTCTGCAAATAAAATCGTGTCCTGAATGCGCATGTTCTACCCCATATGTACGCGCGCCAACAACACATCGCAGCCCTGCAATAAAACCTATGAATGCAATTAAAATGCTCATTGTTCGAAATGACTCCTAAAGGACCGCCCGCAGCCGTCGCAGCATATCTCGCCTACTCTTTAATATGTAATAATTACCTATACATATTTAAACCGAGCGTGCCCTCCTGGCAAAGAAATCCGGTTCCCGTAGATCCTCCGAATGCATTCGTATGTTTCGAGGTTGTTGAAAATAAAGACGTTTTGGCATTGTCGAAGTCCGAGTCGTCACAACAACAACAACAAATAAGATGCTCTCGCTCTAAAGATTGGAAACGTATGGAATTAATTACCATGCAGCTGCAACAGCAATGGCAGCAGCAGCAACAGAACCATTCGGAAGAGGTTCCCTTATCGCCATCATCAGAGACGTCGTCGTCGTCGTCATCGTCCGCGGTATCGAGAGACCTTTTAATTTATAAAAGTTATCTAGGAGGAGGAGGAGGACGCCTTCAACGACGACGAGAAATAGAAAACGTAGATGGATCCGGCGACGGCGAGGACGGCGACGACGACGACGACGACGGTGCCGAATGGTTGAACAATGGATCCGCGGGCGATTGTGTCGGAGACGGAGTTGGCATCGATCCTTTTCTGATGTTTAAAATAAGATTTAAATATAATAGCAGTTTTACGGAGACCGAATGGTACGTCATGCCATGGAATCATAAACGAATCGCTTTCGAAAGAGAAAGAGAGCGAGAAAAAAAGATCGAGAATTTGATAGTTCAGATGGTGTATGGACGTATTTAGAACACATCGTACTTATGCAATTAATAGGAGCGTGGGCATACTACATCTATTACAAATATAAAATAAACTATGCGCGCATGAGCAACATCGTTTGAGCTCGAACGAAAACCTACGCATGCAAAATAATTTTCAGTTCTAACCGGGAGGTATCTTCGTTCAGGGTGTGTATGTGTGCGTGAAATTTTGCACTTAATTAAATAGCAATTATGGTGAAGTATATTCAAGACGAAAATAATCATACAAGTGGTGACGACAGTCAAGTATTTTAAATAACGATGATGATGACGTAATTTCGTCATCATCATCATCTACGTGTGCAGTATCTGGATCGCCGCAAGTTTTGTCAGGTATTCATGTCTACGATAACGATCAGGCGATGGATCCCCTGATATGTAGCACCGAATACCGATTGAATTCCTCCAAGGAGAATGCGCAATGGTGCGCTCACGGTCATACGATCGAAGTGGGCTTAACCAAACGAAAGAGCAATATGGATTTTAGCCCTGTTATCAGACTTATATGCCCCAACAGATTTTGTAAAGAAGGCGAATTGCAAATGGACGAAAACGAGAGGAAAGATTTGTCGTCTATCAATATCGAACATAAATTTAGAAAATTTTTTTCCAACCGCTCGGATACTGCCACGGTTGCATCTGCAGGCGCTACCGCCGCCTCCGTAGTCGCAGACGTATGGCACTGGAGGCGTGAAATGCATCAGACGATCGACGGATACTTGGAAGTGGAATTTAAAGACGAATACGAGTCCATTCATAGAGTCGAGGTGCAAAAACTGCTGCGGCTCTCGCCGCATTAGAATCAACAACAACAGGATCCGGATACAATGTTGCGCGAATTTCTCTCTCCGCGAAGAATTTGCAAAAGTGTTTACTCTAGCGCCTCTTATAATGCTCAAATTAGAAATATTGAAAGGACAAGATTTTCAAGAGTTCTACGATAGAAATATAGAGTGCGTCGCCACTTGCCTTCCCGAAGAGTTCGGAGCTTACGCGTATAACAGGTGCAAGAGCAGTAGCGGCGACGGCGACGACGATGGAGGTGAAGGCGTCCCCCTCCTCGAGGATGCTGGACTTTATTCGAACGTGCAGGATCAAATCTTATGTCGAGTCGAGATGATAAGCGAATACGTATTTGGAAATCCATCCTAAGTACCCTAAACGTTCTTTACGACATCAACAGACTCGGCTTATTAGAAATCACGCGCCATTTCCCTCACGAAATTGTCGATGACGTATTATGTTTATATCAAAAGAATTTAAATGTCGAAATGAAACCTTTGTATTTTAAAGATAGTGTATGATCCTTTTTTGTAAATAAAATTTATTCTGTATGCAGTTATTTTTTATATATATATATATATATTTAAATTGTTACGTTATTGCAGGAGAGATGTTAGTCAATGTTGGTACACGGGGGTGAAGGGTTGTTCAACAACCTCTTAAATAAATTGCCCTTCGAACTGCACCTTCCTGGTCATAACTTCTGCGGTCCCGGAACCAGGCTACAAGAGCGTTTAAATCGCGGAGACAAAGGTATTAATCCTCTAGACGAAGCGTGCAAGCAGCACGACATCGCGTATTCGCATCACAAAGACGTGGAGCGCAGGCACGAGGCCGACAAGGTCTTGCAAGAAGCGGCTTGGCGGCGAGTCAAGGCCAAAGATTCTAAGTGGTCCGAGAAGCTCGCAGCGTTGGGCGTAACGGATGCAATGAAAGCGAAACGCAAACTAGGAATGGGAATAGACAAGAAAATGGCCGTGAAACTGGATCGTCGACAGCGAGGAGGACGACGACGACGACAAAAACGACGACTTCGAGTACGTCGATGCTCGGGTAAATTCAAAGACAATAACGGTAACGTCGGCAGAAAATGCTCCTTCAGAGGCGGTCTTATAAGTAAAATATCTAAAGAAATCAGAAAACAAAGCATCAAGAGTAAAGGACACGGAGATGCTTCGCATAATCGTCTCATTTCGAGCGCGATGAATGCTGCAAAATTATAGTCAACAGGATGGGAGGTCGTTCGAAAATTAAAGTACCGCGCATAATACCGGTGCCCAAGCGAGGAGGCTTATTGCCTTTGATTCCGATATTTGCGGGTCTTTCGGCGCTCGGAGCACTGGCCGGCGGAGCGTCGAGCGTCGCAAACGCCATCAATTCGGCCAAAATGCAAAGAGGTATTTCGACGAGAACGCGCGTCACAACAGAGCCATGGAAGAGAAAAAGTCGGCAGCGGATTGTATTTAAAGCCTCACAAGAAAGGTAGCGCCTTGTACTTGAAACCTTATCCGGGGATTCAAAAACGGATGACTTCGATGGTGCCGAGGAATGCTAAGCTCGCCACCACCACCACCACCACCACCCCTTACACCTCCCATGCGCGCATTGACCGATCTCGATCTGCACAAATATGCTAAAGGTGTTCCGTATTTTAGAGGCGTGTACATGCGAGACGAGTTGCCGCTAAAAGACGCGACGGAAGCTTAGCACCGCCGTGGCGAAACGAAAGTGGTATTATAAATTTAGACGATGGATCCGGTCCGGGCACGCATTGGGTCGGTTATAAAAAGGGCCAATACGGTGATATACTTCGATAGTTTCGGAGACCTGAGACCTCCGAGGAAGTCTTAAGATATTTTCACGGTAGCGATATATATTATAACGTGGAAAGGGAGCAAGACTTTAACACGATCGTGTGTGGTCATTTAGTGTTGAAATTTTTACATAAAGAACCATAATGCCCTCGGAGCGCTACAGTCATGTCTAGGACATTCACGATATTCGGGTATGGAAATACCATCAGCAGCGGTACGCTATACCCACCTGTGAGACTGAACGATGGCGGTACGTACACCTGCGGCTTGGTGGGTCTTTACACGTGCAACACCGTTCGAAATATTTACGAGGGAAATAATAAGTTCTATTACGATAAAGATAAAGAAATCACCATCGACGAGGGATGCTACGAAATAGACGAGCTAAACACGTTCCTGAGAAAAAAGATATTGGAGTCGGCTAAAGCCAACAAAGAAATAAATTCGTCCGTAACTTTGGACGACGACGGATTGGTCGACGGCTTGTTTTCTTTAAGAGCTAATAATAATACACTAAAGTGCGAAATAAAATCGAAATACTCCGTAGACTTCACGAAGCGCGGCAACATCGGTCGAATGCTGGGATTTTATGATCGAATTTTAGAGGAAGGTC
This sequence comes from Platerodrilus igneus, assembly GCA_036346225.1. Lineage (NCBI taxonomy): Eukaryota > Metazoa > Arthropoda > Insecta > Coleoptera > Lycidae > Platerodrilus > Platerodrilus igneus. The sequence continues at coordinate 109,843 of JARFIW010001620.1, forward strand.
GTTCGCATACGTCCGATCGCGATGTGGAAATAATTTCGGTATCTAACATTACGACGGGAGCGTACCGCAATAACCAACTTTGTCATAGCATTTACGAATTTGGCCTAACCGTGCCCCCAGGCTACAGCATAGAACAACAACCCAGCAATATAATTCGTTTCCCTCTGTGCGTGGACGAATTCGATAACATTACGTTGAGACTGGTGGATCATACGGGTGAAGCGGTTAATTTTTCGAAGGATACGTACCTTTGCGTTCGCCTAGAGCTAAGACGCGAATAATAAAATTATTATTAAGTTAAAAATGGGCGTCGTTTACGATGACGAGCGTCAGCATCAGCAGCAGCAGCAACAGACGTTAGCCGCAGTCGTCAATATACCTAAGAAAAATCCGCGCGTTGGGCATTGTTATCGTCGTTGCTGCCGAAGTCTTCTTCTTCTTCTTCTTCCTCAAAAACAAACCCATATAAAACGCAAAAACGTTCTCGAAATCTGCAGTCGCACGCAAATCATCGTTAGGCCATAACGAAATAAAAAGCGGAAGAGGTGTGAAAAACGACATCATATTAAAAGAAGAGGAAGAAGAACCTCGCTCTTAGTCGCGCAGACGCAAGTTTCTTAAAAGCGCTCGGCTACAAGCTTTTGAATACGAGATAGAAAAAAAGTACTAGAAATGGCTAAACGTGGCGGTAAAATACGTGGTGATTTTGGTAGTAGCACGAAAATGGTCGCAGATCACATCTCGTCGGTGATTAGTTCTCCTTTGAAGAAATTACGTTTCGACGAGGTGGCCAAATTAGACGTATTCAAAAGGCCTCGCTACGAAGAGACAATTTCGAAAGAAGATTATTATTCGTATTTACCCTTCACGCGAAACACAGACCACAGCGATAGAGTGATTATAGAAATCCAAAATTCCGATGCTATAACCGCAACCTACGACAGTTACATTAATATTAAGGGAACGTTTTCGGTGAAAACCGAAGGTAAACCGTATACGATAACGAACAACGCAATATTATTCTTGTTCGATGAAATACAGTACAAAATGGGGAGCACGCATGTGGTCGACGTTTGTAAGCAGCCTGGTATAACGTGCACGATGAAGGGTCTCGCTTCGTATCACAAAAAATTCAACGGTTTGAGCAATAGCACCTGGGACCCTCGAGGAGATACAAACGCCGACATTTTTAAGAACGGACGCTTCTCGTGCAATGTACCTCTAAAGCATATTTTTGGATTTTGCGAGGATTATAAACGAGCCGTCGTAAACATGCCGCAAGAGCTTGTTTTAATTAGATCCAAGAGCGACGTCAATTGTTACAAGAGCGACGAAAACGAGCTAACATTTAAAATTACTAAAATATCGTGGAGGTTCCGCATTTAAAGCTTAGCGATGAATCGAAATTAAATTTATTCCATCATTTGCATAAAAATTCCAGAATTGTGGTTTACTTTCGTCGCTGGGAGCTTCACGAGTTGCCGTCCTTTCCGTCTTCGAAAATTCACGTTTGGCGTATTAAGAATTCGAACGAATTAGAAAAACCTCGATGGATTCTATTTACTCTTCATCATGGCAAGTATGATAATGCGAAGCAATCGGCAGCCCAGTTCGATCACTGCAATCTGACAAATTGAAAACTATACCTTAATTTCCAAGAATTTCCACTTCAAGATATGAATTCGGACTTTGCCAATAACGATTATTCGACCCCGTTCATGCACTATTCGAAATTTCCGGAAAACTATTATGCAGGCGCGAGCAATTTGAGCTACGCTCTGTGTTGTTTGAACGACTATCAGCAATTTGGCAATTGTCCCGTGTTCGTGATCGATTGCAGTCGTCAAGAAGAATCTATTAAAAATTCGGCCGTCGATATATGTCTCGAAATCGAATCCAGCAACATTTTCGATCAAACCACTAAAGCATACTGCTTAATTTTGCACGACTCTATATTCGAATACGATCCGTTTACGGAAATCGTTACGCGTCATATTAGCGAATAATAGACATGAAGGTTATTAAACAGAAACAATCTCTACCGGTTGCAAATATGGATCTAACGGTCGAGCAGGATGATCCTTATTCCTATTTTGGAACGCGCAAAAAGCACGGAGATCTCTTACCGGCCAACATAAGATGCATCGTATGCGGACCTTCTGCGTGCGGTAAAACAAACCTGATTTTGTTACTGGCACCCAACGGATTGGAATTTGAAAACGTTTACATTTACTCCAAGTCGCTATTTCAGCCCAAATACGATTTTTTGAGTCGAGTTTTGAGACCGATCAAGGGACTAGGCTATTACGAATTTAGCGAAAATTCTGAAATAATTTCACCGCAAGATGCTAAGAGTAATTCGATTTTCATTTTCGACGACATTCAATGTCACGAACAAAACGCGATTCGTCAATATTTTCAATGAGCCGTCATAAGAATATAGACGCGTTCTACCTCAGCCAATCGTATGCAAGAATACCGAAGCATCTTATTCGCGACAATACAAATTTAATTATAGTTTTTTTGCAAGACGAAATGAACTTAAGACATATCTATTCGGAGCACATTAATACCGACATGAGCTTCGAAGATTTCAAAAGATGTGCCGTCTAGCGTGGGAAAAAAAGACGGCGATGGCAATAAAGCCGGATACGGATTCTTAGTGGTAGACAAAGAAAAGCCATAAACGAGGGCCGCTACCGTAAAGGATTCGATCATTACATATGTATTTAAAATCACGACGTTCGAGCGAACTTTCATCAACGCAATGTCTGCGGCTGCGATGAGACGAGGACGACGACGACGTCACTCTACGAATTTAAATCGAGCCGTAGTGCAGGCCACTAAAACGATAAGAAAAAGTTTTAGATTTTAAACGAGATCAAAATCGAGCTCAATTAAAATACGGAATGAAGCATGCTCAATTACTAGAACCGTTAAAATCGCTATCAAAATTCTCTGCAAGTAAAAATCCTAATTATATTCGACGTCAGAATGCGGAGCACGAATCTGATAATGTCGGCGACGGTTCAGATGCCTTACTTAAAAGTATGCCGACATCCTGTCCAAAAGCGAGGATCCCAATATAGACGATACCGGAATCGGCATTCAATACGACGACCTTTCGAATAAATGGTCTATGGGCAATTCAGAGTTAGCTATTGCAGACGACGGATCTACGATTAATATTAGAAATAAAAATATCCTATTACGGAGGGCTTACTTCGATTGTTAACTTATAAGAAAATCCTTCAAATAAGAAAACGCCTGCTGGCAATCCTTCCGAGCTAGATGTAAAAATTACATCGATATTTTGAAGAAAACCAATGCATATAATAAACTGTTTCGCAAGGATCTGCCTAAAACGCCCAAATATAAAAATTATATCGTTCCGAATTTAACACCGTCGCCCGTGGCGACTACAATATCTACGCCTCCTCCTCGCCGCAGCATGCTTCGTCGCCGTCACCGTCGTCGTTGTCGTCAAGAGAGATGAATACAGGATCGGCGACTCCTACGATTCCCATGCAATTACGATCCAAAATAACGAAGAAAAAGAAAGGTCTCGGTATGGATAATTTATCGAATTAAAGACAGCCATCGAGTAATATAAGCAGAATTTGGCGATACAAAAAATTCGATAATTCTAATCATGAGATAGAATACGTTCATTGGGACTCGCCGGCCGAGCTGGTGAGCCGGCTTCGTTTGTTGATGGCCGAACGTTCGGCGGGCAACAATAGCTCTCAGAATCAAAACGAATTTCTTTCTATTATATCCGAATTAAAGGAGACGAAATTAATCGCCTAATAAAATATACACGTTCTATAGAATAGTCTCAGAAATAAAATGGTCGTCGATAAATTTGGAAGAGCGTATGTTGCCAGAGACTCTGGAGGCGGAGGGTTTGGTAATACCGCTGCGCGCGGGCCTCTTGGTGTAGGCTTTAAACTAACTCCGGAAGGCGATTTCAACATAGAAAATAGAAAACTTTGCAACGTAGGCAATCCAGTGACCGGAACGGATGCGGTAAATAAACGAAGCGCCTTGGTATTGGACGAGGACGAGAAAATAGTTAACTTGAAGGATTTTAGAATAGTGAATTTGGCCGATCCTAAAAAATCAAACGACGGCGTAAACTTAAAATTTTGCAGCGAAGAACTCAATCTGCGTATAGGCAAAGCATTGGAAATATGTTTGACCGCTTCATCTTCGGGAAAACGCATGCTAATAAGAAACTTAAATTTGACGCCAAATCGCGATCCATTGTAAATTTGCACGACCCCGCAGAGCTCGGCGATGCCGTTAACAAGAGATACGTGGACTCGACGTTGTCAGAAAAAGCGCAAAATTTTATGAAACTAACCACGATCGACGACGGTAAGGCCAAGAACTTCGACTCTCGAGGCTTGAGAATTGTCAACATAGGCGAGGCCGAAGATGAGCACGATGCCGTTTCTAAGTTCTATGTGAACGCGAGAATACAAAATCTTATCGAAGGTGTCGCCATTCACCGCGATAACGTGATCATTCGAGATGTATTGCAATCGGTCGTTCAAGTGTTGAACGAAGTTGTTTTAAACACGAACTTCCTGATTTTCAACCACTTGAAATTAGACGGAGTCAAGACGTCTGCTGGAGGCGATTTACAATTTCACAAAATTAATACCGACGTTATAAGACACCTGCACGTGTTATTGGAGCAAGATAAAGCCTCGTCGTCTAACTCTCATACTCGTGTCAAACCTTAAAAATGTCTAAGAAATATAACGATAAGGAAATACTAGTGGATGAACTGCACAGAGGGGTTAGAATAAATTTTCCACGTCGAAGAACGATCATCAAATCTTATCACGACTTATTCCAAGCCGATATTGCTGAATTTATTCCATATTCGAAATATAATAAAGGGCATAAGTATATTCTACTCGTGATCGATTGCTATTCGAAATATTTATGGACGAGACCGCTTAAATCCAAGAATGGTCATGAAGTCACATCTGCGATGCGCGAGATTCTAAATGAAATTAAAAGATCGCGGCCGCCTTTACCGAAAAATCTGCAAACAGATAATGGTACAGAATTTTATAACGGCCAATTTGCACGGCTGATGAAGGAATATGGCGATATTAATCATTACTCCACATATAGCTCAATCAAAGCCGCCATCGTAGAACGTGCAATCAGAACGATAAAAACAAACTGTATAAAGCTTTTAGTCTGAGAGGCAAATGGAAGTGGATTGATATAATCGATTCGATTGTATCGAAATACAACGATACGGTGCATTCGACCACTAAAAGAAAACCCAAAAATGTGACCGCGAAAACGCTTCTGAAAGTTTACGATAAATTAAAACTGGCGACTAGAAAACCTCGTTATGCCGTGGACGACTTTGTACGCATTTCAAAATATAGAAGTATTTTTCTAAGGGCTACAATGCAAACTGGAGCGAGGAGACGTTTAAAATATGTAAAGTGTTTCGAGCAAATCCGACTACTTATTTACTCGTCGACATGCATGGCGATCCAGTATTGGGACAGTTTTATGAAGCTGAGCTGCTGAAAACGAGAGTTCCAAATATTTACCTTATCGAGAAAATACTAAGGCGAAAAGGAACCAAAATTCTCGTCAAATGGTTGGGCTTCCAAGAGCCTTCCTGGATTCAAAAAGCTGATCTTATATAGATTGTTACATTTAAAAATAAAACATTTGTTTTTATATTTTTATTATATAAATATGTTACATTTCAAAAATAAAAATTTGTTTCTTTTTTTGTTTGATTTTTATTATACATTTTTTTGATCTTGTAAAAAATAAGAAAGATAGAGACGCTACAACTGCGATACTTTGACATGCAGCAGCACTTAAAATGTATTATTTTAGTTTATTTTATACATAATATAAAAAATAAAAATACAATGCAGTTTTTTATCTTGGCTTGTTACAATATTTTAATTAATTTTATAATAAATATAAAAATAACAAAATACAATGCTTTTTCTTGATTACAATATAACAAAGAGAGCCTCTACAACAGCGCTTAAAATATATTTTTAAATTAATTTTATACATAATATAAAAAATTAAAAAAAAATACAATGCGGTTTTTATAATATAAAAATACAAAAAGACAATGCAATTTCTTTCTCGTTACAAGATTTTAATTATTTTTTATAATAAACATGCAATTCACAAAATAAAATATGGTTTTATTCAAAGGTCCTTTATTAGATAGTGCCCATGAGGCAAAGTATCTATTCCGTTAGATAAAATGTATCTTTTATCATCTTGATAACTTAAAGCAATTTTCGTCTGACGTATGGAATATACCTTATGCAAATATGATCGTATGCTATTTTGGTCTCGTTCTATGACTACTTTATTTCGTAACGTATCGAGATAGTGATCGAAACAGATTTGCCGATCGATAATGTACTTTTAACACCCTTAGCCTTCTTTATTATCTCACGGCCTTCTATTTTAAAGAGTACATTTTCGATCGAAGGCCTACAAAGTGCGTTAAAATACGACCTCTAGTTTCGTCTTTCATAAGACCAATGACTTTTTATTAATTAAAGGAATTTTATAGATGTTATCGGGATCATAAGCGCTCGTATCAAATTTTTCTAGATTCGTCTTTATACACTCTTCATAGAAATCATTGCACGTCACACTATACAAAAGGCTGTCGGTGTCCATGTAGCATAATTCGCAATTATTTGCAAATTTTGCCTTCATGAAATCGTAGTGAAAATTATATAATTCAATTTTGATAATTCTAAGATGGCCATACCTATGTAGATAGGTTTGTTGAACTCTATCTCTGTTTTGCTCAATTCGATCGCGACCAGATTTTTGTCAAAATCGTTGCCGAATGGAAATTTGGTTTGGAAATTAAAGATAGAGCACCATACCGACCGCTCCAATGAGTCACTAATTTTATGACGCGTCTTTTCCTAACATTCTCCATTGTTTTACCAAAATGGAATTGTTTGCAAATTTATATAGATTTTGTGCAAATTCCGTTTTAGCTTCCGTGCGCATTCTTGTATTTAATTCGACAAACGGTCTCAACCAAGGAGACTGACCGAATTCTAAAACCTTATGAACGCGCGTCATAACTACGCCCGCAGATAAATAAACCTGGAGATTTCTGTAATGCACAACGTAGTTGAACTTTTCGTGAGAGTGCACATTAATTTTGAAAATTTCGAGCCCGGAGGCGTGTCCTGTTCTGGGCACATCGGCAACTCTTTCTGAGCGTCGTGAATGTCCGTAGGAAATTCCAAGTCGCATTCGATAATATAACCTTTATCGCTCGTAATGCTCACCGTTGTAACATTAAATTTTAATATTTCTTCAGGCGTTAGCCATTTGAAATCCCGTAAGGCAAATAGCAAGATTCGGCATGACCATAGAGATTATTAATATCTCCGTAAAATAAAAATTTATTCGGCTTGGATGGATCATACGTTTGGGGATAATATTTATTATTGGATTCTACATATCGTTTTACGACTTGAGTAAGGCCCCCGAATGCCTCTTTCGATCATTAAAACATGTCGACGTCACAAATTAGTTCTAGCCTGATTTTAGTATATAATAACATGCTAGACCACGAGTAGCTCGCCAAAGTCACAAAATTTAAGGGATCCAATTTGTATGTTACAAGACAATTTTTTCTAAAGTCTTGGAATATATCGCAAAGTAAAAGAATGTCGCATTTTAAATATAGGTCCGCGTAGTCGCCTAAATTTTGCATTTAAAAGTGCTCCATACGGTTTGCGCATGAATATATTCCGATTCTTCAATATGTGATTCATTAAGATTGCTATAAAACATTCTATAGGAGGAAGATTTTCTTCGCTTAATTTCAAAATGTCATCCAAATACTCGTAGGGAAAATACCCTTGCGCATTAGCAATTTAATGCGATCCGGGTTTAGCGAGCTAAATTCCTTTTTTAAAACTTTAAAGTCATCGAAAGACAACTCGCATGCTAATTTTTCCAATGACATTGCCATAAAGCGAAAGGAATCTATGAATCTGAACGTCACATTTGCGTCGTTGTATTTTTAGAAAATGTTATGTATTTTCATTATTCAAGGGTATTATATTCATGGGGCCTTCGAAAGCGTTAGCAAGCTCTTTAATAATAAAATGAGCATCATAATTGCTCAAATTATGATAGACTACGGGAATAATTGGAAATAACCTAAAATTTAAATTACAGCTGCTATGAGCAACACCTCTTACAGAACCATTCATGTGATCGTGATCGATAACCTTTTCGTCGTCCGGCAAGAAATCGACTTCGCAAATAAAGCACGTTTTTGCCGTCGAGGCATCTATAGAGGACGTAGCAGGCTCGTTTTTAAAAATGCGCTCCCATAACATATGGCAATATGTTTTAATTGTCGCACAAACCAAGAAATGCAGTCTGTGCCCGTGTATGAACTGTAATATGAAAGAGATTCGTCATATCCACAATAAAAATAATATCCTATTGAAAACGGAATATGTTCCTGGTATTTGAAAGTGCGTTCTGATTCGGAAGCTCTTTCGGTTTTTTAATAAGGCATTCTATGTCAGAATAAACCACCATCGGCACAGGTATTTTATACTTAAAATCTTTAAATTGTAAATATTTGTTTTTTCGGAGGGTAAAATAACACGACACTCGTTAAGTTTTTCGCATACTTGCTCGTGGGCATCGAGACGTTTGCGATCGTAAAAATAGGAGAGACATCTATCGCATACGTAAAAGTGACCCGTATGTTTAGTTAATTGACCTCTCACAAGTGAGGCTAAATTTTTTATAAGACAATAATGATATCTAACGCCCCGTTTATAATCTTTAATATTTTTTTTTAATTCTTCCAAACTTTTTACAACTTTATCGGCCTCGTCGCCGTCGTCGTCGTCCTCGTCGCCGTTGACGTCTTCGCCGTCGTCAGAATTAAATTTTGACGACTTGTCGACATACGCATCTTCAACAATTAACAGATTAACGTGTTTATCTCGTTTTTGGCTAGTTAATTGTACCGGTGTTACGATGTATCGAGCGCGTTTTAAAATAAGAGCAAAACATTTACAGAAATATCATTCTGCTTTTCGAATTTCGATATATCCGATATAGGCATGGGGCTGACGAAATTTTTCATATTAAAAATTTCTGCAAAATGCGGATACGAAGTTGTGCGATTAGCATATTTACCTGCTGTAGGCTTAATTATTCCGGCTAAAACGCTCCAATAAAAGCATGAAAATCATTGTTTCTAATGTTTAAACAGGCCTTTTGTTTTGAATTGCGATAGGAAGAGGCATGAAACAACTCGCGTGAAACATATCATAGCATTTATTAATATTAACATTTAAAAATAATATTTCGGATAGCGTGAATCCTGACCCGTGCATTGCGTCGTTCTCTATTTTATCCAACAAGCGTGTTGCGATATTGCACGCAAACCACTCGTTAAACTTCTAAATTGCCGAAACAAATTAAAAAGTTGGGCGTCGAAAAATACCTAGTTTGAAACTCATTTTCGTTGAGCGCGACGGAAAATTTGAAAAATCGCACGCTAACACGACATTAATTTTAAGGTTTACCGAGTGATTTTTAAAAATCGTATACAATTTGGATAAAATTAGTTTTTACAATCTTCGATAAATAAATTAAGATCTTTATGTGCAACATTAATAATTTGAGCTGTTTGAATTCTCGATTTAAACGCAGACACGATCGGCTTCCAAACCAATTCAGAATGTCGAGGCGTGCTCCGAGAATACATCCATTGTTTAGGAACATTCTGCCGCAGTAGTTTTTAATAGATTTTTAAATAGCATTTTATATCTTTTCATATGGCATAGAAGATTTTCGAATAGATTCAGATAACTAGCCGAGAGCGAAGAAGAAGTTTGTTTCACCGTTCTTAAAATCGATTCGGTGTTGTGAATGTGTGATTTTAATATTCGAACCCAATTGCGAAATACTTTAGTTTTACGACATTTCGTTAAAATTGCGTGCACTTTTCGATACAACTGTAGCATCTGATCACAACACATCGAAACGCCCGCGTCCGCTTCGATTTTTCTGTTAGTTAACATTTTTTTCGTATTTCAATGCCAACTTTCTGTATTTTGAACCGTGCAATTTTACTAATACGTTCGGCGTATCGTCTTTGGGCGATAAATCGCAGGACCATAAAATGGCTTCTAATTCGGCATGCAGTTCCGTTTTATTCTAACAATTTGTACGGGTTTAAAATCTTATACAAAAGGATAAGTTATTAGCATATTTTTCTGAATCTGTAATTTTAGTTGATTTTATAGAAAATACATCTGTCGTTCTAACACATTTACTATAGACAAATAAATCGCCGATTTCATGCAAGCGCATGCGGAGGGTTTTTCTGCAAATCAACAAAGAATTAATAAATTGAGTTGAAAACACGAATTCTCTATTTTTTAAGTCCACGTATAGGCAATCGGTTCTTAGAGTTGCATAAAAGAAAATGTCACTTTCACATTTAAACTGAAAATTAAACACTGTTTTTAATGGCGATACGGCTGATTGATCTACAAATCTAAATAACCTAATACCGGCCGAGATGCTTTCGCTAATATTATAAAATGCCCTTCGGTCGTAATTACATAAATTAAAAGCTTTTCTTTCATACGAGACACGTCGGTGAAGCAAAACGCTATTGTGTTAGAATACGAATCTTCTAAGCACGTTAAATTGTCGAACAAATTAAATTGCATGCAAAATAGAAAAAGGGCTCGAGACCCAATCAAAAACCGTCCCGATATTTAAAGTCTTTTAAATAAGCAGGCAATTCCTTGCATGCGATTCTATAAAATTATGTGGATAATCCGCAATTAGCATATCACGATTGTAATGGGTTGCTGATCTAATTCTATATTCAATACTCATAACTTTAAAAATCAAGATGTAAAAATACTAAAATTATAAAAATTAATTACCATGTATAGGTAGGTATTCTAGTGTGATGACGATACGGATGGCTTTTTTGCTCTTGCCGTTCTTGATTTTCCTTGGGAGGATCCGTGAGGGCTGATGATGATGGATCCTTTTGTTTTTCGCCCATGCAGCAGAAGGAAATACTCGCTGCAGGATTAGGTTTACCTTTAAAACAAACGAATTTCGTATTAGTTTTTTAAATAAAAAATTAAAATATTAAATACTAACCAACTTCGAACGATCCTAGGTAGTGCAAACAAAGGCATTCCTGTTTATTCAGCTCTTCGATATCTTTGTCGCTAATTACGTCCGCGATTCTCTGCGGAAGGAACACAACGCATTCTTCTAATTCGACGAGAATGAGCCGAGAATTCTTCTTTGACTGAAGAGGTTTGATGCTTAAAACCGGATAAGGGCGCTATAGCTCGAGATCTTTGACTTTTACGGTCTTCTTCCTATCGATGCGGCTTACTGAATTGATTTTTTTAATTAACTCCATATTTTAATTCTAATTACGAATATAATTACATAAAGTTAAAAAATATATTTACAATTATTACCTGTTTTTTAATGCAAGCTGCACGATGACAAAACACGTTGCACGACTCTCAAACTTATATTTTACAAGATAAAAAAGCCTTACAAGGGATCCTCCATTTATATCACTCCGAATGACGTACAATTTATTACGCATCTGAAAACCGCTCCCCACATACACGATTCAGACATTAACGATAGCAATTCATTAGAATTAAATAGCATTGCCCTTGTTTTGGACAAAAAAAGCTCATTCAAATTAAAAACGTTATCTTTTATTATGCGGATATTGAAATCGCATAAAAATTAATGAGCATATTTTTTATTTAAAGATGTAAGTAACAAAGACATTTTCGCCGACTCGGCATCGATAAAAGAATATAAAAAATTTCAATCGTCTATATTTCGAGGATTTATAAACCATATTTGTTAAAAGTAATGGGTTCCTATATAATTAATGATTCAAAACGATGTGTACTGAAATTAAAACTTACTCACGAATGATGTAATCTTAAACTACAGTATTTTCTTAACGCGTTCCAAGAAGCTATCTTTTATACATACAATGTTTTAACAAAAGCGATTCCCGACTTCGATAATAAAAAATAATTATACAAACATACTCGATCATTTATATTTTAACTTCCGCTTTATATAATGAATGTATACTATACAAAATTTACGACCACTTTTTATTTCTCGGCAAAAATACGATTTCGTCATCGTATATGCTTTGGGTTCATATAATGCACACAAAATTAAGGAAGAACTTTTTTACCATTTATACCGAAACAATTACATTTAAAACGTCTTGCACGTGTCCGATGAGATAATCGCGACCCCGTTTTTTTTCTCTTGCCCGACGATCTGAAATCTCTGCGTTATTTTAAATACTTCATCATAATTGCTTACGAAAACATCGAGCGTAACATTTCCAAATTATTAAAAGTTTACTTGAAACGTCTTGCACGTGTGTCCGATGAGATAATCATGACACTGTATTTGTATACGAATTAAATAGCGCACTTTCATCATTTTCTCTCTCGGAGGGCAAAAAATACACGCACACGTCATCGATCGAACCATCTTGAGCAAAAATACGATTACGTCAGTAGTATAGCTATGGAGAAGCTGAGACAGCCCTTTTAAAAGGGCCATCGCAATTTTTTTTCTTATCGACACCTGTAATAAAAAAAAACCCTTGCGGTTATTTACCCAGACTTATTCTCGATCGCGACCACCACCCCCGAAAACACACTCTTAAAACAAAACACGTTCGCACCACTTGCGCGCCCTTACGATATTTCGTCTTAGACTAAAACACGCACGCCCCCTACACACCTATACACATAACGATACATACCTTTCTTTTCGAAAATAAAACGACAACAACACCGCCCCCCCCCCGATCGATATCTACACACACACTTTTATCACGAGGGCGGCACGACTTCCACGTTAACATCACCGACAAACCATACATACCCTACACCCTACACGCACACACCTGCACATACATACCTCTCTTTTACATAATACGCACACCCTTTACAAGATATTTATGATCCTTTTAAAAAGGGCCGGCCAGCTTCTCCATAGCCATACTATCGTTATCCTCAAACCTAACTAATACTAACACACACACACACCTACACATACATGACCTTCACACATACATACTTCTCTTTTCCATAATACACACACCCTTTACAAGATATTTATGACCCTTTAAAAAGGGCTGTCCCAGCTTCTCCATAGTTATACTACTGTCAAGCTACCTCGGCCATAAATCGTGGTTCCACTAGTGGCACAATACGGTCAATTTTTGATCCAGAAAACTCTTTAGAAGTCACAGCATTTATTCTGTTTTCTATTTCGAGTAACCTTCCTAGTGTTAAAGTTTATTACCAATGGAAGCATCTGAACGGTTTGCATTTGGCAGACCCAAACTGGTACAAACTTGCGGCAATTGATTTTCTTATTGGGGCCGACGTGTATAGTTTTATTATAAATGGCGGTGTTATTCAGGGTAAACTCCTTCAACCCGCTGCGATCAATACCATTTTCGGTTGGACTGTCATAGGTCCTACTAGAAGCGTGCAGCCTCATGCTGTTCAAGCATTTTTCCTTCCGATGGAAAATCCTGTTGACCAAACTCTCCGTCGTTTTTGGGAAACAGAAAATTTTCCAACAGAGCTTCAAACTTCATCGGAAGAACAAAAGGCCGTTAACATTTTTAAGAATACATTTTCTCCAGACCTTACTGTCCGTTTTACGGTATCGCTACTTTTCAATGAAGTTCTACCTACATTCATTGGTTCGTTTGACATTGCTCAAAGAAGATTCTTTTCGTTAGAGTGTAAACTAAATACTCAATCGGAGCTACGCATGCAATATAATAATTTTATGCAGGACTATCAAGATTCTGGTCACATGACACTCTTAAAATCCGCACCTGTCGGAAACGATCATTATTTCATACCTAATCATGCTGTTTTTAAAAATGAAGGTAATACAAGAAAAATTCGTGTTGTGTTTGATGCCTCAGCTAAGGCTAAAAACGATCTGTCACTTAATGATACACAACTTGCTGGACCCAGTCTCCAGAACGATATTTCGGCAATTTAACTTAAATTTCGTATTCCTCCTATTGTATTTATATGTGACGTTCGCCAAATGTATCGTCAGATTTTGGTAAACGAAGAACAGCGTAAATTTCAGTTAATTTTGTGGCGTTTCTCTCCTGAGGAATTCATTCAAAGTTATCAATTAAATACGATTACCTACGGTGTAAATTCACCGCCGTATTTAACAATCCACACCCTGCAGCAATTAGCTATCGATAAAAATAAAGCGTGTTCATTAGCAGCTGAAGCTATACGATCAAACCTATACATAGATGATTTTGCCTGCGACGGTGTCAGTATCAGCCGTCTTGAATATTCGTAATCATCTAATCGAGCTTATAAAATCTGCCGGGTTTGAGCTTTGCAAGTGGAGCTCAAATTTTGCCTTTGTCTTGGAAGGCATTCCTCCTGATTTTTGTCAGTCCAATTCGTTCACTTTCAAATCTGAATGGTCTTCCATCAAGATATTAGGCCTTCAATGGTCTCCTATCGAAGACGTTTTTTCATACCGAGTTAAGCCGTTAAACCCATTTTGCACGAAGCGCAATATACTTTCTCAAGTTGCCAGAATTTATTACTTTTTAGGGTTCTTAGCTCCCTTAACTCTTTTTGCCAAGCGCCTAGTACAATATTTGGACTCGTTGGAGTCACGAGTATTTACACACCCTTCAACAACGGGCAAAATGACATCACACAAATAATGTTTAGTCCATTGTGAAGGACACCTTAGTCCTCATTAAAGATGACCTACTTCCTTCCTTGCAATAGAAGCTAGGCCACATTGTAAGGACCTTCCCAGGTTCTGATGGCGTTGTGCGAGTTGCAGAAGTTATAACTTCCAAGGGTACATTTAAGCGTCCCCTGGTAAAGTTGGCACCGTTCCCATTAGTATAACGTTTTAATGTCGTTTACCGCGATTTCTTTATCTCATCCTCTCCTTTTCCTAAATTCATCGAATTTGGTGGGCGGTATGTTCCGTCATTATAGACGATGCAACAATATTTTAAACAAGTTTGTGTGTGTAACTACTACCCCTAACTTTACTTTGTGACAGACCAGTGAATGGTACGGACATACGAGTATTGCGGTCGTAAACAAAACGCGACCTTCAGCGTGAAGTGTTACCACCGTGTGCACCGTAATTTCATCACATCAACAATAACAAAGGTTAGTACTTATTGCTCACCGATTGTCTATTTGATTTATAATGTTTAACTTGATATGTGCTAACTTTAACTATTTATTTAAACTTTTGTCCAGTCCTGGACTGGTGGTTCCCTTAGCCTCCTTCATCAATTAACCATTTGGTTCTTCGACCCGGATCCATTGTCCAGTCATACGGAAATACATCCTTACATTTAAAAACTCGAAATTTCCTTATCAAAACGGCGAATTTTCATCTTCCAACGCAAATTTTATAAATTTACGCGCATGTTTATTTTTATTAATTTCTATATTTTCGTCGCTTGATTTGCCTGCATCTAAAAATCCTGCCTACTCGACGTTCCAGGTTGATTAACTATTTCTGCATATGTCCTTCGTTGCAACTTTTAATTCCATTTCTCTGTGCATTTGCAATTTCTTTCCTTCTTTGTGTACCGGTTCTATTACCAATAGTACAAGATTCATTATTCTACCTTCCCCAGTCTCTCATAATGGCATTTCCTCTATTCCAATTATTTCTTTGGCTATTCTCCCTTTCAAATGGTCTGCCTTGATATCTCTCCTGTCCATTATTTTTCTGGAATCTAAATGTGTTCATGGGCTGGCTCCTGGACCTGGTCTCCATCCTTTTTTGTTGACCCATATCATCATAACGTTGAAGATATTCTAAAATTATATCTCTATCAACTATATTTTGTAAGGCTATGCATTGCCTTACTTCTGTTTCTAAATGCTTTTTCACTTGCTTCTGGATTCGACTTTATTTGACCAATTTCTTCTTTAATCTCATCCATATCCTCTAAAATTTGTACTACCTTTCTTCTAACTTCAAATTTAATTTCTTCAATAGTTTTGTTAGTTTCATCTAAACCCAAAGTTATTCTTTCACAAATCTCTTTAAATTTGCTTTCATTCTTTTCACTTTCTAATTTTAAATTTTCCCCTATTTTTGCAATGTTCTCTCCAAATTCTGCTCGTAACTCCTGAGTACTTTATCCAATTTGTCACCCATTTCTTTCATGCCTTTCTCAATCTTTTCATTCATTTTTTTTATGTTTTTTTTGCTTCTGCATACTTTGATTTAGACTTAATAAAGAAAATCATCATATTTTATTCCCGTGTCTTTTCTACACTCCTGATCTCTGGATTCTTATTTTCCACATAAACACTTTCTTGAAAACCAATTTCTACTCCCTCAGCTCTCAAGCTTTCACAAACTTTTTTCATTCTGTCAGTCACTCTTGAAAATTTATCAGATATTACAAAAGCAACCCCAAAAACAAATCCTACGAGACAAGAAACTCGCGCCACTAAAAGAGTAATGTGCTAGCGCTTCATGTTGAATGCGTTGCTGAAAGAGTGCTGTGACGCAGTTAGAGCAATTTGTTTAACTTGAAACTGTTCACTTGCCTTCGTTTTTAACTTTGCCTGGCTAGCTCAACGGAATTTACGGAGTTTTTAAAATGAAATAAAACGCAGCAATACCACAAAGCATTTATACAATATGAATTTTTTTTTCATACAAAAACATTTACAACATCGTTTCCTTCAAACATAAAATAATTTCTAAGAAGCATTTAATAAGAAAATATTGTTTCATACTCTATAATTTGTTTTGGCCAGAAAATTCCTTGACATACATACTATTAAAAGATCAAAGTAATTCAAACTCTGTACACAAACTCTTTCAAAAGAAATCCCTCGCACAAAAAAAATTAATAGGGCTATCTTACACTAGATCCATATACTTTAATTATCATGCCTTATATTGAATATAAATCATTTAAAAATAAATATAAAGGTGATACTTGCAGAATCAACAAAAACGCTCCTCTTAATTAAAAATCTTGTTTTAAATTAATTTCCAAATCAGCTTGCTAAATTCCCCATAAAAAATATTCTCATTTCAAACAGAAATTACCAAAGTACATTTTTAGTTAAATCTTCCCTTTGATTTTTTTATTAAAATAGCTTTATATTAAGGAATTTTGCTTTTTCTTCGTAATTAATAAATTCCATTTTTCTTTATAAGTTACGTTTAAAACATCGCTTCTTTATTCACTACAACCTCGCAACTTGGTTAAATTACAGTATGTTCACTACATACTTGTAACATTTTTATTTTTCTATCATAATTTAATTGCATTGAATTACAAGAATAATGCGCTAAGCGTGCATTGTTCCTTAGGGATCTACTTATATTAATATATCTGTGTCGCATAAAGCTATGTCCAAACACATCTCTATTTGTTTGTTTCGTGTTCCCCGCCTATGACGGCGCGACCACTCGGCTCTGGTTTCAACAAGTCAGTCGGCCGCCGGCAACAGCGTTGTTAAGATGTATTTTCGGCTGGAGGTTGGCAACCTTTGCATCAATTATTAATCGTTGGGATATCTTCTAATAACGCGCGATAACGTAGAATGAAACATGCAAAATTCGTCAACTAGAATCCAAGAAAAAGTTAAGAATTACCATTATGTAGGAATAGTCGATTTGAAATTTGCCTAAGAAGAAATTTGTTTGATTAGAAATTATGGATGTTAATTTGGATGCAGTCGTATCAAATTAGAATGGCTGGTTTGAAGAACGGAAATCCCGTCTCAATTTTTCGTGAAGCAGCAAAAGCAGTTTTTGGTTCGTTATTAGTTGTAAGATATTTCATGCATGTGTTTTAAAAGTTAGGACACGTAAACTTGCTATTATGTTTACAAGACCTAAATTGTAAATTTCAATTAATTGTTGAGCTGGTTTTATAAGCCGTAAAACAATATTTTTCCAAATTAGCTTTCTATAATAACATGCTTTGTTCCATCATATGAACCTTCGATAAGTTCAACATATGTTTTCGACGTCATATTTTTCTGTTTTGCACAATTGACAGATGTTGTCTTGAAAGCAGATGCTTTGTGCAGTTGTAATGAAATTTAAACAAACATACCTATTTTTGTGATCAGCTTTTATCTATACATAAATTATTAAACGTAAATATGAAAGTTCAAATTCTCATTATGTTAGGTTCTAGTAATTTGTAATCTACCTGAAAAGATCTGCCCAGGTTAGAACTTAATTCACTGTGTTATGCTTACAAATCATTATCACTTTAATATTTATAACAAGTTCATGTTTAAAGTACAGTTGGTTGTTTAATGAAAAAAAAAGGAAAGTCAAAACTTTAACTTTGATGTAGTTGATTATGACAATTTTTTGTTACAAGTTCCGATATTTTAAAAGAGTTTGTTTAGTAAACAATTAGTTCAAAATTTAAGGCTTTTATTTTGGTCAAATGCGATCAAATCTAATTACATAAAGATAAAATTTGTCTGAGTAATAATTTGAAGCCAATATTATATTGGAAATACTTTTTTTATTATTTCTTTATATACTTTTATAGGACACAAATGGTGTTCTACTTTTTTATTTATTTAACCTTTGCAATTTCTTACAGGAGCTGCGTCTTATTTTAATAAGACAGGTTTTTGTTAACGAAGGCGATCATTTTATCTTTGGGTTTCCACGTCCGCCCTTAGAACTGTGCTTTGCGATTATCGTAATTATCTCAGGACATGGTGGCGCCTATTTGATTTAGCTTAACTTTGGTTTGCAAACAGAATTCGACTTACCCCGCCACTTCTCATTGCTCTACCCAGGAATAGACCCCTAGCTATGTCGGAAGATTTTTGTTCACTAGCGCCTTAATGTAGAAAAAAGACGTTTCAGTCTTTTGTAAAATAAAAAATGTTTCATACTCTAATACTATAGCAAGAGCTTCCGGTTAAAACAACATTTTGTGCTCGCATGAATGAAATCTATTAATGAAATGACCTCCCAAATGACTAAACGCTTCCTCTATATACTAATTTATTTGCTTCCAGAAACTTACTCGAATCGTGTAGAACATAATAAAGTAAGGTGTCTCGGAAAATCAATTAACGTCTAAAATCGCCTAGTTACATGATATAATTATCGTTTCAGTTATCCGTGACGTGTGTTATTCGTTCTTGTCCCATATATACTGTTATTGCGGCGCCGCATACTAATTCAAATGACAATCGAATATTTATCGGTTACTCCAGGAATTTTACGGTTTATTTTCAATGTTCACGCTGCTTCTAGGAATAAAATGTTTACTTATTAATGAGTCATACGAATTTGACGTATTTTTGAATACCGATGACTCATCTTTTTATATTCTAGAGAATTCTTTATTTAGAATAACTTGCAATATCCATAGGGTAATTAATTTAAACTTTAATTTGTTTTTAATACAAAAAGGGGTTTTGTTTTATAGAATTATTTGCTTTGGTTTTAGTACACAATATTAATTTTGAGGTTCTTAAGTACATGTTGATTGTAGTTTCTCAAATTAAATGCGTAAAGTTGTACTCTTTTATACTATTTGCAGCAAATCAAATGCATTTTTATCAAAAATGTATCGATAATAAATAAATAAATGGCTTTGTATTTATCTTAAAACGATCGGTTTTTACGTTTGCATTTAAATGCGCTTTACGGTATCTTACAATTTACATATACAAATTACGTTACTTGTTATTTATTTACAATATGCTTATATCATACAGGGTGATTATTTATACACGCGCAATCTACGTTTTTGCATTGTACATCAATGAATAAAGGTACGCTTGTTTTATACAAGGCGTAACCATAAATTTACAAAAAATTCGATTTTTCCGGATTCTACTATATATTGGTGGAATTTATTTTTAGAATTAGGGTTTCAATTACCCCTCGTGACCCATTATCCAGTCATTTCCCCCAAATTTAAATATAAAATTGTAAGTCTGCGCTTTTTTTCGGCATATATGAGTAATTTTACTATTTTTATTTTTAACCACTTGCTATCTATAACTAATTTTAATTTTTTCCAGTCCTTAATCAATTAACACGAGGTAGATGTAGACCTAGATCAGACAGTGATAGATGCAGACTGTGCAAATTTCACGAAAATGTGTAAGTTAGTTCAGAATAGGAAACAATGAGGGTACGCGTCTGACCAGTTCCAGGACTGAAGACCTAATGCTGATATATTCTATATAAATAATTAAGGTATAAATGGAAAAGCAATTCGCATAAGTTACACGTAGAGGGAGAATGAGCTATGGAGACGCTTAGTAAATATTCTGAATGACGTTGCTTTTGTTCGAGGGTGTAGGATGGTTTCGTAGTAAGAATGGCTAAATTTGTTTTCACGTGTAATTTTG
Organism: Platerodrilus igneus; assembly: GCA_036346225.1. Classification (NCBI taxonomy): domain Eukaryota; kingdom Metazoa; phylum Arthropoda; class Insecta; order Coleoptera; family Lycidae; genus Platerodrilus; species Platerodrilus igneus. Next base: position 130,380 of record JARFIW010001620.1, read on the forward strand.
GGTTCAAATTTGGACTCTACTTGGAGAAACAGTTTAATAACGGAAAAGTTGGGATCTGACAGGAATAGGCGCTTGATTTCTTAGGATATTGATTAATATTCTAGTACACAATTTTTACAATCAAACAAATCTATAATCCGGTATGTAAATCAATCCACCATTTCCCACTACATTAAGTAGTATCATATTATGCTAAATAAAATCCGTATAATGATTTTAGCAATTCTTTCTGATGTATAGGTGTACCTTTTATTTCCTTCGTGATGGTGCCATACTTAATTAAATTCTGTTCTGTTCTTGTTTTATACATTTGTGGAAATGTTATATATGTTACTACACTATAAATAAAAACTTCATATAGTAATTGGACGAGAGTCTTCCAGAACATCGGGCCAATCCAGTCACCCTAACGCATTTTCAAAACGGTGTAAGTTCGAAGATTGTACCTGTTTATTACGTCAAATGTTAATAATAAATTAACTAACAAATGCACGTCGGACTGTATATAATTATTTATTTAGTTTAAGAGCACAAGATTACAAATATAGAGATTGTTGTAGACACGAGTGCGTCTACACTTTAGAGAAGCTAACGAACAAGTGCGTCGTGGTTAAATGCACCCTCTTCACATATTAAAGGCGGGCGTGGTACAGTCTTATACAAAAGTAACGTATACACACAAATACAAATTAAATATAAAGTATTGAACATAAAGTGGGGCCCAAAAAAGGTGAGCCAAAAAAAAAATTATTATTTTTTTAATCAATATAGCCTTAAGCTAACAAACTAACATACGTAGAATGAACAAAGAGCACAAAAAACTTTAATGCACTATTGCGCACAACAATAAAATGTTAAACAAGCACGTTTAATGTATGCACTCCGGCAATGGGCAGAGCTTTGCGAATGAGCGACGAACAAGCCCATTTGAGGTCTTTACTGTAGCAACGCGGTTTACTAGATCCTTTCCGGTGTGAACGTCTATTACACGTCCGAGACGCCAAGAAGCAACTGCAGTATTATCGTCCTTGATAATCACTAATTGACCAGATCTGAGCATGTCACGTTTATGCTGCCATTTGGTGCGAAGCTGTAGTTCAGCAACATATTGTAGTTTCCATCTTTTCCAAAATAACTGTTGCAGTTGTTGTATCCGAGCAAAATTCTTTAGTTGATTTGGAGCAGTGTCAGTAACATCTGGATGTGGTATCGTGCTCATATGCCGCCCGATTAGGAAATGAGCTGGGGTTAAGGGGTTTAGGTCTTCAGGATCAGAGGATAGTGGACAAAGTGGTCTGGAGTTAAGAACGGATTCGATTTGCACTAAAAGAGTATACAGCTCTTCAAATGTAAGTAGAGAATTCCCAATGGAGCGCTTTAAATGATGTTTCATACTCTTAACACCGGCCTCCCAAAGGCCCCCAAAGTGAGGTGATTGAGGAGGTATGAAATGCCACTCAATACCTTTTCTGAAGTAGTATTAACTAACGCGTCTTTATTCATCTTAACAAAGTTATGTAATTCCTTTAAACTAGAGTTCGCACCGACAAAATTGGTGCCGTTGTCCGAGTATATTCTGGAGGGTTTGCCGCGACGACCAATAAATCTTCTCAAACACATTATGAAAGCTTGCGCAGATAAGTCGCTAACAAGCTCAAGGTGTACAGCTTTTGTAGCAACGCAGACATAAATACATATGTAGCACTTAGTAGTTGTACCGCGACGGCCACTTTTATATTTAATTAGCATGGGCCCAGCATAATCGGTACCGACAACGGCAAAAGGCAAGTTTGGTGAAATTCTATCACGTGGTAAATTGCCCATTATCGGATCGATTGTTTTGGTGCGCAACGGAAGCATTTAACGCAATTACGCACAACTTGTCGAACCAAGTTTCTGCCATGAGTGAGCCAGAAACGTTCTCTTATGTATGAGAGGAGTAACTGGGGACCACTGTGCAAAAGCCGAACATGTTCACATGCGGCTAACAATTTGGAAAGAGAGTGGCGACCGTCTAAAATAATAGGGTGCTTTTTATCAAATTCAAACTCGGAATTTTGAATACGCCCTCCTACTCGTAACAGACCTTGGTTATCAAGAACAGGAGACAAAGCTATTAATTTGCTACGCAGGGTATACATTTTGAGCACTTAACAATTTTATTTCTTCTCTAAAGGAATCTAACTGAGCAATTCTAACCAAACGCATAAGTGCAGAATCGACTTCCTTTGCAGATAGTGGGCCAAATGTCCTCAAATCAAAGTTCACGGAACAATTGTTAACAAAACGCAAGCAATATGCAATTGTTCTTACAAGCTTATTATAATTTGAATAATTTTCTATAGGAAAATGTTCATTCGAGCTTATTATTAAAGAGGTGACTTCCCCTTTCATTTCAGGAAGCCTTGTTTCTGAGATGATTAAATTATTAAATTCAATGTCGTGTTTGTAGAGAAAGTTGGGACCGTTCCACCAAATATCGCATACTTTTAATTGCGAGGGCATGAATCCGCGTGACAGTGGATCAGCAGCATTGTTGTGAGTAGGCACATGCGACCAAATGGCATTGCGAGAAAGATGTTGAATTTCAGCGACTCTGTGAGCCACAAAGGTTTTTAATAGATGAGGTGCTGTTTTTAACCATCCAAGGACAATTGTGGAATCTGTCCATAAATAACAACGATCTATCTTGCTCTTTAGCGCATTTACTGAAGTATACGCCAATTTTGAGAGGAGAACGGCTCCACATAACTCCAATTTAGGAATGGTTAGGGTTTTGAGAGGAGCTACTTTGCTTTTTGAACACAGTAGGTGACAAGATATCACGCCATCGATATCGATTGACCTTATATAGATACAGGCGCCGTATGCCTGGGTGCTGGCATCACAAAATCCATGCAGTTCGATAGCCGTCGGGTTTAGACAAATTGCATGCCGAAAAATTTCTAATTCATGTAATTCAGGCAGCTCAGTCCTAAATTGAATCCATTTTTGATGCAAATCTAGAGATATCGATTCATCTCATCCGGTCTTGTTTAACCACAACTGTTGAAGTAGTACTTTTGGTATTAGAATACAGGGACCTAACAGGCCGAGAGGGTCAAATATCTGGGAGATTTCTGAGTATACTTCGTTTCGTTATCCGTTCATTTGTAGATGGGGATATGAGAAAAGCCAAATTGTCATTTTCAAAATTCCAATATAGACCCAAGGTTTTGTATGGTTATGAGATCCAATTTCTAAGAAGTCCGGTGTATATCAGTCGGATTAACATCCTTCAATACACGAGGGTCATTAGATATCCACTTTTTTAACGGAAAACAACCTGATAAAAGAATTTTTGGTAAGTGCTCACATATTTCTTGAGCTTCTTCAAGGGAATCCGCACCCGTGAGCATATCATCTACATAGAAATCCTCCATTATGATTTTGGAGATTTTTGGGTGCGTATTTGCACATTCAATTCCTAGCTGGTGTAAACAGCGAATTGCAAGAAAAGAGGCTGCAGCAGTGCCATAAGTTACAGTCCTCAAATTATAACTATGAATTTCCTTAGTTGTTTCATTTCGCCATAATAGTTGTTGAAGAGGTAATTGCGAGGGGTTAATAAGTACTTGTCTATACATCTTTTGTATATCGGCAGATATGGCAAACTTATGAGATCGAAAACTGAGCAAGATTGAGAATAAATCTCGTTGAATTACGGGACCGACCATTTGTATATCATTAAACGAATAGCCAGTGGTTGAGGGAGCACTACCATTAAATACAACTCGTATTTTGGTAGTGGAGCTTTGTTCTTTGAGCACGGCATGGTGAGGAAAAAAGTATGAACCTTCCGAAACTGCATTGTCTACTTTCGCTAAAGACATATGAGAGAGTGCTAGATATTCGTGCAGAAATTGTGAATATCGTTCACGAAGAGACTGGTTTAAACTTAGTCGCTTTTCGAGAGATAGAAGACTTCTTTTTGCAAAACTATATGAATCGCCTAGTTTTAACGGAGAATCTTTTAGTGGAATTGTGACGACAAATCGACCATCGCGTTCCCTACGAGTGTTGAAAGCGAAATGATTTTCACATTCAATTTCTTCTACTGACATGGGTTTTTTGGGAGAGCATTCTTCGGTTTCCCAAAATTTTGCAGTTGCTCTTGAATGAGCATATAACTAGAGGAAAAATTACAAACAGCTACATTTGAAGTTGAATTAGAGATTATAGGGCCGCTAACGATCCAGCCAAAAAGAGTTTTTTGTAATTTGGGCTGTCCTTTTCCCAGAGAAATTTGTCCGACACATAACAAATCATAGAAACAGTTAGCACCTAGTAATAGATCTATATTGCCGGGAGTGTTGAAATTGGGGTCAGCCAATTTTACATTTGACAACAACTTTATATGACTTGTGTCAATTGGAGCATTTGGGATATTGCCAGTAATTGCGGTTATTATTAAGCAAGAGGTTTTAATGTATACGAACTATGTTTGGCCGTTAGAGAGACATTACATTTTGAGTTTATTTGAGAGTTGTAATTGGCCAAACCAGTGACGTTTATTTTAAAGTTGTCACGTTGGAGTTTTAGTCGGTTGCACAAGTCACTTGTAATGAAATTACTTTGACTTCCGCAGTCTAGAAGCAAGCGAGCATTATGGGCTTTACCCTGAGAGTCCAAGATAGACACGACGGCAGTAGAGAAAGACGTTCGTGTTGTTATCAACAAACGAAGAAGTTAGAGATTCTTTCTTCCGAAGGAATTGATTGAGAAATACCCGAAGGGCCTGGGGCGTTTACCCCTGACGAAGGAGATTTACCAATATGTAAAAGAGAGTTATGCTTGGCCATGCAAGTACGACAGGAGTGTCGAGATTTACAATCTTTGCTGATATGACCACGAGCGAGACAATTCAGACACAATTTGAGAGATTTTGCATTAGAAATTCTGTCATCTGCAGTAAGAGCTTTAAATTTTTCGCAAACATATATTGAGTGTGTGCCTTTACAGTAATTACAAAGAGCCGGGTTAGCGTTAGTTACAAAGGATTTAGTGCTTTTTTGCTTAACAAAAGTCTTATTTTCACGAGCGGTTGTAGAGGATTTGTGCGACCTATTTTCGCTTTCTAACGCTTCAAGTACACTCGCCTTCTGTTCCAAAAATTGGATAAATTCGGGCAAAGCAGGTATTTCATTATCATTTTTGTGCGTTTCCCAATCACGTTTAGTAACCGAGTCAAGAAAGGAAACTAAATTTTGAGTTATAATAACTTCGCCTAATTTATCTGAGGGAACCAACGAATTTAGAAATTTGGAATGTTCTAACGTATTGTCTATTATTTTTCTGATATGAGTGGAGGATTCTTTTTGGGCAACTTCTAAAGAGAAAAGAGCATTTACATGATTCCTAATGAGACCACGTTTATCATTATATCTTTTACAAATCATCTTCCACGCTGATTCGTAATTGTCCGAACTGAACGATTGAGTTCTAAGAACGTCTGCCGCTTTTTCTGTCAATGAAGATTTCAAATAGTGGAATTTTGTATGTGACTTAGATTAGTATTGGAATTGATTAAGCTTTCAAAAGTGTCTCGAAATTCTATCCAAGTAGTTTGCGATCTGCCATTAAAACGAGGGAGCTCTATGACAGGAAGGCGCACAAAAGACGCATTTGCCGATTGCCCAGGACAATCATGAGTACTTGAGATTCTAGAGTGAAGAGAATTAGGAGACTGCCTTGGAGAATTATCAATACTAGGAGGTTTAGATTCTAGAACGGAATTCGCAGAGCTATTTTTAACGGTCATTTGTAACAAAAGTTCGGCTTCTGTAATCAAAGCGTAATATTTTTCTTCAAAACTATCGCGATGTGCAAGTTCAGCATCGAAATCTTCAGAGAGGGTTTCAATTAGATTTTGTATTTCATCATATGCACTCGGCATGCATATAAAATCATTTAGTCGTTTACGCAATTCAATTATTTGACCCGCAGAAGGAGGATCCATTTGTTGTACATTACTAATAAAGGTTCCAAAATTTGTTACCTTTCGTTTGAGTACTGTTCGCTTTTTACGCAATGTTTCAATTTCTGTCGCCATAATTAAGAGCAATGTTAATAAAAATACAAATATTTTTAAAACAAAGGTAGTCCTAAAGACCGGTATAAATACCAAGAGAGAGTAAGAGAGATTTGCGACAAAATTTGATAACACTTTTGAGAAGTATAATTGTACGACAAGGCACTAATTTTGCTGTAAACTAGTCAAATAACTTAGTTATAATACGTTTTCAGAGAGAGATATTTGAGCGCATCAACCTTTTACACAAAGAGCGTGAATAAAACCAATATTCACTACCAAACACTTGTTACTGAAATTTATGAGCATTGAACATCACTGAAAGCAAAAATAATTTTTCATTTCAGTTGAGGTTTGTGTACATGCATCACTTACTTGATATACTTTAAATAATGCGTTGTAATATTTTTCATTAGATCATTCATACAAAATAACCAACTTTTAGCACAAATACGTTTTTTATAGGAAAGTGAATAAAATAAATGGAATGGACTTACAGCTTTGTGATAAGTGTACCGTTGTGTGGCATCAAGAAACCCTTAGGTAGAAACCAGTTTGTTACTGCAAACATCTAATATTTCATCCCCTTTACTTTTGCCTTGCTATGTTGAAGAATGCGAACTCGAGCTTGAGATATGCTGAAGCGTGATGCGTGATCTACAGTTATAGTTAATCGAGGTGATTGCTAATTCAATAATTCGGCGTTGGACCAATGTTTATTACGTCAAATGTTAATAATAAATTAACTAACAAATGCACGTCGGACTGTATATAATTATTTATTTAGTTTAAGAGCACAAGATTACAAATATAGAGATTGTTGTAGACACGAGTGCGTCTACACTTTAGAGAAGCTAACGAACAAGTGCGTCGTGGTTAAATGCACCCTCTTCACATATTAAAGGCGGGCGTGGTACAGTCTTATACAAAAGTAACGTATACACACAAATACAAATTAAATATAAAGTATTGAACAGTACCTGATGGTTAAAAACAAAATACGACTTTCTTTGTCCCACTATCATATCAACGACGATTGTAGGCGCAACCGCAAACTAAACAAGAGAATTACAAAAATCTCTGTGTTATCCTGATGTGAAAAACTAGATAAGAACGACTATTGTGATAGAAAGTTAGGCGGTTGAGTGTCACCCTGCAAACGAATTGAACATAGTGGGATCCTTTGAAGGTAGAGAATGGAAACTTTGTGCAATATTTACAAAAAGAGGGTGGATTTGCAAGTAGGTATCAGCTGTGGCGTAGTTGGTATGCGTGTAACTACTACACTCAAGGTCCCAGGTCCTAATCCCGACACGGTCAGGTTGAAAAATGTTAGGCAAACATTTTTCCTAAAAATACGCCCTTGTTTGGATTTGAGGTAAAATGGAGGTCCCGAATGTGAGTGCTGTCACGCACGTTAAAGATCCCTACCTTGCTTGGGACAGCAAGGGTTTGGCAAAGTTTAAAAAACTCTTTTCCTGGCCAATGTAGTACCTTCGGGCGGAGCATTGGCCAGGAAGCGAGTTCTTTTTACCTGAAAAATTTGGAATTTTGCCGAACCCTTGCTGTTCCAAGCAAGGTAGGGATCTTTAACGTGCGTGACAACACTCACACACGGGACCTCCATTTTACCTCTCATCCGAACGAGGGCGTATTTTGGTGAAAAATGCTCGCCTAACATTTTTCAAGCGAACTGTGTCGGGATTCGAACCCGGGACCTTGGGCGTAGTAGTCACACACATACCAACTACGCCAGTCATTTTTGACCCCACATTGACAATCACGACAACCCAACGAAACAGCGGAGAACACTGTATATGTCTGGAGGTCTCAAACGTTCAGATTGGAAAGTGGATCTTGGTAACAAGCTACTTCCAGTACAGACTGGACCTCCAACCGTACATAAACAACATACGCAACATATTACACACTTACAACAACAAACCAATAGTTATTATAGCAGACGTAAATTTAAAATACCCGGTGAGGCACATTTCCCTCACGAACGAACGCGGAGAACAAGTCGCAAACCTGATTAACGACTACAACTCGAAGTAATCAACCTTCCTACGTTACACTGACGTTACATAGACGTTACACTGACAAATGGGCTGGCGTACAACTACATGCAAGATTGGCAGGTATTAGAACACCAAACTGTCAGCGACCACAACCTAATCACGTTCAACATTGACATGAGTGCAACATATTGCGGTAAATTTCGAATAACTAATTAAGAGAGAATAGTGGACTGTATAAAAAATTAAGGTGATATTGAACAAACAACAAATAATTAATGTTTTTAACCAAATCAAGCGTTTACTACAAGCACTCACTTGGTGATTTGTGAAGCCATGCCAACGAAAGAAACGATGTAACAAGTACTACTCTTTTCTTTGGCGGGTGTGGCGAAGCACATTTATAACGATAGCGGTATTCTAAAAGACAAGCGGTTCATGTAAATACTTTGTTCTATGTAGAACACGTAAAATAGCGATGCGGACCGTTTGAACGATAAATCGATTCTCGTCTTTGTGGATTTTCCAGTCACTACACTGTTCTTGCACATGCGGAATAACAACGTTTATCACTCGCCGTACATGCTGGCGCGTGCTTCAAGTAAAACCATGGGAATTTTACTCTAATAAATTTAAATATACCGCGGCGAATGTAAATAATCAACAAACACGACAGAAATAAAATTTAGCTTTAAATTATTTACATTTACATTCTCATGTGTTATACATGAGAACCAGGCCATTTGACACACCACAAAACTTCACCAAAGTACAATGATACAAAATAAGAAATGCAAGTTGGAACAAACTGAGGGACACATTTGTACTCCCACAAGACCTAAGATCAAACGAAAACGTCAACGAGTATACAAAACTTCTCTCCAACACAATTAAACAGACAATGGAGCAGGTGCTTTTAAAACAACAGAAAACACGACACACAAAGGCAATTCGATGGACAAGACGCTTACAAAACCTAAAAAGGGAAACACAGCGAGCGAGAAAAAGCTACCAAAACTCCTTAACACCGGCCGAAAGAGCATACCACCTAACAAATTACCGACAATTATAAGACATATACCAAAAAGAACTGACTGACATTAAGAGGAGATCATGGGAATTATTCGTGAAAAGACACTTACAAACTGACGCCTGGTGGGATACCCTACAAAATCACTCAGGGTAAAATCTTATCACCGATGACTTATTTAACTTTAATATAACAAGACGGTACAAACACCAAAGACTGGGGTAGAACTGCGGCACTACTATTACAAACACTTTTGTCTGATGACAACGTTCAAGACGACTCAGACGACAAGGAGTAATCGATAGAAATCACTTAGGTAACCGACCATGGAACAGACAAGATGACAACTTAAATTCTTTCACAAAAGACGAAGTAAGATACGCACTATGCCAACCGAAGAGCAGGACAGCACCCGGACTGGATGGAATTCTTGCGGAGATTAGCATAGCGCTGCAAGATAAATTAACACTGACGTTAACAGCACTGCACAATGAATTCATACGACAAGCTGTTTTTCGGAACATCTAAAAACAGGCGAATGTCGTAATTATCCCCAAAGGGAAAGGTAAAAACCCCAACAAACCAGGCTCTTACCGACCCATATGCCTTTTGAACACACTAGGAAAAACGTATGAAAAACTACTATGTACACGAATGCAAGACCACAGACAAACCACAGGAGTACACCCAAGACCATACGGCTTCACAAAAAACAAATCGACCGAAGACGCAATAAACCAAGCAATACAAACCATCAAGCAATCACACAAAAAATACGTCCTATTAATATTAGTGGACATAGAAGGAGCATTTGATATTTGGTAGTCTTCACTTTTTACAAGATTTACGACCATAAACTGTCCATTACAACTATACCATTCTTTCAGGAGCTACTGTAGAGACATGTACGTAACCCTACAAGGCACGGAGAGCATAACCAAACATATTAACAAAGGTTGTCCGCAGGGGTCAATATGCGGGCCCCTATTTTGGAATATTGTAGTGGATGAACTTCTGGAAAAGCTGGGTACCATTGACGAAGTGTTGTCGACGATTGCATACTCCGACGACATCTTGCTGTTGGTTGAAGGCAATTCCAGAAGGGAAATCGAACGTAAAGCTAACATCGCCCTAACCCAAACACAAAGTTGGTGCAAAACCAACAATATAACCATAACATCACAGAAAATTACATACCTTGTGATGAAGGGAACCCTGGCAAGGGACACCACCATTAAACTAGACGGTGTAAATATAAGTAGAACACAAAACACAAAATATCTGGGCTTAACTTTAGACGAAAAACATTGCAACGCTAGCCCAAAGGACTTATAAGACACCACTTAATTGCGTAAGGCTATATCTTAACAGTGTGCTCGGTGCTATGGTGTCATACGTCGCGAGCGCATGGGGACATCGCCTTAACACAATCAAACCTAAACAAAAAATTAACAGTACACAATCAAGTGTTTTAATGCGACTGACAGGGGCTTATGGGACTACCGCACATGATGCACTTCATGTAGTGGTGGGAACTATATCCTTGGACCTAGTTGTGAAACAGCAAGCTGCAATGTACAATCTTACACACAATGACAACCAACAACTACAACGCACCTTAATCACAAACCAACTGCCTACGACAAAAACGGTACTAAAAACTACATACTTGCAGAATGGCAGACAAGATGGGATGAGATCACAATCGGTAGAAGGGTATACGCAATGATCCCAAATATCAAAGAACACCTAAAGGCCAAATACCTGGTGCCCAGTCGAGAAATTATTCATTACCCAACTGGCCACGGACCCTTTCCAACATACAGAGAACGCATGAACTTAGTTGACAACATATGCACGTGCGCAGAAATAGGAATACCGGAACATATAGTATTCGAGTGTAATGACTTACAACCGTACCTCTACGCACATAGACAAATATTATTAAACAAGACCCTACACCAGATGATTTGGAACGAAAACCTTTTTCCACACTCAAATACACTCACACAAAAAACCACGACACTCATCCACCAACGTTATCTTGACGGATAAAACACACAAACAAAACTACCCGGACGGAGACATAAAAGTACCACCTCTCCTGGGACCGAGGCTCTGACCCGTAGACCGATCTCCTGGAATTCCAAGAGCTCAGCTCTTGACGACCAGAAGCAACAAGATCAAAGCATCAACCCGACTTTGAAACAATCCAACCCCCTAATATGTAGAATTTGCATGCTTCTACATATTAGCAACCCCGTCACTAACAAATAATAACTAACAGTAATAGTATAAATTAATTTTAAGTAGTACAATAGGGAATTTCTTTTCTATTTTACTAACGCTAAATTTTAAAAACCAAGCTTACACATACCTGAGGCAAATAATATAGCAAACAAATCCTTTCCTCTAAAAGAACCTAATTTTTTTATGTAATAGTTCAACATATACAAAATTATACCAATTCAATCCATTGGTAACCTGGGCAAACATAAACACAAATTAACATTTCAAACACACTTCACACACACACACACACACACACACACACACACACACACACACACACACACACACACACACATACACACATAAACACACAAAACACCTCTCAAACACTGTACAAACACCAAACACCATCCACACACTTACATTGCCTTTTCAACATCTGGATTTCCGGCTGCCGATGGTCCGGACTGATAAGGCAAATCCGTTGAACGTTCTTCCTTGACGACTAGGATATCCGGCAGCCGATGGCCCTGGTTCGAGAGGGGAAATGTAACACGGATATTAGCATCACAAACACAACACACATATACACAACGCTCACACACACATACGCGCGCACACACACACATACATACACACACACAAACAACACACGCCCTCAAGTTCGCGCACATACACACACACACACACACACACACACACACACACACGAGTCGTCGAAGCGAACGGACGTGTTTTCGGTGCTCGTAAATATATTGTTTCAATTGATTAACAAGTACTCTTTAGTATTGTTATAACAATGGTGCAAAAATAAGTGTTATAAAACTTTCAAAAGTGTAGTGAACGTTTAATTTCGAACGGTCCTTTAATTAGAAACGTAGGTATAAATAATATATTAATACAGTTAAGGTTATAAACAATAAGCATTGGTCGCTAGACCATATGCTATACCAGTTTTATTCATTCCCGTTTATCAGCTATCCTAAAGTGAATTATCTCGTATTTATTCTAATGCCGTATAATCATACCTTGAACTTTATACAATATGTTAGAAGAAATTAGATTGGTAGACGATGTTTCTGATAACAGGGGCGTCGTTAAGGAAAATACTACAGACGAAATCCATTGCAACGTACTATCTGATGTAAATACGACAAATGCAAGAGTTTTTACTTTTTCTGAAGTTACTAAGGCTTCGCTTTTTCCACGGAAAGAGCAAGCAATCGTGTTTCCTTCAATTGATGGAATATTAGTGAAAGATTATGTGATCGCTGTGGGCAGTTTGTTAACCCCTAGAAGCGTTATGTTTGCGTCTAGAATGTCCAATAACAGGATATGTATATACTTAACAAATAAGGAAGCTGTAGAAACCATCGTATCGCAACATCAAGGAGTTAATATTGGAAACGTATTCATTCCAGTAAGAAGGTTAATAAGTCCGTCTAAGAGAATCGTTCTTTCCAATGTTTCGACCTGTATTCCGCATTCAGTGATAGAAAACTTTTTGAAACTTAATAATATTAAAATTTTGTCACCAGTTTCTTTTATAGGGGCAGGAATCGGGCTAAATGAATATAGACACGTAATGAGTTTCAGGCGACAGGTTTACGTGGCAGACAGGGCCGTACCTGGGTATATGGCCGCCTGCGTGCCAGTCTGTATGGCCGCCCCCAGGATAACATTAAAAAAAACTACTTTAATTTTTAATGTTTATTATTATACACAGGGCATCAAACCGGGAAAAAAATCAGTTTTTGGTTAACCGAAATCGAGAACGAAAAAAAATATTGGTTTTGTTCCCAAAACCGGTTTCTGAAAAGAAAAACCGGCTAAAAACCGGTTAGGTTACCGGTTAATTAGGGAAATCTTTCAATCTTTCAATTATCGCGATTGAAAGTGAAATTGCTGAATCTTCACAAAGCAATTATTAAATAAAGTACATATTAAAAGTTAATCCTACGGGATTTTTTACTGACAAAATCGTCAATTGCTTCGTGAATATTTAAAGATTCAGCAATTTCACTTTCAATCGCGATAATTGAAAGATTGCTCATACGTTCTTGCGTCATGGAAGTACGTAGGTAATTTTTTATGATTTTCAATTTAGAAAACTACGTTCTCCAGACGCAACTGATACAGGCATGGTCAATAATAGTTTTAAGCTTGTAGATACATTTGGAAATGAATTTTGTAAATTGTGTTTGTACAAATACTTTAGGAGTTCTTCGGGTTGTTTCCTATCTTTTATAATTATTTTCAATGAAATTAACTCTTCGTATAATTCTGCTCCGTTTATGTCGCACGATTCGCCATCCTTGAATTTATTATGAAAGTCGAAGCAACTTTTTTATGTCGTCCTCTCCTATTTCAACAAATTTATATAAAAATCCGAAAGACTGTTCGAAATTGGATAATGTTTCAAATCGGGTAGTAACAGATGAAATGGCTGTATCCAATATTACATAGAAAAATTAATTTTGAAATTTTCTTTAGCAGTTAACTGAATATCCTCATCTCCTTCATAGTCAAATTGTTTTCGCTTATGGCGTCGACGTAGATTAATTTCAACAGGAAATTCCGGTTGTATTTCAAGTGATTCACATAATTCATCAGCAATTTTCAAATACTTTTCGAAATTTTCATCATTTCTAATACTTTGGAAAAAATTAAAATATTATTAATAGATTCAGCACATGAAGTAAGATTCCAAGAAACGGTCTGCATCATTTTACTAATAATATTTACTTTTTCTAAGATTTCGTACCATATTACTGTGGAACAAATAAATTTGGACGATTTAATTTTCATTGCCAAACATTTAGCTTCATGTTGACCTATTGGTGTTGAACATTCTTCCGCTAGTTCTATTAGGCTGTCATAAATTTCACCTAATTCATGACGCAGTGGTCTAATCGCCTTAATCCTTGATTCCCACCGGGTTACGCTAACTTGTTTTACTGTTAACGATTTTACATGTTTTTTAAAATTTGCCATCAAAAGGTGATCCGGAAAAGTAATTGTATATTGCTGACACATTACTAAAAAATCCACAGTTGAAAAAGAAACTTTCGCTGCATCATTGACGACCAAATTTAATGTATGCGCGTTGCATGGCATAAACAAAGCTCGTGGATAATTGTCCAAAATTCGTTTCTGCAATCCAATATGTTTTCCAGCCATATTTGATCCATTATCATACCCTGGCCTCTCATATCGTGAACATTTAATTTAAGAGAGCTTAATTTTTCAATTAAAAGTCGTAAAAGCTTCTCCAGTACTTTTTGACCTGGAGAAAACCAACGAAATTTTCTCTCACTTCTACTTCGTCATTTTGAATATGCACATATCTCAAAATTATTGTAATTTGCTCGACATGTCCCATGTCCGGCGTACAATCCAAAATTACTGAAAAATATTTGGCGTCTTTTATTGCTGACAAAATATATTTTTGAATTTGCGCTGCAAGGATACTAATTATTTCATTTTGGAAGCGATTTCCGCATAATGTGGCATATGGTTCTTTAAAGCAACTGATTGTTGAATGCGATTTATGTGATCTGCCATAACATCATCAAATTTTCCTATCATTTCAATTGCTTTTAGAAAATTTCCATTATTGTTTTCATACAATCTGCTCGAGCTACCTCTAAACGCTAAACCCTGTACTGCCAGAAATTGTACCACAGATATCATGCGTACGACAATTTGATACCATCGTTTTTTCTCTGCGTCATAATACCGTTGCAAATTTTTATCAATTGTAGCTTTGTTTCTTAAATTTAATTCCAAATTTTTCCAATTGGTGCAATTTCCGATATGCAGCGATGTTTTTCATGACGAGATAAATTATCAGATGTGTGTTGCCAATCATTGAAGCCTTCATTAACTAATTTTATTTCTTGTTTGCCAAATAATTTACAACAGAAGCAAAATATGGAATCCGTTTTTGGAGAATAGATTAACCACTCACGATTAAATTTTTCACCATTTGGCATTTTCTATAGAAATAAGTTGATGAAAATGATCTTCCCAATTCATTAATTGGATATGTAGATTGTTTATTTTGTATGGGTCCTTTTCGATTAATATATCCAATATTTTAGCGGTAATTGTTAAAGGCCAGCAAGCTGGATCATTTAAATCCATACACATAGCAAAATATGCTTTATCAATTTCAGCGGTATCGGTATTGTATAGATCGATATCCTTATTATCTTCTGTTTCCATTTCGTCGGTACTACTAGTATTGTCATTAGCCTTTTCATTTTCGACAGATAATTCATTTTCATTTTATCGCAAAACAAATCATCAATTGGATTTAATTGGCTACTACAACTACTTTCCGGTTCTGGCGATTTTACTAAAAACTTTGGTAATGAGCCAAACATTTGTTTAGCTTCATTTTGCTTTTCCTCTCGCTTTCTTTTATATTGCGCTCCAGACAATCTTTTCGTTTTCCTTTCAGACATTCGTAGGCCTTTAAAAATGTAAATGAGCAGTGATATTAAATTTTAGGGTAGACTTTCAATTTTGGGCCAGGAAATTTTGGCGGGTTTTGGAGAAAAGGCCTTTGATATGAAATTCTTAAATAAATATTAAAAATATTTAATAACATTAAAAAATTAAAAAAAAATTAAATAATAATTAAAATAAATAATAAAATAGCGCAATTTAATATTAAATTACTTAAAATCTATAATTAATGTATATTTTAATGCGCATAGGATGACACGATAAGAAAATCATTTATAAGCTTTTTAAGTAAAACATATTTTTAAACATAAATATGTCAAGATTTATTTTGAAAATGAAAACGGAGAGGAAAATCCAACCACATATAACTGTTTTCTAGTTCAATGTCAGGTAAATTTCTTCCATTTAATAACAATAACATTGCTATTATAAAAGGAATCATAAGCTTAATTTAAAGAGTTGCTTTCGGCTACACAAGTTCAAATGCTTGATTTTCCATCGGCGGGTTGTGAGCGATTTAAACAGAGAATCTCGTATGCAAACAAACAACTTTTAATTATTATATAAATGCATTCAAAATGAGAAAGATATTCATTTTTTAGTATAAATTAAGGAAGATTTTAAGTAATTTAATATTAAATTGCACTATTTTATTATTTATTTTAATTATTATTTAATTTTTTTTTAAATTTTTTTTAATATTATTAAATATTTTTTAATATTTATTTAAGAATTTCATATCAAAAGGCCTTTTCCCTCCAAAAAGACCCGCCAAAATTTTCCGGGCCCAAAAAGTGAAAGTCTACCCAAATTTTACATTTTTTGTGTATTACCTTTTTCAGTCTTTGTCGAGTAAATAAACTTTTTATTAAATTTCACCACACGAACACACAACTAAAAGTTTTCAGGAATTAAGCAATTTATTTTTATTCGTTAAATTAAAGACTTTAATAATATCGGATCACACACAGGACACAAATAACGATTTATCCTCGCTAGTCTATAGACTAATACGACTAATAAGACGAATAAGACCGCTTACGCGACGCCGGTCAATTGAAAAAACTATTTCGACTCGTCGCTCGTGCAATGTTCGAAAAAATTCGGATTCTCTGCATGACTAGGTATATAAATACTACAACGACCTAATCAGTTTTTATACATTTCTTATTTCTGAGAAACTCTTTTTAGATAGATTAGATTAGAGAAACTGTTTTTACTTCGTATCTTAATGAAAACAAACCGATTGTATTTTTGCCCAGTAAACAACTTGTAACGATTTGGCCGCCTCTTAATTTCGGTCGCCTGCGTGCGGTGCACGCAATGAACGCCCGTCAGGCACGGCCCTGGTGGCAGATACTGAAACCGTACCTGAAACTATCATCGTAGACTTTGAGGGCGAAAGCTATAGAATTTTTTTATCAGATGATAAGGTGAGATGTTATACATGTAAGGAACTGGGGCATATTTCATCCAGGTGTACTGCTCAAAATATAATATCCGCTGTACCACTGCAAAGAGATATAGCGGATGATATAACAGAAAAACAGGCACGAAAAAGACCATCAACTTCTACGATAGAAACCGTAGATAGCGTACCAAGCACACCTATCGATGATGTAATAGAGGTATCCCTTACTAAAGATACGGAATTAGCTGTTGAATGCGCAAATGACGCTAAAGAAGAATCTGATTTCTTCCGAAAGCCCCAAAAGTCAAAGACAAAACCGCAGCGGTCTAAAAAGAAACTAAAAATTGATACCACGATTCAAAACGTTACCGACGATTATCAGGAGTTGAAAGAGTTATGGCCCAACGACCTGTCTAGTATAGATTTTGTCCATTTCACGGATTTCTTGACTGAAGTTAAAGGGAGCGACAACCAACTAGGTATAGTGCGTAAATACACTAATGATGTTAATTCTCTTTTAGTATTAATTAAAGAGGCTGCTCATGTATCTACAACAAGAGCGTTAAAAGAGAGGTGTAAAAGATTAATTGTTTCAATAAAAAAAGCGCTTTTAGCAGAAGGATTAGAAATATCATCGCCTCCGATTTCAATTTCTGGCTCACAACTGTCTCTGAACCGAGTATCATCTGTAGAAGAAATTGATAGCGACCAAAGTTACTACTAGAAATTTCTTACGTATTGTAAAATAAACCGCCAATAGTGAGTAGGTGTCGTGTAAAAGTTTTATTTTCTTATAGTCTACACATACATATACATAATTTAATAATTAATATGAACGTATCAATTTTAAAAATCCTTACGCTCAATGTTAAAAGTATACGAAGCGAACAAAAATGTTTCCAGTTAGTGGAATTTTTACGACAAAATAACCCATTTATTGCTGCACTCCAAGAAACAAACTTAAGAACTAATGACCTACAATTAGTCACTCACTTATCAAAATATCAATGCCTTATTAATCCTGCTACAGTCGATTACTCAGGAACAGCAATTTTAATACGAGGCCCAGAGCACAATATAGAACAACATGATATACTTTTTGACTCATACCTTCAATATGCCCGTATTAAGGTACACACAGAAACATGGCATATAGTTAATATCTATGTTCCTCATGACCAAGAAATTGCACATCAAATACTTGGAAAACTGTCGCAATGGCTTCGAGCCAGATCAACTTTAAAAAATACTATTATAGGCGGTGATTTTAACTGTACTATCTCAACATCGTTAGACCGAATGCACTCATTCGAGAGATATCCAGCAATCTCACAACAGCTAGCAAATATTGTGTACGAATATAATTTGGACGACTGCTGGAGAATTTTTAATCGTACTAAAGGTGGTTATACATATATAACACGTACCTCGGCATCAAGAATAGATCGATTCTATTGTAACCAAAGTACCGTTACTTCATTGAAATATGCAACATTACTTGCCAGTTTTTCAGATCATCTGGGTCTTGAAATTAATATTGATATAAAACCGAGCAATATACCACCTCCGTACTGGAGATTCAATAATCAATTATTAAATGATAGCGATTTCATTCAAAGTATGCACGCATTTCTGGTAGCCCACATAAATAAATACGAAAAATGCGCGGATTTACTATTAAGTTGGAATACGTTTAAATTGGAGGTGAAAGAAATAACTGTTCAGTACTGTAAACAGCGAAAACAATTATTGGATATGCAACAGAAGGAGATACTAAAACAAGTAACTACACTCACAAAAAACACTACCGTTTCAAGTAGCAGAGAAGCATACAATCTACTTCACGAAATACAGAACACCTTCAAAAGAAACGCTGCACACACTGCTGCTATTGAAAAATATCAGGAGTTGTACAATACTGATCGCCCGGCAATGGGAAGATTGATACGACGTGCACGACTTCAATTAAAAGAATTGCAAATAGGAGAAAAGCTTATAAAAAATCCACTGGAAGTATGTGCTGAAGTGAGACAGCATTTTGTTCAAAAGTACGCATCAGACAACATTTGTTTAAATATAGAATCTCCTTTATACCAAAACCTACCCAGAATAAGTAATACAGACAGACAAAGGTTAGAGGAACAATATACAGTAGAGGAATTCACACAATCTGTCAAGCAGATTAATAAAAATAAAGTTCCTGGATTGGATGGCCTAACGATTGAATTTTATATAAAATTTTGGGAAGTTTTAAAAACTTTTTATCACAAAACTTTTTCCAGTGCCATGTTAAATCAAAAATTGCCTAGTAGTACTACCTGAGCTGTAATTGGACTTATACCAAAAAAAGAAGAGGATCTATCAGATATTACAAATTGGCGAGCGATTTCCATATTAAACATCGATTATAAAATTTTATCCAAGAGTATTTCAAATCGACTAATGCAAGTTATAGATAAGCTAATTAATCCAGATCAGTGTTCTTCTGTGCCAAATAGGTCAATGTTTGATATTTTACACTTGCATAGAGATGTAATGATATACGCCAATAAATGCAGCCTTCCATTGGCTGTTATTCATCTCGACCAAAAATCTGCATATGATTTTATAAATCACACTTATTTATTTGAGATACTGGAAAGATATAATTTTGGACCATCTCTTATAAACAATATAAAAACATTATACGCAAATTCTAAATCCCATATAAAAGTAGGTACATTCCTAACAAGTGAAATTGATCACGGCAGAGGAATACGTCAGGGATGTCCACTTTCCGGTCCTCTTTTCGTGTTATCCTTGGAACCGTTCCTGAACTACTGCCGCACCATCCTAACCGGATTTCCTATTCCAACAACTAATCCAAATAAACTGGTGCTCAGCGCGTATGCGGATGACGTGTCTCTTTTTATTTCAAATGACGAGGATTTTGCAAACTTTCGCAATGTTTACGACGCGTATCGACAAGAATCAGGTTCGGTTATAAACATCCAAAAAAGCAAAGGGTTTTGGACTGGCAAGTGGAAATATAGAAATAGTACGCCTCTGAATATTTCTTGGTCATCCGACAACATCAAAATCTTAGGTATACAGTTATCCGGGAACATAAGTGAAGACGCGCGCGTTGCATATGAAAGACTAATAATTTCGATAGAGGAAACTTTAAATAAATGGAGACAAAGGTTACCTACAAGTTCTATTAAAGGAAGAAAAATTATTTTAAACCAATTCGTTGCACCAAAAATTTGGCATTTCCTACAAGTACTACCATTTAGTGTTCAACAAATAAATCAACTTCAAAGAAAATTTAACGACTTTCTGTGGAATGGTAAACACTGGACCATCCAACAAGACTTGTATTTACCAATTGAAAACGGTGGTCTGGGGCTAGTTCACATAAAAACCAAACAACAAATGTTTAGACTATTTTTGGGACAAAAACTTATTAACAGTGGACCTAAACAGATATGGGTGACACTACTGAAACAGCTTATTCAAACAAGTAACCCATTCAAAACCACCTGGCAATGGCTCTTCACGGAAACGTTATACAATTCACTTGAATCAGAGAACGATTTTCTGTACAACATATTCACTTCTTGGAATTGTGATTATATTAAAATACCGAATTTTCCACAACATAAAGATGATATTGGTAGTGTACCCATAACTTGTAATAGATTAATTGGTAACCTTGTAAGACCTCCGCTTTTTAGCAAAACATGGACCCAATATGGATTCCAACAACTGAAGGATTTTATGGAAGATGGCAAATGGCTGAGTGATGAACACATAAAGGTTAAATTAAGAAATGCCTCCGAAACTGTGATAGACAATTTGGTACTGCACTATCAACGAATTCGCACGCATGTCACATCACACTATAATATAAAGATGGCTGATAATTGTGTTCCACTGCAAGTCGTTTTATGTACTGAAAACGGAGAATATATTAATATTACTAAGAATAATAGAAACAAAATATATAAATTCTTGATTCTTGAACAACATAAGAATATTATAAAAAATAATACACGTATACTAAAGGAAGAAAAAATTCTTTGGACGACTTTTTTTCCAAGCACCATCATTAGGTAGTGACTCTATGGTTTCGTGGAGATTTGCAAAAAATCGACTCGCTGATCTACAATTTTTGTACAAAGCAGGATATTTACCAAACCCTATGTGTCCTTGGTGCAATACGGAGGCAGATGCATGGCACATAATCATTTCATGTATCAAAGCTGATGAAGTATGGAAATTCCTTATACCGATCTTAAAAAAAATTATGCACCGAAAACACATTTTCGCAAGAGAGTTGCTCGGAGGTTTCTCAAATGAATTCAAAGGTGCGAAATTAGCAAATTTTTTAATAACTACCGCAAAGAGCACAATTTATTGGTGTACCATGGAAAAGCACAGATATCCTAACACATATTTATTATACAAGGAACGTTTGGTACATAGAGTTAAACTACGAATTTCTCAGGAGTTTGCATGGCATATTGGCAACAATACCATTCAAAAATTTATGGATATTTGGTGTGTAGGAACGATACTCTGCTGGATTGAAAATGATATAGTTAGATATACTCCACTTTTGAATTAATTATTTAAAAAAAAAAAAAAAAAAAAATTGTACAGTAATATAAGTAGAGTTCAATTGTAATGTAAATATATTGTTTTAATAAATAATAATAATAATAATAATAATAATAATAATAATAATAATAATAATAACACACACACACACACACTTTACAAACACAATCTATTTACACACTTACATTGCCTTTTCAACATCTGGATTTCCGGCTGCCAATGGTCCGGACTGACAAGACAATGTCCGTTGAGCGTTCTACCTTGACGACTGGGATATCCGGCTGCGGATGGTCCTAGTCCTAGAGGGGGAACGTAACACGGACATCAACATCATACACATAACACACATACACACAACCCTCACACACAGACACGCACACACACACACACACGCGCGCACACATAGCACATGCTCTAAAGCGCGTGCGCGCACACACACACACACACCTTACTGACGGTTACTTTCTGTGGGGAAGCCAGGTCTGCTTGAATTTTAGATAGCAGGCTACTAAAACAAATAAATAAATAAATAAATGACTAGAAAATTATCACAGTATAATGTAACTAAGGGTCGATATACTTGCGACCGTGTTTCCAATGTTTCACCCAACTACATTAGTTCAAACACGAAAAAAATTAACGTGCGTGAAATTAGTTGGACTCCAAAATTAATTAAACGCGAATAAAATTTAAAAACTAAAGCTAAGGTTGGGTTTAACTGAAGGTAAAAAAGAAGGGATTTGTAAAACCGCCTAGCAGCCGCCAGCTTTGCTTACCAGTGCGACCTGAAGGGTGGACATAAAACTATCCGAATCTTTCTAAACAAGTACTTACTAATGGATTTGAATTTCTAAGAATACACCAAATTTTTTAATAGCAAATCCACCTATTTTACAATATCGCCCGTCTTAGTCTATGTATTTTATTTTAACTTCAGCCTAAATTCGTCCCAAGCGTTTGCTATTGGTCCGTACCTGACTTATATTTTAATTTCTATCTTCCTTTCTATAGATACTATTAGGAAACTCGACAAACAAAACAAATGAAGCATAAAATATAAATAAAGCAATAAGTATATAATAATGCATAGAATAGCAAAAAGCATCACTTAGATTATCAGGTGCACTTGCATAAGTAATATGTCAGCTAATGTTATCACACTAAAACGTGCTGGTTCAATATTACATGTAAAATTTAGTTACGAGTACAAGTCAATGCTTATGCGAATACGGACCACAATATTTATAAATCTCTTCAGGATCCGAATATCTGGTCTTCTACCTACATCTAGGTATCTCTTACTGCTGAAGAGAGATGAGTATGCATTAAAGACCTAGTGGATAAGTATCAAATGCCATCGGTAATCATAATCCCTAGCACTTTAAGTCTTGGGGTGATATGTGGTTTTACTCTAATTTAATTTCTTAGTTTAATTGATTTATTTAGTTGGTTTAGGTTAGATAAGGATATCTGATTTGGTTTTATTATTTATTAGCCAGTTTAAAGTTTTTAAAACTAATACTCGGTGTTCTTTCTGCACGTTTTAGGTAAGACAGTGATTGATTTAATGTGACATTTATCGAGCATGTTTTTTTGACTTTGGTTTTGTTTGATGTATATTGTTTTGTTTTTTTGAGCCCGCGGTCTTTCTTGCAAATTCCTTCAAGGCTATCTAATACAGTTTCTGCCAAACTCGTGGGCAATTTTAGCCCTGGACAGCTAGTTTGCTATCCGCCAATCCTGTTAACCGTCTTGACCGGGCAGTCAAATGACACGGGCTCGGCACTTTCTGCATCTTTGCCGCATTCGCAGCGGTTTTTCACCTTCAAACTAAACATTCGCAGATAGGCTTTAGTTCCCGGTTACTAGCTCCATTTTTTTATGACCTAACTTCATCTTTATATTATCTCTTGCTTCTATGTTGGTATACATTTGTATGTCAACCTGCATATGTAGCGTTGTTTTACCTTTCTCCCACTGTTTGATTGATTCTTTTCGCAGCTTTCTCTTAATCAAAAAACTCGATATCTACGAGTATAGTATCTAAGCATCACCTCTTTAGGCCTCTTTGAACAATTCATCCGCTTTATTGTTCTCCAGGTTGCCATCATGCGACCTATACCAACAGAACCTTACATCTTGAATATCGAGTTAAGTGTGTTCTAACTTCTAGACGTCTGTCTGCTTGGAGTCATTCAAGGTGTTCATGTTTGTCAAGGCGGTTAGCGCAGATTTACTGTTGGTAAGGATGTAATACTTTCTTCTGCCCGTGTGGTTAATTACATAATCGATAACCCCGTATGGCTACCAATTCGCACTAAGAAATGGTGCTTCAACCAAAACACTTCCCTTTCCTCGCTGTGTACGACAGACGTCGCTCCCGCTTAGACATTATCCGTACGTAAGTCGTTCGTATAAATCATGATGACCGTTGCGTTTTTGTCACCTTCGACAAACTCAACCTCTTTAGCATCGGCTGGATGCCCTAACTTTGATATAAGGTTTTTCTTCCCTACCTACCTCCTGCCAACACCAAGACTTTCAACAGCTTTCTCGCCCTTTCCCTATTTTTACGAGTCTTTGATCTCTAGTCTCCCTAACGACAAGTGGGTCTGGGAGAATCCTAATAGTCACCAGAACCACCTCTGTGGAGATGGTCCTCTATGTCTTTGCCGTCTTTATCGCTGTTATGCGTTAGACATTTGCCAATTGTGGAATTTTTCTGACTTTACAACGATCCACTCAGACAGTTGCTGCTTACAGCATCGCCGGTTCAACTGCCTCCGCGTACACTGTCTTATTCTTCTTTAAAACTTCAGTTTATTTTTGCTGCCCATATAATTGTGTTTGATAATTCATTACCTTTGCTTTTTACATGTCGCACATGTGCCTTCTAACTCAATATCTCGTCTATCTTGACATCAAGATGAGTTATGGCTTCTTTGAAAGGGAACTTTCCCTTTTAAGCCCTTGAGTAGGGGGACGCTGTCCCAGTTATGTGCCGAAATAAAGCGCCTCCGACTTCGATGTATTAAATTTCAACTTCACTTCCCGCGAGCATGCGTGCAACCTGCTCAAAATCTCCTTTTGTTTTGTTCGCATTTCCATTAAGAGTCTCCACCTGTTAGTGAAAAGTGTATCATCCGCAAACCCAACTATAATGTATGCTTTGTACAATTTAACCCTAAACATACTTTTGTATAACTTCTTTCAGAATGTGGGACCAGAACATGACCCTTGCGGACATCCTGTTTCTACTACTCGCGAAACAATTCCCCCCGAAGTTTCGACCTGCACCAATCGCCCAGAGATCTAACACTTGACTAATGACATCAGGTTTCTCGGACAATTGATTTGCTCGAACTCCCAAACGATAGATAACCCCTCGGCAACGTCAATTGCCCCCTAAATGTCCAACGCCACGACGACACAATGCTTCGTTGCTTCACTCGCCTTCTTGATTTTTCCAACTATAAACCTAATGCGTCGATAGTCGTCCAAAACCTCGCCTGATGTGATTCTGTCATGTCGCCGTGCATTCTTAGGGTTTATCCTCCAAAAAGCCTTAGCGACTTAGTGACCGAGAATTGCCTTATCAGCATCTGCTTCTTGCACCTCTGTAGCACCCCGTTGTATCATGTCGTGTAACCTCTCATCTTCCTCTGGATCGTCAGATAGGAAAAATTTCTTCAACAAATGTTCCGCTGTCATTTTGTATCCTTGCGTGAATTCTCCATTATCTTTTTGACGTTGCCGAACGAAATCTTCTGTTGTTTACCTCTTATTACGCGACACGCCGTCTCCAAGGTTTTTTTAAGCACTGCACGTGTAGAACTATTTATAATTGTTTGCTCGTGTTTCTTCAATAAGCATTTTATATTCTCAGTAACTTTGACTATATTCGATTTTACTTTGTTCTCTTATTTTTCTCGAGGCGCGTAGATAGCTGTACCTTAGGTTGCGCTTTCTGAACGTTTATGCTTAGAGAGCTTAATCTCGTGCAACCTCAATTCCCAATTACAACCGTCCACTAACATCCTGTGTGAGACTGCACCGACATCGATAGAAATTCTCCCAGTATACCATTCAGTTAACAAATTCCCACCAACGATTATACTTTGGTTTTGCCCTATTTTCCGTAGCACATTTTCCATTTGATTTATTAAATCGTTACTTTATGTGTTTTTGCGCCGTGAGTCAACGTATAAATCACTTGACTCAGTATTCACTTTGGCCACCGTTAAAAATTTTTTGATAAGTTATCTTAAATAACCTTCGTGCATATTCCATTGTTTATTATTGTACCGCAACGCGGTCGTTGACGGTTTGTTTGTAAAACGGTGATTACCCTCCAAAAACCCCTTATCTTAAGGTTGTACAAGTGCGGTTCCTGTATAAACCCAATATCGATATTAGTTTCCGCGGATAGTTCTATAAAACTGCTAGTCGTTCTTTTACCTCTCTCTAAACTTGATTGGGCGCATTTAATAATCTTACCTTTCAATCTTCGCATGGGCCTTACAATCCATAGTCGAGATTGTGCGTTTTTCAGACGTAGCATCGTTGGGCATCTGCTCAACTTGGTGTTGTTGCGTGTATCGACCTTCGCGCTACCGCTCGTTTGTTGTTTGCCCTTGCGCTAACTACACAGCATGGGATTGCCATTCGCCTCTTTTTGAGTTCGTACCCGACTTATGCGCAGTTACGACACAATAGGATTTTCTGCTTATACTTCATGAACATGTGGCCATAGTTGTAGCAACGGATGGCACTGCGTTATCGAGAAGTTGTCTTGGTCTCATACTCTTTACCACCTGAGGTTAATAGCAACAGCTAATATACGCTTTCAAGTGTTTAGCGTCACTTCAAAGAGCACGATGGCGAAGGGAACCCGGGCCCTTTTCGCCAAAGCTAAACTTTTCCTACGGGTGGTTTTCTACTTTTAAATCGCCACTCCAAGAATTTCGGCTAGAATCCAGTCGTATTAACTCTTTAGCATTCATTCCCGTTTCAATACCTAAAAGAACCATGGTGGCTTTTTCTAAATTGCCTTTGTTGTCAATTCTTTGCGGTCGTCCCCGACCATCGACTACAATTTCTATACGTACTCGCGGCTAGCATGCTTCACCACGACACCACCTCTGCGAGTCCTCGCACCAACAAAAAATAAATCTACCACAAACAGGATTGACCTTCTTCTTAAGGGTATTCATCGCATCATCGTTCTCGTCCGACTTAGCGTCTACACGGACCGCAAACGTCGTAGTAATCCCCGCAGCAGCTGTAGCGTATGATATCTTCCTCAGCACCACCGCTCCCTGACCTCTCAGACCCTACTATTTTGAGACGACCGAGGTTTCCGTTGCACCTCCTGATGCGACATCTGACCTACCAGCATCCGTAACGCACAACCTCATCGCCCTAACAACGCCAATCAGTTGATTCACGTCATGCAAGTAGTCTGCTGCTTTCAAATCACCTTCTTGTCGTCAACGACAATTGTGGTAGAAAGCGCCAACACCCTCCTGCATACAACGGTGTGCGCCTTTATCGCCCTGAACATGAAGAGATCTAGTTTATTGACATTTCTAGTAGCAACACCTCCGTTACTGCCAGTCGTCTTCCGCTGTTGTTTTGATATTGAGGGCAATTCCTGCCCAACAATATCGACAAAGAGCACCGGCACACCCGACTCAACCGACGTAGGCGGAGACTCAGTCTCCGACATCACGACCTCCTTCCGAGTTTCCAACATCATGTTCTTGAATATGATCTTCAACCTCTTTCCGACAGTGTCCACGACCTGCGATTTCACGGACTCCATCCTATTGCCAGTCTTCCTTCTTGGCCGCGGCTTGTCACCTTGATAGACCATCATGATCCTTTACAGGAGTGATAAGAACCAACAATCAAGTAGAGCAAAAACCCAATAAGAAACACAACGCTGTATGTTAAGCTCACTTTTCTAGTTGCCGCTTGAAGCGAGCGGACGTGTTTTTTCGCAGAGCTCCCGCTTCAGCAATAACATTAAATATTTATATATAGGGTTTATATTATTTATTGTTGTATTATTTTATTTGAAGTTTTGCTTTTTATTGTGTTTTATTTTTATAATTGTGTGCCATCAAATTTTAAATACAGGGAAGTAAAATAAAATTTAAAAACAGAATTTAAACCTAATAAATACTAAATAAATCGCGTTTTTATTTGCAATTTAAATTAAAATCCGCGTTTTAAAATAAACCAACTAAATTTCGGGGTAATAATCTAATAATCTACTAAACAAATGCTCGAAAATAATTTCGAAATAACTTAAAAAGGCGTTTTTGATAATAAATTTAAAATAAAAACCGCGTAAATCGAGTAAAAAGCCGGGTAAAAAAACCAAAAAGGGTGTGAATTTTTTATAGTGCGCGTATAATCTAATAATAACCAAACAACAAAAATCTAAGCTTTTTTAAATCAAATAAATAATTCAAAAACTGTAAATTTTAAAACAATTTTAATATAAATTTTCCGTAATTTAAGTACACGCGTACTTATAAGTTCCTTTAAAATCGATTTTGGTGTAATTAAGCGGTGTAACAGTTACAGGTTGTGCTAGTTACCAAGTGATTAAGTGAAAGGTCGTTTCCGGTAACCGCATTCAGATTGCGCTCGACCTTATTTTGTTAATTACACATTTAAAAATAAAGTGTTGTTATTTATAAATTAGATATTTTGAAGTAATTAGTTTATTTAGATTTGATTTGGCGGTTTAAAAAATTTAAAATAAATAAATAGTGTTCTTTACGGTACATTTGAATCGAGATATTTTTATTGAGTTAGGAAATTTATTTGGTTCTAGTTGTTATTTTGAAGCTTGGTGGTTGTTGTATTTTTGTTAAAATTTGATATTTTATTGGGCGGTTCGAAATTTAAATAAATACAAGGTTGCTTACGGTTCACCTATAAACAAAACATTTTTATTGGACCAACGTTTTGCGCTCTTCTAACGTCGTTCTTTTAGCGTCGTAACGGTCAAGTCGTTTTTTGAGCTGTGTTTTAGGCGTCATTCTTTGTTGTTAGCTTTGTCAGCATGGTGGTCCACCGCGACGAGGAGCCGTTGCCCAGGAAGAAGAGGGGAGATCGGTCGGAGGCTGAGGGCGCTGTTGGGGGGAAACAGCTGAAGGTAGTTTTAAAAGACGTTATGTTAGGGATTCAGGAAGAGGTAGAGGAGCCTGTGTCTGCGGCGGTCGTGTCGGGGGAGTCGGGGCCTCCCGTGGTGGTTGCGGCGCCAGAATTGCCCTCTACTTCGAGAGCCCGGCGCACGATGTCGACTAGCAGCAACGTTAGCGTTGATGCTAGCGACCTCGATGAGCTGGAGCTCTTGAAGTTTAGGGCGAAGAAGGCGCACGCTGCCGTCTATGGGAAGGTGCCGACGACTTCCGCCGCTATAGTCCTGGAGGACAGGAAGATGGTTCAGCACGCCGTGGATGATATCCGCGACGTTACAAACCAACTTATAGGTATGGTTAGGGCGCTTCGTCTTTGCCTAGATGGTTCAGGTAGAGATGGTGTTGTCGGGGGAAATCCGGCGGCAAATTCTATCGTTTCAGGAGGCCAGAGTCAGGGTGCGTCGGTGCAGCGCAAAGTTTCCTACGCCGCTGCAGCTTCAGGTTCTACCCCTACGTTTGCTGTCAGGGTCGACGCCAAGCCAGGCCAGAAGGACGACGTGATGACGACCCTGAAGCAGAAGGTCGATCCAGCTTGAGATAGGTTTGTTGTGGTCGGAGCTCGTAGAACGCGCCGGGGCGGTGTCGTTGTAGAGTGCGCAGGTCGCGACGACGCCAAGAAGCTGCGGTGGTAACTGCAAAGAACTCGTGGCGAAACCATCGAGAAGAAACGTCCACGGGTCGGTCTTCCGGGGGTCGAAGCGGGGATGAAGGCTGAAGAGCTCGTGCGGTTGATTGCGAGCCAGAATCCCCGCTTAGGCGATTTGAAACTAGAAGATCACCTGATAGAGAAGTTCAGGTTTGGCAGAAAGGGCCCTAGGGATCCCTTCGCCAACGTAGTCTTCGAAGTAACCCCCACACTTCGAAGGCGTATATTAGCCGATGCTATTAACCTTAGGTGGCGAAGAGTATGGGCCCGGGACCACTTCTCGATGACCCAGTGTTACCGGTGCTACGCGTACGGCCATCAATCGATGGAATGCAGGGAGAAGGTACAGTGGTGCGGTAACTGTGCCGAGGTCGGGCATGAATTCAAGAATTGCCGGAAGGCAGTCCCCTGCTGTGTGGTATGCGCTAGGACAAACGACAGAAATGGCGGTGGCGCGAAGGTCGATACGCGACACGACGCCAAGTCGAGCAGATGCCCCACGATGCAGCGTCTGAAGAACGCAATCACACGAAACATCGATTATGGACTGTGAAGATAAAACAAAGTCCATAAGAAGCAAGAAGATTAAATTCGCGCAACTAAATCTCGGGAAAGGTAGAGGGGCAACAAATAACTTCGTAAAGTTATTCATCGAAAATAATATCGACATCGGGTTTATACAGGAACCGCACCTGTATAGCCACAAAATAACAGGATTTGGGAAGGGGGTTACCGTATTAAAGGCGAATGGTGAACGACCGCGTAGCGGGATAATAATAAATAATGGGACGTGCGCCGGAATTATATTAAATAATTTATCGAACGAATTTTTAACGACGGCCGAAATCAAATCAGGAGGAAATGCGTTCTACGTAATAAGCGCATACTTCCCGTTGGTCGATTCCCGGCGGGAAAATCCCCAAACCGAAGACTTGATAATTCAAGTAGATAATATTATTCGTAAAATCGGCAGAAATAAAAATCTAATCATCGGGGGAGATTTTAATGCCAAGTCGCCACTATGGGACAGCCCTATCGAAGACGATAGAGACTCGCAGGTTGCTGATCTTTTTACGGAATGGAACCTTAGTGTGATAAACACTAATAATTCACCTACGTTTGAGGGGCATAGAGGCAGCAGTTTTATAGATATTACTGCAGTCTCGCACGAAATGTTAGAAACGATTTGTAATTGGAAATTAAGGTCGGACGAGGAAACGCTCTCTGACATAAATTAATAACATGGGACGTTGAAATCAAAACAAGCGCAAACGAGCAGCTAACTATATTTCCGCGGTTCTGTAATAAAAAAGCAAATTGGGAGTGATTTAAACAAAAATTTGGCGAAAGTATCCCTGTGCTCGAAAATGAGCTATTTAACTGCCGAGAGGCAGACGAAGTGGAAACACTCGCGAAAAATTAAACGACGCGGTGGTAGACGCGTCGTCGTACTTCATGCCGCGAAAGAAGACATTTCAAAACAGCGTACCCCGGTGGACCCGGGAACTAACCACCAAGCGGACAGAAACGCGTAACCTAAAGCGCCGCTATCAACGCGCCTCGGAAGATATAAGAGAACAACGGAGAATAGAATATAATCAAAGTTACCGCGAATATAAAATATTAATAGAGGAAACGCGAACGAATAAATTTAAAGAATTCTGCACGCAAAACTCGGAGAAAGAAGCCTGGTGAACCGCATACCGCGTAATTAGAGGAAAACAACAAAAAATCGCGCTCATTAATATAAAGAAAACAAATGGCGAATACACGGAAGGTTTTAAAACCACAGCGGAATATTTACTAGAGAAATTTTTCCCATCGGATAATCCCAAGGAGGATGAAGAGTCGCACGATTTAGTACGTCGGGAAGCTGCAGAGGCGCAAGGAACAGGTGCCGATAAGGCAATCCTAGTTCACGAGGTCGTCAGGGCTCTTAGGAGGATGAACCCTAAGACTGCACCGGGGCATGATGGAATCACTTCAGACGCAGCTCTGGAGGCGTGCCTGTTAGCCCCGTGTGTCTTTGTCGGGTTGTTTAATCTTTGTTTAGAAAGAGGAGTTTTTCCGCGTTGCTGGAAAATCCAGAACGTGAAATTTATACCTAAACCTAAAAAGGCGGATGCGTCAGATCCGGGCAACTATCGTCCAATTAGCTTGCTACCGGTGCTGGGAAAAGTTTTAGATCGCGTTATGACTACGCGTGTTGAGCACCTAGTGCGAGACAGCGGCGGTTTTAATAACCGACAGTTTGGTTTCGTGGAGGGCAAGTCGACTATCGACGCGTTAGAGTTCGTTGTCGGGGAAATTAAGCAGGCGAGAGATGCTAAAGAGTACTGTGTCGTTATTGCTTTGGACATTTCAGGAGCATTTAATGCTGCCTGGTGGCCATTAATCGTTTGCGAGTTAGATCGTAGGGGTTGTCCGCGAAACTTGATGCCTTTGGTCAAGAGTTATTTCTCGGGGAGATTGGCACAGGTTGAAATTCCGGGTGAAGTTCTGTCGCGTGAGGTGGAAAGGGGATGCCCGCAGGGGTCATGTTCTGGTCCCAAATTTTGGAAGTTGTTGTATGAGAGCATCTTTAGGGTCAAGTTGCCCGCAGGATGCTCAATCATTGGGTTTGCGGATGACACGCTTTTAATTGTAAGATCGACATTGTTAATGGATATGCGCACAAAACCGAACGAGGCGCTTAAGAAATTACACGAATGGTCGCAGGCGGTAAAATTAAAATTTAACACGGCAAAGTCAGATGCGCTTTATTTCGGCACGAAACCAAAACAGAGACCTCCTAGGCTAGAGCTAGGAAGGGAGAAAATCCCGTTTAAAGATTGTATTACCTACCTCGGCGTCAAGATCGACGATAAATGAAATTGGAAAGCGCACGTACAATACGTTAAAAGTAAGAGCGGCGAAATATCAAATAGAATGATGGCGGCGGCTAAAATAAAGTGGGGTTTCAGGGGCGAATCGCTGAGGACGGTCTATGCCGGAGCAATTGAACCGGCAATGCTGTACGCAGCATCCGTATGGGCGGAAGGTTGTAAAGTCCGGGAGATGCGTCAATTAACGAGCGTGCAACGTATAACCGCGGTAAAGGCGGCGAGGGCATACAGGACCACCTCCACGGAGGCTGTCCTGGTGATCAGTAGGACTCTCCCTATCGAATATGTCGTTAGGGAGATTAGAGATAGGAGACTTATAGATATAGGGAAAGGGCGCGAAATTATCGAAGATATTAATCTTGGTAATAGAGACGTTGCAAGAAAGATCGTGGTATCAGAGTTGGGGCACCCGGCCGATATTAGAGGAATCGAGTTTGTCGAAGGAGATCGGGACGCGACGGGTATCAGAATTAACACGGACGGTTCACGTATGGATGACGGGCAAGCAGGCGCGGCGTTTGTCGTGTTTAAGCAGAAAAGAGAGGTGTTTCGGTTTCAAACCAAACTCGCGAACTGGAGCACTATCTTCCAGTGCGAATTGGTAGCCATACGAGAGGCTATGGATTACGTAATAAATCACACGGGCAGAGATGATTATTATATAATCAGCGACAGTAAATCAGCGCTGACGGCATTAACTAACATGAACACCTCGACAGACCTCCAGGCGGACGTCTGAAGAATAGCGCATACAGCGCTCGAGTTTCGACGTTTAAAATTCTGTTGGGTTAGGTCGCACGATGGTAACGTAGGAAATGATAGGGCTGACGAATTAGCTAAAGAGGCCGCGACAGGCGACTTTCG
Organism: Platerodrilus igneus; assembly: GCA_036346225.1. Classification (NCBI taxonomy): domain Eukaryota; kingdom Metazoa; phylum Arthropoda; class Insecta; order Coleoptera; family Lycidae; genus Platerodrilus; species Platerodrilus igneus. The sequence continues at coordinate 163,828 of JARFIW010001620.1, forward strand.
GATATCACATACGTCGATACCGAGGTCTTTAATCAAAAGAAAGCTGCGCGAAAAATCAATTCGACAATGGGAAGAGAGGTGGAACAACGCTGCCACGGGCAGGTTGACCCACAAATTCATACCGAGCATAGAAGCTAGAGGTACGATCGAGGTTAAGCTCGATCGCAAAACGGTGCAGTTGATAACAGGGCACGGCGCCCTGAAGGCGTATTTACAAAGGTTCGGTCTAACTAACAGCGACCGCTGCGAATGCGGTGAGGGCGCAGAAAGCGCAGAGCACGTGCTCTTCGACTGCCCGCTTGAGGCGGGAAATCGAGGGTTGGCTGATAGCAAACTAGCTATCCTAGGTTTGGCATGGCCAAAGAGCCTAGAGGAAGTCGGGGAAGTGGTTAACCAGAAGGCGTTCTGGACAGTCTTAAAAGAATTCGCGGGAAGGGTCGCGAGATTAGACAATGACAACCGCGTGTAAAATTCGGTGGGGTTGGTGGGAGGATTGGAAAATTTTAGATCGACTTGGCGTGAGTAAGGATACGAGCATAGATATAACCAGAACCTGATATAAAAACTAAAAAAAAATAATAACATGATAGTTATACCCAAATGTCCAATATGCACGAGAAACCCCCACACCATTAACACAGTCACTGCCTATCATCATAATTATGTGCGGAAAATCGGGAATAAATAATAACAAATAAATCAGAAACCCTCATTAAATTAAATCAATTAAATAAACAAAGATAATAAAATAGAGTAAAACCGCGCATCCCCCCCAGGACTTGAAAGTGAAGTGATAGTGATAGTGATCCCCCCCCCCCGCCCCAGAACATTTAGTGCATACCCACCAGGACTTTAGCAGTGCACCCCATCTTCCCCTTAGAAGTAAGTTACAGTTAGATGTAGGCAGACGACCAGATCTTCGGATGCTGGAGAATTTTATTATCGAGGTAAGACTTAAATTGTGGCGGCTGTACTCGTACAAGCATTGATTTACATCAATTAGTAGTTTTTGAAATAATTTAATAAGCACGTTTTGTGCGTAATGGCGCTAGCCGACATAATGTTTGTGCGAGTACACCTGATAAATAGGGTGATGCTTTTGCTATTTTGTGCACTGCTATATGCTTAACGCTTATTAGACATTTATTTATATATTTATATAATTATATTTATTTATATTTTATATTTACACCTTATATTTATTAGCATGTATTGTAGTATTTTGTGGCATATTTGTTTTGTTTGACGTTCTGTCGCCATTTTAGTTGCAGTATATATTTGGGAAGGAAGAGTAGAGTTGTGAAGATTGTAATCATAATATAAATCAGTTAGGGAATGATAGGGAAAGCTAGGGATGGATTTAAATTAGTTAGCTAGATTTGGATAGTTTTAAGACGACCCTTCAGGTCGCACTGGTAAGCAGAGCCGGCGTCTGCTATCCGGTATTACGGATCCCTCCCCCTCCCATTTTTGCTTGTGTCTTGTTGATCGGGTACACTCAAAAGTCAGCGCTAGGGATTCCATTATTTACAACCCTGTTTTTAGTTTTTGTTTTTAGTTTTTGTTTCAGTTTGTCAGATTTTTAGGTTTGTTAGATTGTTAGAGTTTGTTAGGTTTGTTAGATTTTTAGGTTTGTTAGATTTTTATTTAGTTTTTTATTTAGGGTGGATTAACTATGAAGTTATAATGAATTAGAAGCACGATTATTTTTGCGTTTAAACCCAATGTAGTACCTCCGGGTGGAGCATTGGGGACGTGGCCGCAAGTATAGCGGCCGTTATTCAAATTATAATGTATGCTAAGTTCAATAAAAGAATCGCAATCGTCGCAACGCCCAAACGCCGCAAAATACAATACCCTAAATTCAAACCCAAATTTGAATTTAAATTAAAGCGCTAATTCTTTAAAAAGCTCAACCATTTAAAATGAAGTTACTCAAAGGGGCGAGTATAATCAGCACTATCGGAATGTAGCACCGGAAACCCACCGAATGACTTCCCGATAGACGGGCTGATTTAATTACACTCAGCGGTATATGAGAGTTTTATTTAAAGAATAATTCATCAATTGTTCGTCTAGTGCTCAAACAAAATTTAAACAGGAAAACTCGATTTAAGAAACGTTCCAGCGCACGTGCACTTAAAAGCTATAATATTTAATTTAATTCTAATGCAAAATTGGCAATTTTTATTATATATATTTAATTCAAAATGGGCTTAGGTTTTCGTTTTAAATTTGTTAGTTTATTATACGTATTCTGCAAAAAAAATTTTCAAATTATTTGGAAGTTCCACTTGGTTTTAACTTAATTTACTCGGTCTTTCGTGCTATAAAAGCTCCAATCTACTACAAATATTTTTAAAATTAGTTTTTTGAAATTATTTATTAGGTCCTAATTTATGGGATTTTGGTTTAAAAAGTTGAAATATGATTTTAAACGCGGATTCTAGTTAAAATTTAAAAGCAAAACGCAATTTATTTATTATTTAATCGATAAAATTTTTGGTTTCTTGAGTTTTATTTTACTGCCCTGGGCTTGAAAGATAATGCCACATAATACAATTAAATCACACAATTATAAGCAATACGCCAAAACAAAAGATATAAAAATTCCTATATAAATATGCTTACAAGCTCTGCTAAGCACGTCTGCTCGATTCAGTTGTTGTAATAGTCAAGTTCGCGTCCCATCGGTTCAGCAATTGTAACAGTAAAACTGAGAAGTTCTGCTAAGCACCTCGGCTTGGTAAAGCTGCTAACAAAAAAGTGGTGCATATTATGACAGTGTTGATGACAATAACGCCAGGTAGTAAACAGGTGACGTGTGCGAAATGTTACGCTAAGAGAGATGAATAAAGACTTACGGTTCCAACTATAATTTGTTAATGTTTATGTACGGCGTTACTGGTAAAGCCAGATTTAAAGTTTCCGAGCAGGTTTAAAAGAATGTATTGGGTGTGCCGTTGAAATACCCTCTAGCATATTGTGTGGTAGTGTACATAAATATGTTTTGAAGACTTGCTAAGGTGTCTAACAATAAATTTGGTGGTCTGGAGCAGTTTCGTCAACACTAACTGGAGGAAGCAACAGCTCTATAAGTAAAGGACAAATATCATTGCGTGTATTATCTGATGACCAAGGAACTTGCCTTTTGTGGAGGGCACTAGTGGACTTCAAAGTCCACATGAAAGAAATTGGGGACAAGATCGGGTGTGGGCCCGATAGAGTGAACTGCAAGGTAATACACACCATGCAGAAGTACTGTTCTTGATTACTTTTTCTAGAGCACGGCGTTTTTTTAATTCAAATGACACAGCCTCTTCTATGCAAAATATTGATTGCTACTTCAATCAATATCGGAAGTGCAGAAATTGTTCCGACTCTCTCCACCTCCACGGGGACTTTTAGCGTTCAGGTTCCAAAGTGTTTTGAGGCAGAATCGCTTTATGCAGTATTGCACTGAGATCGGGTCGTCGGAGAGTTCTTTTTAAAATGCTAAACTCTATAGATGAACAGCAACCACGATATACAACTACAAAAGGGTACTTAAATAGCATAATCGAATGAATACAATAGGAAAACGTGGGAATATTTTACTAGCTTCTAGAACGATGTATCAAGTCTGGCTGTCGGACGTAAAAGAACCACCGCAACCTGGCAGACTTAAGTTTTTAATTCCAATACTAGTGATATTTAGGAAATTATTTAATCGACCTAATTGTTTGTTATTTGTGCAATAAGTACTGCTAATGGACTACTGTGGCGAAATTTCAGTAGATATTTGTGAATAATTAGACCTAAACTGAAAGTTTAAATTAAAGTATGTTAGAATGTGTGTGGAATGGTACGTTGACACCACCCTTGCGCAATCAGTGCCAACAGAGTGTGAAACATTTAAATTCGTGCAAAAGTTCGCTATAAATTTGTATATACTAGTGACTATAAATTTATATTTATAATTGTCTTAAGTTTAATGCCACAAGCTAATTGTAGATACATACGATTTTTTATGTTGCGTAAACTGAGATCTGAGTAAGAAGATCTACATTAAATAAAGTTGTGACTAATCTTGCATGCTATTTAATATGTAATAAAATCGATATTAGATATAGCATTAATAATGGTTTAATAAAAACAGATAGCGGAGTGGGAAAATTGTGGAAAGTTTGCTTAATGTTTCCTTACTTGAAATATTAAAGCTCGATGCTAAGATTCTTGCTTTCCTTAACCCGGAAAAGTTCAATGTACTTGTTCTTATTTTGCAGCGCACTGCAACATAGTTTCAGTATGTAGTTCTGAAGCTATAGTCGATGTGTATTGGCAGTTGCTATTTTGTAGGCGGTCATTGCGCAAAATTTGATATCCCAGGGTTTTCACCTGGATAACTATAATTTTTCATTTTTGGTGGTGCGTTTGATAAAGACATTTGGCGTTTGTGATCAGGTGCTTTTAATCGTTTATGTAAGCACTTTAGTACATTATAAATTAATTCGATTCATAATCTTATTTCTAATTGTAGTTTTATTAAAATAATTTTAGCTAACATCTTATTTATTAAGCTTGTAGAATTAGAGTAGATTTCTTTTTTTTTAATATTTTGATTTCTATACTGTTATGTGAATCAGTAGTACCTCTTTAGTAATCATTCTAATGTAGATATATAACAACTTTAGTCATATTTCATCAACTTTTATTAGGTACATAGGTGCACAAATACTCCGGAATGTAAAAAGCTTTAAGGAAATTTGACATCCACCACTGCAAATTTTTTAAATTATGAATTGGGGTTATTGTAGAAACAGCGTACAAACTTATCAAGCTACATGTAAATATATAAATATATACACATTAAAGGTGTTTCAAAATTGCACGGCACAATTTTAGGACTTGTTTTTTAGCACAAAATCAATAAAAAAATTCTTAATAGAACGTGACCTAAAACATCGGCCATTTAAGTGAGCTAGTTAGTTGGCATAGGGTCCTTTAAAATATTTGAATACGGAAAAGAAAAATATTTTAATAAGTTTTTTGTTATCTACCCATTTAGGCGTATTTATTTTTTGAAAATGAGACCAGGGGCGTACAGGGGGAGGAAGGCTTTAAAGTTTCACTGTCTATATTTTTTGTTTGGCGGTTTTTATACATTCTGATCGTAAAATAAGTATCCTTGGACATCTCAGTATAAAAGAGGCGCTTTTGTACGATTTTAGCCGATTTTATGTGAAGTGATTCATTTAAAAAGCCCTATATACATAACCTAAAAACATTTACCTTTAGTACTAACTTGCCATACATAACATATGACCCAAATTATGTTACTGCCGAGATATTGACGGCTAAAAATAAATATCAAAATCTGGTTATTATCACACCTTAGTTATTTATTTTTAGCCTTCAACATCTCAAGCTAGTTTCAGAGTCAGATGAGTTTCAAGCAAGATATCATACTTAACCTCAGCAAATCGAAATCGGTTAAATATCATCTTCAATCAAGAGTGCCTTTCCTACACAATATGACGGAGATACTGATCTTACATTAAGATTTTATGAGAACTCAATTGACTTAAGATGCGAAACTTGGTTGCTCCCCTACCACCCACCGCAATAAGACGTCTTTCACCATAACGTAAAATAAATGCTCCTATTTATTAGGTGTAAAATATAGGTTCGTAACTGAAATCTTACTAACATATTATTTGTGATTCCGCCTATAATTAAAAATACGCTTATTTCACTTGACTTATTAAAGTGTATATGATTAACCGATTTTTTTTTGTTTAATTTGTGTCCATGAACACAATCATATATAGCACGCGCAATTTTAAAATATCCTATATATATATATTTATATATATAAATATATATATATATATATATATATATATTGCTATGACTATAAGGTTAATTACGGTCATATAAGGTCACAAAGGAAGAATACCTCATACAAATATCATAAAAACCACGAACATCAATCATTTAAATCCAAAAATGTACATAATTCATTCATTATGGAATTGCAAATACAAGTCATCCTGTATAAAATCAATTATCATCATCATTGGGTCTTCAGTCCTGAAACTAGTTAGACGGGTACCATCATTGTTTCCTATTCTGAACTAACCTACAGATTTCCCCAAAATTTGCACAGTCTGCATCTATCACTATCTGATCTAGGACTACATCTACCTCTTTTTTCCTATCTCTGCTTGTAATATATCTCATACTATTCCCTAAAAATGCCTTAGAACGTATTCTGCCTTTTTATTTCTCATATTTTTTTCCCAAAGATATCCTTGTTCCCTTACTGTTTCTATAACCTATTTGTTATTACTTTTGTCTGTCCATCCTCATACATCTGAAGCACGGCATTTCAAAAGCTGCTACTGTTCTTCTGTCTGCTTTTCAGACTGCTCGCATTTCGTAGGCATACTGTCTGTGCTGTGCTCCATACATACGCTTTTAACAACTTTTTGTTCTATGTTTGTTGTCTTTCATCATAGGCGCCGTTCTTTCTTGTTAGATGCAGTTCGGTCCCTTTCTATTGTTTTACGATTATATACCCTATTTCTCCGACATTCAGTGGTTGCGAAGGGGGGTAAGTAACCTGTGGCTGCCAAGTTTCCCCAGCACTTGAACATTTACCGATTTAATATTTTTTTCAATATATCCTTTCGCACTGTCAACATTAGTTGCAGATATTTCACAACAAACAAATAGTTGTTTATAATAATCATCAGATTTATCTGCGCTTATTTTTTCGTCATTGGGTTTCCCGTCTCAAAGCTGGTTGGACATGTACCTGCACTTATTTATTTTCTAAATTAACCTACATATTTCCTTGAAATTCTCACACAGCAATACAGCTCGGTTCCCTTTATATTGTTGAAGTGCAGTTACTTTCTTTGTCATTAATTTATCCATCTTGAGACTGGTTGGATGCGTACCTCCATTGACTTCTCTTCTGAGCTAGCCTACACATTTCCCTGAGACTCCTACAGCCTACATCTTTCACTATCTGTGTGCAGTGGTCTAGGTCTACCTCTTCTTCTCTTTTTTCCTATCTCTGCTTCTAGTATATTCCGCACTATTACCTCATGCCGTAGTATGTGGCCTATCATCCTATCTCTCCTATTTTTTACCGTTTTCCACATATTTCTTTCTTCCCCTACCATTTTTAGGACCTCTTCGTTCTTAACTTTGTCTGTCCATGATATCTTCATCATACGTCTGTAGCACCACGTTTCAAAGACTTCTACCGTTTTCTTGACCACTTCTTCCACTGTCCAGGCTTCACAGCCGTACAGTGCTGTGCTCCACACTTATGTTTTGAGCAATCTTTTCCTTGTTTCTATGTTTTTGGTCTTGAGCACAGTAGTTGCTTTTTCTTGTTAAATGTAGCACGACCTTGTGCTAATCTTTGTTTTATATCTTTTGTGCTTTTCCCATCTTGCGTTTCCTAGGTAGCAGAAATCTTTAACCTCTTGTAAGTTTGTGTTACATATTTGTATTCTAGTTTTTGATTTATTTTTCCCTCCTTTGCATACTAGTACTTTAGTTTCACTTTTGTTAATTTTCATACCGTATCTCTCTGTTAGAACCGTTTCCATTTCATTGAGAGCAGCTTCTAACTCTTCCTTGCTAGATGCTAATACCCCTATATCATCTGCAAATCTAAGCATATCAATTTTTTGTCCCTACATAGTAATTCTAAGTGTCTTCCTGCATTTGACAGTATTCATTGCTTCCCCAATGTACAAGTTAAAAATTAGTGGGGATAGGGAACATCCCTGTCTTACCCCTTTCCTGATGTTTACTTCTTTACGTTCCTGCTCTAATTCTATTACTCCTGTTTGCTCTTTGTATAAGCTATGTACTATCCGTCTATCCCTAAAACTCATTCCAATCTTTTTGAGTATTTCGAACATTTTTTTCCATTTTACATTGTCAAATGCTTTTTCCATATCTACAAACCCTATATACACTCTTTCCCCTTTTTCTATTGTTTTCTCCATTACCACCCTCAGAGCTAAGATAGCCTCCAGTGTTCCCCTGTTTCGCCTAAACCCAAATTGGTCTTTTCCTAGTATTTCTTCTACCCGTTTCTCCATTCGTCTTTGTACAATTCTAGTTAGTATTTTTGATACGTGTGCTGTCAAACTTATTGTTCGAAAATTTTCACATTTATCTGCGCCTTTCTTTTTTGGTATAGTTACTATGATGTTATGTTTGAAATCTTTGGGTATCTCGCCTATCTCATGCATATAGCTTACAAGTTGGAAGAGACGTTCTGTTACTGCTTGTCCAGCGGCTTTTAGAGTTTCTGCTTACACCTTATCTGTACCCGGCGCCTTACCATTTTTCAGACTCTTTAATGCTAATTCAAACTCATCTCTAAGTATAGGATATCCCAAGTCATCATTTTCAATGGGTGATTCCTGTTCTAATGCAGTTAGTTCCTCTCCTGCATATTCCCTATATATTCTTGCCATGTACCCACTTTCTCTACATTTTCTATGATGACGTTTCCTTGTGCGTCCCTTATATTTTTGCTATACGGTTTTATATCCCTAAAATTCATTCTAATTAATTTGTATGCTTCGTCTGTCTTTCCTATTTCCATCTTCGTTTGTACCTCTTTGCACTTTTCATCAATCCATTGTTCTTTAGCTTTCCTGCATTTTCGAATAATTACCCATTTTATGGCTTTGTATCTCTGTTTTCCTGTTTCGTCTGATTTATTTTTGTATTTTCGTCTTTTTTCTATTAAATTCAGGATATCCTTTGTTATCCATGGTTTCTTATTTTCTTTTTGTGTATACCCCAGAATATCTCTGGCCGCCATATCGAGACTGGATTCTGTTTCTACTTCTTTAGTATCAGTTATTTTCCCGATATCTTTGAGCAATTCATTTGATCTTTTTTCGAATCTTTCTTGAATATCATTCTCTTTTAGTTTTTGTAGGTCCAAGTGCCCTTTTCCGTTTCTTTTTTTCAAATTTTTAAATTTAAGTGCAACCTTCATAATTACGATGTTGTAGTCAGTGTCTATATCTGCTTCTGGGTAGCTTTTACAGTATTTTACTTGATTCTTAAACCGTTGTCTAACAAGAATGTATTCTATTTCATATCTTCCTATATTTCCTGGCATCTTCCACGTATATCGTCTGTTAGCATGATGTTGAAATAATGTGTTTGTAATGATTAAATTGTTCGTGTCGCAAAATTCTACCAGCCTATTTCTCCTGTCGTTTCTAGTGCCTAACCAAATAAACCTACTATCGCTCCTTCCCTACCCTCACCTACCACTGCATTAAAATCCCCCGTAATTATTAAATTTTCATGTCCTTTTACGTGTCTTAATATGTCTTCGATATCTTTGTAGATCGCTTCTACCTCTTCGTCACTGTAGCTAGAGGTGGGCATGTATACTTGTATTATTACTGTGTTTACCGGTTTAGATTCTAATCTAACCATGAGTACTCTTTCGTTATTTTGTAAGTAATTTTCTACACAGTATCCTATCTTTTTCCGCATAACTATCCCCACAACCAAATTTCCCTCCTCTGCTACTGTATGAATTACCCTGAAGTCTCCACTCCAAAAATCCCCCGCCTCTGGCCACCGAACTTCGCTGATCCCTACTACGTCTAATGATAACCTATTCATTTCGATTTTTAGGTTCTCTAGCTTGCCCACTTGCTTCATAGTTCTAACATTCCACGCTCCGCTCGCAAAATGTTCCCGACTCTTATTCTTAACTTTTCGATCGCATCCTCCGATGTAGTCCCCTCCCGAAGATCCGAATGGGGGACTATTTTAACTCCGGAATCTTTTACCCCAGAGAATGCCATCATTTTATTATAATTCAAGTACGCTGTGTACTTGGGAGGTAATGTGGTGGTTTCCCGTTGCCTTCCACATCGCGGTAGTGTGTCTTAGACTGTCATACCGACCCCTATGGTCTCTGCCAATCTAAGTACCAAAAGAGCCGCTGTCCGCTTTCGGGGACCTGTCTTAGTCTGGTTCCTCACTGACGACCCTACTACTTTGGTTGGACCTGTAGTTTGGCTCTTTAGCTCATTAGAACACGCAAGCCATTTCACTTGTTCTAGTAATCTAGAACTTCGGCAAGGTGCAGGTCCATTCGAAATGGATAAAATCAATAACAAGCGCAATTAATTAAAGAAAGCTCATTACGTAATAATTTCACTACATTTTATTAAAATAAATAACTGTTATATAAAACACCCTGTATAAAATCAACAACAAGGTATTATTAATTAAGGGAAGCTCATTCCATTATAACTTCAATACAGTTTTTTAAAATAAGTAATTGTTGAAGCAATCCAATCATCTTAGAACATTTAAGAACATTCCTAATCTCAAAACACGTACAAAGTCAGCGTATTTGATGAAAAATAACAGGGGTTAAATTTGAATACAAAATCAAAGTAATAAAAGTTATTAAAATACAAAGTGTACTATATTCTCGATTATTATACAAATTTTGGTTACTTTCGTTTACATTATTCTAACAGATAGGAGCTAGATATAAAGGGGGTTAAACATTCTTTATTCATTGGGCACTCTGTGTTGATTAGACAGAGCTAGCCGAAGTATATATAAAAAGAGGTACAGGATTTAGAAACGCAGAGAGTAGAACCGGAAACGAACATAACAATATATATATATATATATATATATATATATATATATATATATATATTACTCAAATTTAGACCAGGGTAGAAAAATTAATAAACGACATCAAATAATTTTAATCACCGTGTATAAGAAAGCTTTGGGTAATAATACGCTTCATTTAAAGGCATATTGGATAAATTCGTCATTTACTTCTAAACATAGGGTTTATATTGTTTAGATAATGTTAAACACCATGTATATCAAAGCAGTGTAAAATAGTACGCTTAATTAAAGGCCTACTGTGTAGATTTAAATCATTCAATTAGAATGTAGGGTTTGTATATAATCATAATCAACGTGTAGAAGGAAGTAATGTAGAATTCTACAGTAGATAATACGCATTATTAAAGCCGTGTAGCCTAAAATTTATTCGTTTCGTTAGAAATAAGGGGTTTAGATTATTCACTGGACGCTTTCTATAAAAAGAAGCCGAATTAAAACGTTTAACTTGTATTTAATTTAATCTTTCCAAGTACTAAAGCTATCGGGAAATTATGAACGACGTGGGGAAGTCACGTAGGAGCCTTCAGCGTATTAGAACTCAGAACACTTGCAAGAAAGATAACGACGTATATGATAGTCGATAAGCTTCAAGCTATATGAGTGCAAGTAAGAAAGCGAGTTTGTGGTATAAAGACAAGCGAGATGGAATGCATTAGCATTTAAATGAGGGGGAAAATGTGAAACAAGTGCACAGGTTTTAGATAGAACGAACAGACTAGATTGGCGATTAAGGTTGAAATAAGATGCAAACATAAGAGGGGAAAGCATATCAGTTGGTGTGTAAAATTAATTAGTTGTTCTCGGACGTGTTGCAAGGCGTGTGGAAATTTCTTAGATTTTCAACTCGGACGAGTGCAAATTTCAGTAGAATCATTGTGCCGAGACATCGGAAGGGAAAATAGACTGCAAATTTCGGAAAATCGTCCGTCGCGAAACAAATTCGACTTGCAAGCGAGCCATTATATAAACCCGTGCTGATAGGAGTTTCGCTCTCTTTTATTTTTGATCTTATACGATACTTCATACAGTTTTGCTCTTTATTTTTTTGATTATTCGATACGTTAAGTAGAATACGTCGTGATTACGTGCTACAATAAAAGTTATTAGTACACTTAGAGAAGATCAATAAAGGTAACTAAGTCTAGTTATATTTGCGGGTATTACTGTACCAATTATCCAAATTAATAACGATAAATAAATAAATAGAAGTATGCAGTTTTTGGTATAGCGTGAAAGAATTATGAATTTCATTGCTATTTTTCGGGAGTGTTAGTAATCAAATGTTATTCGTAAACGTGATTGGATCCACAAAACAAGATTTCGATATACCTAAATGAGTTCCTGAGAAACCCTGAAACCTATTAGACGAATGGTGGTGTAGAAAAATTTTAAAAGCGGCCAGAAATCCGAAGACGTAAACATAAACCAGCTGGAATGGTGGGATTAGCAAGTCCGATGTACATTGAAGCCACGAGTGCATTAACCTTCAGGTAAATTATGCATTTTTGTTCGATCTTAGATGTTTTGGTGTGTGTTGAATATCTTTGTAATTTGTTTGATAAACATGGACAGTAGTAAATTTGTATAAACAACAAATTTTTAATTTTAAGGTAAAATTTTCTTGTATAAGTAGAAAGGAGTATTTATCAGGTTAATGTTTTTGATTATGATGAAAATTTGGGTCTGTCTTTGAGCTCAATTAGACTAACCTGTAAAATTAACGTAAAGGGGTGGGGAATGCTCCCTTTTATTCAGACTCAGGTTTGCAAACATTGTTTATTTAATTAGTATGCATCCTACAAGGACTCTAATTCCGGAGGCAAATTAAAATGATGATAAATTTGAACTTGAAAATTTATGATGTTGAAATTTAATTTTTAAATTTTAATGTATTGTGAATATTGATGTAAATAGAGTTAACGTTGATGTTTGTGGTAGGAATGTGTTTTTTTTTAATGAATGAGGATGAAAGTTTTATCTAGGTGAGCTGCCGAGGCGAAATTAGAAGTCAAACAGGACGAGGATCACAGCAATATATATATATATATATATATATATATATATATATATTAAACGCCATTGACACCGAGTGATAACGCTGTACTCGGTGTCAATGGCGTTTTTTTACTTAACTCCACCTCTCTGTGTTTTCCTAATCAAATTTCACTCCCACTAATTTTATTATTATTATTCCACGGCTAGCTTTTATTGTTCTACACAGAGTGCACAACGTTACGATGATCAATTTTTCTTCCTTTTTACCACTTTATGATTACCTCTTTGTTTCAATTATAAAATGAAGTTAATTAATTCCATATAATGAAAAGAAATATTATGTATAGGTTTTGAAAATTATTAAAATACACTCTTCAATCAATCAATATCATAAGTCTTATTTATTACAAAATTTATCTGCTTTGCAATCAATTTAAAGTCACCAAAAACTACTCTTTTTATCAAAGAAGCCTGGAACAATCTAAACCCCTTTATAATATTACGTACTCTTAACGTATGCAAAGTTTGTTGCTGATTCTGTTACACTTTTATATTAATTAAGCAAATTCAATATTCAAATTCAAATAGAAAAAAATGTCTTAAAACTAATAAGATCTAACTTTCTACTTAATTAGAACTCCTTTTCCTCCATAAATTACTTCGTGCTTCTTTATTGATTCTCGCAACTCAAAATTGTACCAAAATCATCGACGCTTTAAAATATTATACCATCAATTAGAATTTTCCATGCATTTAAGTTATAATACCATCCATTAGGATTTATTATGAACCAATCCGAAATTATTATCACAAGCACATTTGAATCATTGTATCAACCAAAATTTGAATTATTGTCATAAGACTTAAAATTATTACATTTATCCACACATTTAAATTATTGTCATCTGCCTCGAATTATGGCCATCACTTTAGAAGCCGTTAATCGGCAAAAGAATTCTTCATATTTGTATCACTTATCTGTCACTATACAATTTCACTATTAAAATATTATTACGCGTGACTCTTAGGTTCAGAGTAACGCAGCTTGGCCTTGTTAAGTTAAAACTGAGCTCCGTTATCATTGCTTGCTATTAATATATATGTTCATCTCACTTGGATGTGGGTTTGGCTTATAACAAGTCCGTCGCTATCTTAACCAATGAGGTATTTGTATATCCTGCATTTGAAGTGGTAATATATTCTTTTCCCATGCAATGTGTTTATTTGACACCTTATTGTACGCTATCTAGACCATCCGTTGTTTGTTTAGATATCGCGTTTTCCATATTATACAAAAATACATGATGTAACTTCAACTTCGATTTTCGTGTATGTTTATTTATTTACGCATCCTTAATTACATTTACTATCAAAAAAATGTTGATTGTTTATACGCACTTACACAATGCTATGTTAAGTTTTATCTCTTATCTTCGTATTACATTATAACTAATTAGAATCCTTTTCAATGCGTGTTTGATTACCTTTATTGTCATTTCTCTAAATACGCGTGCTTCTACTAAAAAATATCGTTGTTTGTATTACTTAAAATGGCTAAAGCTCTATATACGGGGTGTTAAATACTTGTTATTCACCTAATGTATGAATTACCTACTTCTATGGTAAATATGCGTCCTATTATTGTAAGATGTGTTTATTTGCGTCGCTTAAAACTAATTATGCTCTATGTACAGGTTGTTAAATGCTTACTATTTACATAATATAAGAATTATTAAATTTTCTACTAAGTAAATGCAGTTTTCTGCTTCCTAGCGTAATGTATGATTACTGCATGCACATTGATATACAATACACCCTTAAACAACCCTTTATCACAGCAATATATATATATATATATATATATATATATATATATATATCTTACCTTGAAACCCTGGGACAGTTCTGGGTACACTCGCGTCTTCGCCTAAACCAACATAAAATTTTCACAAATAAAAAAAATTGCTTACCCTTTTATTAAGCCTTTAAACTCCTCTGCTTCACTGGTTAGCTCAGTTGGGCCTCTTCTCGAATACCTAAATTTACAGACATACCTCTTTCACACTCGCACACCATTCAATAAAATCACCAAATAATACAACAACCATACACCTTTTTATTTACACCTATTAACAGATAAATTATATTTACACATGTGTTAAAACAGTTTGAAACAATAATTATTAGTTCAATTTATGGTATGTTTTAAAGTCCTTGATTTTTAAACAAATTCAATTAGATATTAGTAGATGGGCCCCACATGTTACCCTTAATTGACTGCACACTGGAGTATTGTGAGCTCATTATAACCTAGTTTTGTGTGTATATGCCTTTTAAACCTTGCATAAATTAAAACAAATTTACAGACCCGTTTACCCTTTACAACACAATATATATCCTGAATAAATTTCAAATATATCCGAAATACACCCTTTTTCAATACTCAATATTAGTAAATCTTCCTGTACATGTATCTTTCAAAATAAATTTCTAAAACCATAAATATGCCACAAAAAGTCAATCATACAACACAAAATTCCACAAATGTTTATACAACAACAGAAATTTCAAATAAATTACCTGGAGAATTCTTCAGTCTTCATTCCCGTCGGAGATGGTTACCATAAAACCCCTCGGCGTTGTTTCCATTTACTAAGCTGCTTGTCGAATCCACAGGCCTTTACCATCTGATATTTCTGCAAGATGTTTATTTCGTCCCACAGTACTATTCCATACCCATATATCATGCACACAACAATGATTACCAGCTCTACTTACCCCCATATATCATGCTTCAATTTAATAAATTTTGTGGTAGTAGCCGGGCCTTTTGTTTAATCACGCACTAACTCGTGCATCACGTTAATAATTGGAGGTCCGCTACTACAGCTTTATAATTTTGAACACGATATCAAATGTAACTTTATTACACACAAACTACTCACCAAAACCTTTATTGTTATGGTGGTCTGAATCGGTATTCAGCACTTTATCGAAGTAAAGAAAAATAGAACTTGAATATTTTCTCTCCGGTATTTATATCATTTTTTTAAGTTCCTATCGGACGCGTTTTATACGAAAAGCTTATTTTCTAAAACTGTTTTTAAAAATTTTGAGCATAACCGACGTTTAATTCTGAAAATTTCTCCCGCTGTACTTGTTGCTTACAGAGAAATCGTCTTCTACCTTCGCGTGTGCGTTCGTTTAGAAAACTGTTGGCTTTCAACCAATGACAAAATTCTCTGCCGTCACAAACTCCACCTAAGGTCTATTCATCTTTGTTCTATACGTGTTTGCTGTCTTGTTCAAAACCCCACTTGAATTACAAAAAATCGACATTGTTGACATCCTATCTCAACTCCACGTGTATATCGTACGTGCATTTCAATTCCTTGCTTGCTTTATATCTGTCTCTATCTGTTGTATATTACCGATTGTCAATTTCCCGCGCTCCTTAAGATATTTGTTACCGTAGCTGTTAAGCAAACTGACGGTTGAAAACAATTTCTATAAAATTTTATATTAATGTACGTTCCAATTCTTTGAACGTAACCTATAACAAACAGGTGTTTCTTTTAAATATTGACCGTTTAAACATAACATTCCTCGACTTTCTGCTTCTTAGTATCTGTATAAATATGACTAGGTTTTTAAAACGAATACATTTGCCTTGGAATTATTGATCTTCTTACGCAAGCAAGCTCCCTTATGCTTATATGTGTTTGACTAAAATAAATTATGATTAATTGTGCGTATCCTTAAACTTCTATTTGCTTTGAAGCTTTTTTCTTTTATGTAATTTTAACATTCCAATTATTAAATATAAAAATGAGTTAATACTCGTCCGTTTTCACTAAATGAATTAAATTAATTTAGCGCGTAAATAATTTGCTCTTTTCTATATACTTGGTTGTTGAAATATTATTGTTTTACACTGATTTACCCTTTGAGTCCACAACATAATTCACCTATTTCAATTCACGGAAAACTCACCAACGTTTTCTTGAATTTAAATATACTACTTCCTACTACCTAACCTTACATGATATTTCTCAATACCTATCTATTCACCTAACACTACCTATACCTATCTATCAAACCTATCACTAGTTATCTACTTATTTCTACCTATTCCTGTCTATCTCTAATTATTTCTATCTGTCTACACCTATCTTTATTTATAACTAACTATTCACACCGATCACTACCTTTTAACTAACTATTTCTATCTACTACTAACTCTTCACCCTCCTTATTTTTATGTATTTCTTTTTATCTTTTGTCAACTATTGACTCTTTAGGTACCTCACTTTTAAACTTTTCTACCTATCTTCACTTTTATTTAAGTTTCTTCTACTTATGTCCCACTGTGTTATTTTTAACATTACCTATTACAGCCACTATCTATTTATTATACTAACTATACACACCTAACTCTATTTATTTCTACCTATCTCCCTTATTTATCCTATACCTAATTTTATTTTTCTATATACACCTTTCTCTATCTCTATCTATTAAAATTCTATTCTACTATTCACCTATCTCTATATTTTTTTATCTATTAAGTCTTTTCTTTATTTAAATCTGAATTTTTTCTTGATCCTCCAAGTCTTTCTTCTTACAATCCTAACACACTTCATCCCTATCTTTCCTCCTTTTATCTCTATACTTATTCCCTTTATTATTTCACATAATATAATATCATCCCTATTATTTTGACTCTTGAATATCTCTTAATCAGTCTTTACAGTTGTCTGTTTATCATTTACTATTCTTTCCCTTTCTGCGGAGTTTATGTACAATATTCACCCCGTAAAAATTTCCTAAATCAGTTACCAAAATTGTCTTTGCCACTTATCTCACTGATGCCTATTTTTAACTCTTGTGTGTAACCTAATGCTGCGTTCGCCTCTACTCTTATTAATTCTGACTCTTTATTTACTATCAATGCTGCGCTTGACTCTACTTCTACTTGTTCAAGCTCTTCGTTTACTACCAGTTGTACCTCTTCTAACTTCTCCTCATTATATTTACCTGTGTCGATTTTTTCTACCTCTTCCTCATCTACTTCTATACTAATAATACATTACCCCATGTCATCCTCTGAAACATCATAACTTGCCTTCCAGGGCAATATCCTATCCCCAATCCTAACTATTTTCCTCTCCATATCTATCACAACTCCTAAGTTCATCATACAATCGACCCCTAATATCCCTTTAAACTTTAATCAAGGTAAAATTTTAAATTCCTGCTCACAGCTTACTAAACCTAACACTACTTTTAAAATAACTACACCACACAATAGCAAATCGCTTTTTATTCGGCACAACCAAGCGACTTCTTTTTATTGGTATTATCCTGTCACACACTTTATCCTTAATTTCATTGACGAATTTCTTCGATACTAAACTCGCTTAAGCTTTTGAATCTAATAACACTCCTAAATTTTGTTCAATAATTTTAACATCAATTATAGGCAAACAAAAATTTTCTGTTACTTTTGGCTCAACTTCTTCCTCTATCTTTAAAAATTCCTTCGTATGTTCATACTTGTACACAGTGATGTCTAGTGGTTTGTCCTCATCTAAAAATCCTGTCCCAGTCTGGTCTCCCTACTCGGTCCAGGTCTCGCTACCACCTCAGCATATGTCCGCGATGTCTCCGCTCTGTTTATGTTCTCATTCCCTCTGTTAGGTATCGTCGGTGTCCCTCGTATGCCAGGAAAACTGTTCTGTCTCGTCACCCCCTGTCTAGGTGCAGGTTCCCTAACTACACTGTTACTCCTGAAACATGTCCGTCTAGGTTCCCAATTTTGTCGGATAAATCCATAATTAGTCCCCCGTCTTGCATAGTTGTCCTTTCTGTTATCGAATCTTACCGTGTTTACTTGTCGTTCCCTTGGTTCCCGAGGTCGTCCACTGCCTACATCATCATACCTCTGCAGGTACTCCAAAAACATCTCCCTGTCTACAATGTTTCGCAACGCTACATGTTGCCTAACCTCAACCTGGAAATGTCGTGAAAGATATTTGATTATTTGTCTGTCCGTCAATGGTGGATTCAACTGTTTCGCTATGCTATACTTCCGTATAGCACATTGCTTCCTACTTCCTGCAAACTCCCCTTTAAATTTTCCTGTTATTAAATCGTCTCGTACTTGGTCCTGTCGATGGTCACTCCAATAGTGTTTTAGAAATCTGTTCTCAAAGTCATTGTATGTGTCAATTTCCTGTCATAGTAAGTTATACCAGGTTTCAGCATGGTCTTTCAGTACCGCTTTAACAATGTTGAGTTTCGCCTGTTCATCATACAAATTACTAACCAAACCTCTAATGTTATTAATAAATATTTGAGGATTCACCCTACTATCCCCATAAAATTTTATTTGTTGATCCAGTGACATATTCCCTGTTACAAATCTGGGACCATCCCCCATCAAAGTCGATACGTTTTGTTTAATTCTGGTCACTTCTGTCTCTACCCTACGCAACTAATCCTTACATGAGTCCGTCACCGAAGTCATTTTAGCATTAATTTCGTCTTCACAGAAGATCCTAACATCCGTCCGTAATTGTCCCATTTCCAATCTCAAACCTTTAATATCTCCCTCATTTTTATCAATCCTATTTTCTACCTCTCCCATCTTTACCGTTAACCAATTTTTATAATCATTAAGTTCTTGGGTAGACTTATCAATCTTTTCCCCTAATGTTTCCGTCATTTTTTCAAATTTCCGATTTGATTCCTCACTCATCTGTTCTAATTTCCGGTTAGATTCTTCACTACTTAATCTCATCTCCTCTAACATTCTCATCATCAATTCATTACCTTGTTCCCCTGATTCCGTTCTTGACTGATCCCTACTTCCTTCAGCTTCCTCCATTTTTCCGGCTTTATCAAATAACGCACTATCGTCACTTCCAATTTCAACCCCTTGGCTTCTTAACCACTCCTATCTCTGAATAGGTTCAAATCACTCCCGCACACACTCATAATTATATATAAACTTATACAAGACACACTCTCTTTCTCAGCTCGCCAGTTTCCTTCCAAATTTTATTTGGAACTCGAGCCTCACGTTCGGGTCGCCATAAAATTGCCATGGAATCCTGGGGCAGTTCTGGGTACACTCGCGCCTTCGTCTAAACTAACATAAAATTTTCACAAATTAAAAAAATTCCTTACCCTTTTATTAAGCCTATAAACTTTTTTGCTTCCCTGGCTAGCTCAGCTGGGCCTTTTCCGAATACCTAAAATTACAGACATACCTCTTTCACACTCGCACACCATTTGCCATATGCCTTTTAAACCTTGCATAAATTAAAACAAATTTACAGACCCGTTTACCCTTTACCACACAATTTATATCCTGAATAAATTTTTAATATATTCGAAATACGCCTTTTTTCAATACTCGAAATTAGTAAATTGTCCTGTACATGTATTGTTATGCATTTTATAGGATTTCTGATGACATACGATCACTTTATATTATTTTGGTTTGATATTTACATTATTAAAGTTCCTTTCCTTGTATCGCCTATCCTATAACAAATATATACAATTTTGGATATTGGAAAGTGTGCGAGCAGGTGCCTCTTTGTGTTCGTAGACAGTCAAAGTCGAGCATCGGACAGAGCAGTATTAACTTGTCAACGGGAGTGACCGGAACAATCAGTTCGGTGTGTTTGACCATGTCATTTTCAATGGTGAAAACGCTTCAAGAATAGTAAACTTTTCGTTTATGCAGTTTACGGCGGCCGTGGAAGACGCAGATTACAGTCCACTACATTTGCTCATACCAGTCGCAATTCATACCAAATTTGGTTGGGTTCTTATAGGGAAAATCATTTCTGCTGCAGCAGTACCTCATTATGTATACTAATAGAACGCCTGAATACTCTAGTTCGTCGGTTTTGGGAGCTGGAAAGCATTCCAGATGTCCACAAGGTTTCTTCTGCAGAAGAAGCCTGTGAACAGCATTTTTTGGTAACACACGCTAGAAACGAGCAGGGTCGTTTTATAGTGTCACTTTCGTTTAATGGTTCGGAACCCTTTTTCTGGGATTCTCGGAAAGTCGCACTTCGTATGTTTTTGGCATTGGAAAGTCGTCTACAAAAAAACCCTCCACTGTATACAATGTACAGGGAGTTTGTACAAGTTTACTTACAAAGTGGCCATATGACACTCATTCTTTCTAGCATGAAGGAATCATCGCATCATTCGACAGAATATTACATTCCGCATCATGTGGTTATTAAACCAGAAAGTAACACAACAAAATTACGGGTAGTCTTTGACGCTTCGGCAACTACTTTTATTGGTGGATCTCTTAATGACCATTTGCTTGCCGGTCCTTCCTTACAAAAAGATATCTTGGCTTTACTTTTGCATTTTTGCTTACATCCGATTGTCATCACCGCAGACATCAAACAGATGTATCGACAAGTTCTGATTTCCCCGGAACACCGGAAATTTTAAAAAATTATTTGGAGGTCTAATCCTACAGAACCTATTTCAGATTTTGTACTAAATACAGTAACTTATGGTGTCAAATCAGCACCATATTTGGCATTGCGTGTGATCCAAGAATGGCGCGTGTTCAATCATTAAAATTTCCTTTAGCTGCTAAGGCTTTGGAACTCGACACATATGTTGACGATGTTGCGACCGGGTCACAATCGGTCGAAGAAGCTCAACAATTGATTTTGGAATTAGACAAACTATGCTTGTTGAGCGGATTTACTTTGCGTAAATGGAACAGTAACGTATATGACGTAATTAAGGTAGTACCTGAATCGGTCAGGTATCAACAGACATTTACATTCGAAAATTCAACTAATCTCTCGCAAAAATTTTGGGCCTTCAGTGGCATCCGTCATCGGACGAATTTTTTTATGTAGTAAATCCGGATTTGTACTAAAAAAGGGAGAACCATTAGCAAACAGCTTAGACCCCTTAGCCCATTTCTGGACAGACATGGTTTACTCAGGGTGGGCGGTCGCCTTCGAAATTCAAATTTACCTTATTGGGGAAAAATTTCCACTTCTACTACCCCGTACTCATCGTTTGACAGATCTCGTTATTTTGGACTGTCATCAAAAATATTTACATCCTGGTCTTAGAACAACCCAATTTCTTTTAACGCAAAATTTTTGGATTTTGGCCGCAAAAAAGGCTGTTTGAAAATGTCTAAAGGCATGTATCATTTGTTTTCGTATAAAACCAATTCCCTATTCCCCTCTATGGGTGACCTACCAGCAACCCGCACCGTTTCGGGTAAAGCTTTTCTTTATACTGGGGTTGATTTTGGTGGACCGTTCGCAATTACCATGAGCCGCACTCGAGGTTCAAAGTCATTAAAGGCTTATGTTTGTTTGTTCGTTTGTTTTGGAACTAAGGCTCTGCACTTAGAGCTAGTTTCGAATTTGTCCTCATCTGCCTTTATAGCGGCATTGAGGCGTTTCATTGCTCGTCGTGGTAAATGTGCCAAAATTTATTGTGATTGCGGCACAAATTTCACTGGTGCTGCCCGTGAACTGGTAGAACTTATGCAACATGTTGCAACCGCAGAGGGTATTGAATTTATTTTCAATCCCCCGTCGTCCCCTCACTTCGGAGGGTTGTGGGAGGCTGGCATCAAGTCAGTTAAGAGTCATCTCGACAAGGTTATCGGCGCTCAAATTCTCTCGTATGAGGAATTCAATACCGTATTAATTCAGATTGAGGTCATACTCAATTCTCGTCCTTTGCGTTCATTGAGTACAAATCCTCAAGATTTTTCTTATTTGGCACCGTGTCATTTCTTAGGAGTCGAACCAGTTTCAGTGCTTCCTGACCCAAATGTCTTGGACCTGAAACTATCATTTTTAGATCGTTGGCAACTCATTCAGAGAATCCAACAATCTCTTTAGCGCCGTTGGCATAGCGAGTACTTACATACTCTCCAGCAGAAAACTAAAATGGTTTTCATCCTTTCCCGCTGTTAAAATTGGGACGTTGGTCATAATTAAAGAGGACAATACCCCTCCATTGCATTGGCGACTGGGACGCATTACCCACTTGTATCGTGGTACAGATAATGTCGTCAGAGTGGCGCAGGTTTAAACTGCAAACGGCATTATTAAACGATCTTTGGTCAAATTGTGTGCTCTCCCATTAGAGGACACATAACAAAAGAAAAACTTTTTTTTTTCTCAATAATTTTTTTTTTGGTGGAATTACGCATTCATTATTATTTAATTTTTGTGGTATTACACATTTGTATATATTTAATTACATTAATTAAAATAAGTTTTTAATCTTATTTTGGTGGGCGGTATGTTATGCATTTTTGACGACATTAACATTATTTTGGTTTGATTTTTACATTATCAAAGTTCCTTTCCTTGTATCGCCTATCCTATAACAAATATATACAATTTTGGATATTGGAAAGTGTGCGCGCAAGTGCCTCTTTGTGTTCGTAGACAGTCGAAGTCGAGCATCGGACAGAGCAGTATTAACTTGTCAACGGGAGTGACCGTATCAATCAGTTCGGTGTGTTTGACCATGTCACTTTCAATGGTGAAAACGCTTCAAGATTAGTGAACTTTTCGTTTATGCAGTTTACGGCGGTCGTGCAAGACGCAGATTACAGTCCACTACATTTGTTTATATCAGCGCAACTGGCGACCATTACGGATTAGTGTACTCTTAATTGATTATATGTTTTAAAATGCCGTTGGTCGACAAAAAAAATACAGACATGTATCTTTTAAAATAAGTTTTTAAAACCATAAATATACCACAAAAAGTCAACCACACAACACAAAATTCCACAAATGTTTATACAACAACAAAAACTTCAAATAAATTACCTGGAGAATTCTTCAGTCTTCATTCCCGTCGGAGATGGTTACCATAAAACCCCTCGGCGTTGTTTCCATTTACTATGCTGCTTGTTGAATCCACAGGCTTCTACCATCTGATATTTCTGCAAGGTATTCACTTTGTCTCACAGTACCATTTCATACCCATATATCATGCACACAACATTGATTACAAGCTTTGCTTACCCCCATATATCATGCTTCCATTTAATAAATTTTGTGGTAGTAGCCGGACCTTTTGTTCAATCGCGCACTAACTCGTGCATCACGTGAATAATTGGAGGTTCGCTACTACAGCTTTATACTTTTAAACACAATATCAAATGTAACTTTATTACACACAAACTACTCACCAAAACCTTTATTGTTATGGAGGTCTGAATCGGCATTCAGCACTTTATCGAAGTAAAAAAAAAGAGAACTTGAATATTTTTGCTCCGGTATTTATATAATTTTTCTAGCCGCCTATCGGACGCGCTTCATGCGAAAAGCTTATATTCTAAAACAGTTTCTAAAATTTTTGAGCATAACCGTTATTAATTCCGAAAATTTCTCCCGCCGTACTTGTTGCTTACAGAGAAATCGTCTTCTACCTTTGCGTGTGCGTTTGTTTGGAAAACTGTTGGCTTTCAACCAATGACAAAATTCTCTGCCGTCACAAACTCCACCTAAGCTCTATTCATCTTTGTTCAATACGTGTTTGCTGTTTCCTTCAAAACCCCACTTGAGTTACAGAAAATCGATATTGTTGACATCCTATCTCAACTCCACGTGCATATCGTACGTGCATTTCAATTCCTTGCTTGCTTTATATCTGTCTCTATCTGTTGTATATTATCGATTGTCCATTTACCTCGCTCCTTAAGATATTTGTTACCCTAGCTGTTTATCCAAACTGACGGTTGAAAACAATTTCTATGAAATTTTATATTAACGTACGTTCCAATTCTATGAACGTAACCTATAACAAGCAGGTGTTTCTGTTAATTATCGACCGTTTGAACATAATAATTCCTCGACTATCTGCTTCTTAGTATCTTTATAAATCTAACTTTGGGTTTTTAAAACGAATACATTTGCCTTGGAATTATTGATTTTCTTACGCAAGCACGCTCCCTTATACTTATATGTGTTTGATTAAAATAAATTATGAATAATTATGTGTATCCTTAAACTTCTGTTTGCTTTGAAGCTTTTTCCTTTTTGTAATTCTAACATTCCAATTATTAAATATAAAAATACCTTAATACTCGTCCGTTTTCACTAAATGAATTAAATTAATTTAGCGCGTAAATAATTTGCTTTTTTCTATATACATGGTTGCCAAAATTTTATTGTATTACACTGATTTACCTGTTTGAATCTACAACAATATATATATATATATATATATATATATATTTTAAAGGTAGGTTAAGTCATGGGGCCGTAGAATAAATATAAACAACTTCCACTTTAAGAAAAGCAAATAGTTCCAGAAATCGCAAGAGTAAAACGGTCACTCTACATATTGTTAATTGAGAGGACACTGTATATAAAATACACGGGATTAAATGCATGAGAACATAAAGATATCTAAGTGTAGTTTACAAGTAAAAATAAGATTTTAAGACGCAATAAATTGCATCAAAATTAAATCACCGGGAGGCATAGATGAATTGGCATTGTAAACATTTACAAATTGCGTCGAAAATGTCATCGTACACGCATTCTAAATAATTCATTATTAGAAAATCGCTACGTGACTGGAAGAAAACACATTTGTTCAGAAAACCAATATTCTGTAGAAATAAATAAGCACCAGGCGATTCAATTAGACAATAAAATTAACAAACATCCAAATACGTGATTTAATAAAAGTCAAAAGTTAGAAATTCTCGAATAATACGACAATATGCGGGATGCGGACGTGACAGACAAGGCATACATTGAAAGATGTAAACTAAGTAATTAGTAAAAATTTTAAGGTATGCGAGATAAGGTAGAAGTATCGTCCTAGAATGTCAACAAGCCAATGAAATCAATTGGCGGTAGGGCTTGTATATACGATAGAAACGGAACGACATTTTAGTTGATATTCAAACTGATCGAACGACTATGTTCAAAGGTGTTAAAAACTTATGTAAACAGTAAAGTATAAATCAAATTAAATCACATTTAAAAGTCCGAAAATTTGTGCAACAAATATAAGCCGATCTGTGGATATACGTAAGTAAAACAACTTAATTAAATTCATTTCTAATATTAATAAAACATGGCTTTTAAGTTTGGATTTTAAATTTGGATTTTAAATCTGGATTTTAATTTGGGATATTATATATTATCAACTATTACATTGTGTATTATACAATTGCTTTATTTGATTCAATAGGATCTATTCAGTAAGCTAGTCGGGGTGAAAATCCTAATTTAACATTTCATAACGTTGGGGCTCAAAATAATAATAGGACAAAACATAGCAATTTATGACGCCCATCGTAAGGGCTCGTTAATCCTATGATAATAAAAGCAAATATCATAGCAGATTTATGACGGCCCAACGCTGGGGATCGATTGTTCAGGTAACATCACGGCATTATACATAATATATATATATATATATATATATATATATATTGTTATGATAACACTGCACGCCGATGTAATTATATTTTCAGTCTCCTTCTGATCATCACCACTCTGTCTTTTATTATCAATTTAAATATGCCTCGGCCAGCTTAGTCCAATTTACACAGAGTGCACAACGTTACGATAATTAAATAATTTACCCCTTTTCATCTAATACTTTTCCTATTTTGAATGATAAAAACAAAGTCGACTAATATTTGTATAATGAGACAGAAAAAAATCATATACACTTCACAGCTTAATCTGTCTTACTGTATGACAAAAAAAAATCCTTGAATCAAATAACAATAATTTTTAAATTGCTTATCCCCAAAAATAAAAAAGCTCTTTTTCCTTTATTTTAAAGTCAGCAAACACTGTACTCTACTGTAAATTCTTAGAACGTTCAAAACTTTTCTCTTTTTTAGGTAATTTTCACGTATAAAAAAATTTTTTGATGACTCTTTACATAAAATGTTCAGGTATAATAAATATAGTCAAATGTTCAAAAACAAAGAGAAAATAATGCCTTATGCTAAAGAGTTCTGACCTGTAGTTTTCCTTGTGCGTATTTTTGGATCCGCTACTACATGCTTCGGATTAGTACCCCAATATTACTTTCAGTTGAGTTGCTCCCCTCAATGCTTAAAACAATCCATTGTTTTGTGCGTCTTTGCCAATATTCTCATTCGGACTTCTACCCAATATTATCAATTTATTTAATTTCCAACTTTTATCCCGTTTAATCAATAATCTAGTATTTTCCTAACCTTCTTTAGAGGTACTTGAATTTTACTTAGATTTTCTTAGACTCTCTTGGAGCCCTAAATTATAAATGTTTAAAATTAATTAATTAATAAACTTTTACTCACGTTTTCCAATAAACGGCAAAACTGTCACATATATTTTTTACTATTATTTATTTTAAAATTTTCTAACACCACCTTTCACAAAAATTTAATTATTTAATTTTAATATTCACTCGTTGCGTAAATTCTTGAGTACAAGTGAACTGTGCTCAGTTTGAATGAAGACTGCTTGCTTATCAAAGGCGCGTTATATATAAGCTACGCCCCAACTAAAGATTCATAGGTTACCTGCGCTGTTGTTCAAATGTTTGCTCTTTGCATAATTTGCAAATTACGTATTTTGCATGCTAAATAAATCTAGTTTTCTAACTCTTAGTACTGTTTACATGTATTGTGTGATCATTATGACTCAATATACCCTTGAATAACCCTTTTATCATAGCAATATATATATATATATATATATATATATTGATGTGGTAGGGGCTTGCGTTGAGTGCATTACTGAAAGCGTGCTGTGATACAGTTATAGCAATTTGTTTAACTTGAAATTGTTCACTTTCCTTTGTTTTTAACTTTGCATGGCTAGCTCAACGAAATCTACGTAGTTTTCAAAATGAAATAAAACGCAGCAATATCACAAAGCATTTATACTATATGAATTATTTTCTTTTATGCAAAATTTCTAAGAAGTTCTTGATAAAAAATATGGTTTTTTACTTTATTTTAAATTTACAGAATTAAACTTATTTTTTTTAGAATGATTTACCTGGTTATAGATTATTTCCATACTTGTAAGAATTGTTTTGGCCAGAAAAACTTCTGGTAAAAAAAAATTACTCAAACAAAAAAAATTATTAAGACTATCTTAAACTAGATCCAAATACTCTAATTACTATGCCTTACATTAAATCTTAAAAATTAATCTAAAAGTGATACATTGAGAATCCACAAAAACGCTCCTTTTGATGAAAAATCTTGTTTTATATTGATCTCTAATCAGCTTGCAAGATTTCCCATAAAAAATTCTCATTTCAAAAAGCAATTACCAAAGTACACTTTTGGTTAAATCTTTCTTTCGATTATTTTATTAAAATAGCTTTATGTTCAAAATTTTTGCATCTTTTTTGTAACTAATAAATTCCATTTTTCTTTATAAGTTACGTTTAAAACATCACTTTTTTATTCATTACAACCTCGCCACTTGATTAGATTACAGTATGTTTACTACATACTCAAATACTATAGGAACAGCTTGCGGCTAAAATAACATTTTGCGCTTGCATGAATGAAATCTATCAATGAAATGACCTTCCAAATGATTAAACGCTTCCTTTATATACAAATTCATCTGTTTCCAAGGCTTACACAAATAGTGTATAACATAATGATATAAGGATTCTCGGAAAACCCAATTAACGTCTAAAATCGTTGAGTTTTATGATTTAATTATCGTTTTCGTTATCTGTGACGTGCTTTATCCGTTTTTGTCCCACATACACTATTATTGTGGCGTTGCAAACTAATGCAAAAGAATCGATTAGTTATGGGTTACTCCAGGAATTTTACGGTTTATTTTCAATATTTACCCTGCTTCTAAAAAAAAAAATGTTTACTTATTAATGAGTTATACAAATTTAACGTATTTTTAAATATCGACGACTCATCTTTTTAAATTTTAGAGAATTCTTTATTTAGAATAAATTGCAATATCCACGGGTAATTAATTTAAACTTTAATTGATTTTTAATACAAAAGGAGTCCCGTTTTATAGAAACATTTGTTTTCGTGTCAATACACAATATTATTTATTAATTTTGAAGTTTCTAAATACATGTTGATTGTAGTTTCTCAAATTAATTGCGTTAAGCTGTACTCTTTTATACTATTTACAGCAAATCAAATGCATTTTTATCAAAAATGTATTGCTAATAAAAAAATTAATGGCTTTGTATTTATTTTACGTTTGCATTTAAATGCGCTTTACGGTATCTTACAATTTACATATACAAATTACGTTACTTGCTATGTATTTACGATATGCTTATATTATACAGGGTGATTATTTATACACGCACAATATGCGTTTCTGTATTGTACATCAATAAATAAAGGCACACTTGTTTTATATACGGCGTAACAGTGAATTCACGGAAAATTCCATTTTTCCGGAGTCTATTAAATATTGGTGGAATTTATTTTTAGAATTAGGGTTTTAATTACCTCTCGTGACCCCTTATCAAGTCATTTTCTCCCTAATTAGAATATAAAATTCAAAGTCTGCATTATTTTGCGGTGTAATTTTACTATTTTTATTTCTGATTACTTGCCTACTATAACTAATTTTATAAGTTTTATAATACACACGCATAATCTTTTCATACTAGGGCTTTTCTCCTTTTAACAATCCACCCATTCCTATCTTTTAATCAACTAAACTGTCCTTAACTTCTACAATAATATCATTTACGATCTGACATTTCTATCCTATATCTTTGACTTTTTCATATTTACACACGGTCTGATCAAGTTTCCTTTCTAACAAAATTCTCTTCACTATCATTCATAATTTATCGCATTATCGCACATTGCTCTATAAATTATCATAGTCTTGGAAAAATATGGGATATAAAATTTTCATAAAGTTGTCCCGGCAACTACTTAGCTATACTACTCACATCGAAAAAATTATGGACTAGAATCTCTATATCTAGCCTACTTACGTTTTTTTCAATTATACATTTTTTAATTACTCTGTCTTAAATGCATAAACATCAGTTTTAAATCGTTCATTATCAATAACTTTTTAACTCATTTTTACAATCAGTAGCAATTCTTAACTCTCTATTTTCCAATTCATAAGATTCCTCTTTTTTGAATAATTTTTTGAATAATTGCTTTCATTTTCCTACGCTTCTGATTCTTTCTTACATCCGCATATTTGAGTGAATGTTTCGACAAACCAAACGCTACTCCTCCATATTTGAACATACGCCATTTAAAATATCGATCTAATTCTCTAATCACAATTATCTCAAATGAATTATTAAGTTCTACTTTCCAAATTATTTCATTATTATTTAATATTCTGCTACCTTTATTTATTATATTTATAAGAGCTGCGTTTGCAGAAAGTTCCTTTATTTCCTTTTCAACACCTACAATCATACTATTTTCAACAGTTTCATCTATTACCCTCATCTCCTCAACATCATCTTTTGCAGTTTCCAATAATTCCGTCTATTTCTCTAAAAACGCTATAACTTCTCTTCTAACTTCACCAGGACACTTAGTGCTTAAACTCTTATCTTCTTCACCTTTCAACTCTTTCTCAAATTGGTTCAAATTCATACAATCTCCTTGTACTTCTATATGGACTTCTTAGTCCCATTTAATCCTTTCATCTCCCATAATTATTACTTTATTTTCGGTATCTATTATACCTTTCATGTTCCTTATAAAATCCATTCTCAGAATGGCATCAACTCTTAATTCTGGCACTATTAAAAACTCTCGCTCAACTCCCATCTTCTCAACTTAAGTATCACGATTCTCTTGATAACCGCAAACTTCTTATTATTCGGCGAAACTAAATTATTTCTTTTATTAGGGATAACTTTCTGCATTAACTCCTCTGAATTATCTTTAATAAAATCTTTACTTACTAATGTTGCTTCAGCTCCTGTATCTACCAGTAATTTTATCTCTTTGTCCTCTATTTGCAATTCTATTATAGGTAGTAAATCATTTTTTTATTAACTTTTTTATCATCTTCCAACTCAAATTTTGTAATCACGCGCATGTTCATATTTATTAATTTCTATATTTTTGTCGCTCGATTCATCTGCATTTAAAAACCCTGCCTACTCGACGTTCCAGGTTGATTAACTATTTCTGCATATGTCCTTCTATTTTCGTTGCTACTATTAATTCCATTTCTTTGTGCATTTGCTATTTTCCTTCCTTGTGTACCGGTTCTATTGTTAATACTACGAGATTCAGTATTCTCCCTTCCCCAGACTCTCCTAATGGCATTTCCTCTATTCCAATTATTTCTTTGGCTATTCCCCCTTTCAAATGGTCTGCCTTGATATCTTTCCTGTTCATTATTCTTCTAGAATTTAAATGTGTTTATGGACTGGCGCTTTAGCCTGGTTTCCATGCTTCTTGGTTGACCCATATCACCATAACGTTGAAGATATTCTAAAAACATATCTCTATCAACTATATTTTGCCTTACTTCTGTTTGCGGCGTCGCATACTAACGCAAAAGACAATCGACTATTTATCGGTTATTCTAGGAATTTTACGGTTTATTTTTAATGTTTACGCTGCTTCTAGGAATAAAATGTTTACTTATTGACGAACTTGAAGTATTTTTAAATACCGATGACTCATCTTTTTAAATTCTAGAGAATTCTTTATTTAGAATAAATTGCAATATCCACGTGGATATTAATTTAAACTTTAATTGGTTGTTAATGCAAAAGGGGTTCCGTTTAATAGAAATATTTGCTTTGGTTTCAGTACACAAATTATTTATTAATTTTGAGGATTTAAATACATGTTAATTGTAGTTTCTCAAACTAAATGCATAAAGCTGTAGTCTTTTATGCTATCTACAGCAAATAAAATGCATTTTTATCAAAAATGTATTGATAATAAAAAAATTAATGGCTTTGTATTTATCTTAAAACGATCGGTTTTTACGTTTGCATTTAAATGCGTATTACGGTATCTTACAATTTACATATACAACTTACGTTATTTGCTATTTATTTACAATATACTGATGTCATACAGAGTGATTATTTATACACGCGTAATCTGCGCTTTTGTATTGTACATCAATGAATAAAGGTACGTTTGTATTATACAGGGCGTAACAATGAATTTACGGATTTTATTATATTTTGGTGAAATATATTTTAAGTATAAATATATATATATATATATATATATATATATATATATATATATATATATATAAATATAGTTTGATGGTTTTTTGGGATACACCATCAAACTATATTTATACTACTTTGTATTCGTCAATAGGCTCTATTATTTTCATAGAGTTTGTTTACAGATACATCTTATTTTATATATATATATATATATATATATATATATATATATATATATAGTATAATACACATGTATGTTTCTATAGGATGTAGTTCAAATCAAACAACAGATTAAAATTTACTGTGTAATCAACAACCTAACGTTTCGGTACATTTTTTCACCTTTACAAAGACTAAAATAGAAACAGAAAATTCGAAATTAGCAAGAAATACATAACCTGACGCTAACTACTTACTTTGATCATTAAATATAGGAATTTGAATACAAATTACTACACGATTTACATAATAAATGTGGGTAAAAAAAATTAAAAATTAACAATTGCCTGAAGGGCACGTCATGCCGCGATGACGGTTAATACGAAAAGACAAAATTGAATGTGACGATATTAAGTAGAAATGACAGGGGACGTTTCAAAAATGGCATTAGTTACATAACATGAAAGGTAATATTTTAAAGTTGTTTGAAAATATTATTACTATATAAAGCAGAGTAGACGTTATGAACTCTATCAACATCCATCTTATTATTGATAGGATTATTTTCTCTATTAATGTAAAAAGACTCAATAAATAGCCTAGTTTTATAATTGGTTTTGTTGTCCAAAACGATGGTGGCGTCGAACAATGGTGTATGTCTGGTTGCAGAAACGTGAGAAGACAATGCACATTTAGTGGAATTTTTTCTGCAATCACTCCTGTGCTAGGTTAAGCGACTCTTGAGTCAGACTAGTCTGACTGTGCATTGTTTTCTCACGTTTCTGCAACCAGACATACACCATTGTTCGACGACACCATCATTTTGGACAACGAAACCAATTATAAAAATAGGCTATTTATTGAGTCTTTTTACAGTAATAGAGAAAATAATCCTATCAATAATAAGATGGATGTTGACAGAGTTCATAACGTCTACTCTGCTTTATATAGTAATGATATTTTCAAACAACTTTAACATATTACCTTTTATGTTATGTAACTAATGCCATTTTTGGAACGCCCCCTGTCATTTCTACTTAATATTGTCACATTCAATTTTGTCTTTCCGTTTTAACCGCCAACATGGCATGACGTGCCCTTCAGGCAATTGTTAATTTTTTAATTTTTTTACCCACATTTTTTATGTGAATCGTGTAGTAATTTGTATTCAGATTCCTATATTAGAATGATCAAAGTAAGTAGTTAGCGTCAGGTTATGTATTTCTCGCTAATTTCAAATTTTCTGTTTCCATTATAGCCTTTGAAAAAGGTGCAAAAATGTACCGAAAAGTTAGTTGATTGATTAAACAGTAAATTCTAATCTGTTGTTTGATTTGGACTACATCCCATGAAAACATTCATGTGTATTATACTATAGATCTGACCAGTCCATTATCTGATTAATATATATATATATATATATATATATATATATATATATATATATACATATTGCTCTGGTTATCGCCCCATGATTGGGCGTACCATAAAATTTACTATGATATGCCCTATTTTAGGATTATTTAGCCCCTACGATGGGCGTCATATTTATTGCTATGAAATTAAATATTACGATAAAATTGCCCCACGATTGTGCGCGAAATTTATTGCTGTGATGCTCCTTTTGGTATTTTAAGCCCCAATGTTATGAAATGTTAAATTAGGATTTTTACCTCGACTAGCTTACTGAATAAATCTTATTGAATCAAATACAGCAATGCCTCCCATAAATCGCTTTCAATTAAATCGTATCAAATTACAGTACATCCAAAATCAACACGTCCCAAATCGGAATATGTTCAAATTAGAATATGTTCATTTTTAAAATATCTCCAAAATTAGAATATGTCCAAACTTAGAAGTCCCAAATTAACGGTTCCAAATTAAAGCCGTCTCAAATTAAAGGTCCCAAATTAAAGCCCAAATTAAAGTCGTCTCAATTAAAGCCGTCTCAATTAAAGTCGTCTCAATTAAAGTCGTCTCAATTAAAGCCCTGTTTCATTAATATTAGAAATGAATTTAATTAAGTTGTTTAACTTACGTCTATTTATAGATCGGCCTGTATTTCGTTGCACAAATTCGCGCACTTTTAAATCTGATTTGTTTTGATTTATTTCTTTACTAGTTACGTGAGTTTTTAACACCTTCGAACATAGTCGTTGCACAGTTGAATATAGACTAACGTATCGTTTCGTTACTATCGTATATATAAGCCTTTTCTCCAATTGTTTTCATTGGCGTGTTTACAATCTAGGCAGATACTTTTGCTTTATCTTGCAGAACTCGGAATTTTTACAAATTATTTAGTTTAAATCTTCGATGAATGCTCTGTTCGTCACGTCCGCATTCAGCATATTCCAGTATTATTCGAGGATATCCAACTTTTGGCGTTCATTAACTCGCTTATTTGGATGTTTGTTAATTTATCATATAATTGAACCGCCTGGTGTTTATTTGTTTTCACAGAATATTGGATTTCTGAACAAATGTGTTCTTTCCTAGTCACGTAACGATTTTCTAGTAAATAGCAAATATTTAACACTCGGTATATAGAGCTTCATTAATTGTAAGTAATGCAAATAACGATATTTTTCAGTAAAAGCACGCGGAATGATAATAAATGTAATTAAACACGTATTGAAAAGGGTTCGAATTAGTTATAATGTAATACGGAGATAAGAGATAAAACTCAACAAAGCGTTGTGTAAGCGCGTAGAAGCAATCAACATTTTTGATAAAAAAATACAGTTTAAAGATGCGTAAATAAATAAAAATAGACGAATAAAAAATTCAAATTATATCATGTATTTTTGTATAATATGGAAAACGCTATTATTTACTCAAAACAACGTATGATCTGATAACGAGGTATCTATAAGCAAACAACCATTACATAGGAAACGAATATATTACATCAGAAAACCACTTTAAGTGCAGGAAATACAAAGACCTCATTGGTTAAAATAGCGAAGGAATTGGTGTAAACCCAACCCACATCCAAGTGGGTTGACCCTATATTAACAGCGACAATGATAACAGAGCTCAGTTTTAACTCAAGAAGGTCAAGCTGCGATACTCTGAACCTAATAGTTAAGCGTAATAATATTTTAATAGTGAAATTAGAAAGTGACAAGTGAGTGCTACAAAAATGGAAGTTTATTTTGCTGATTAACGTGAGTAGAATTTGGGGGTAATATATTTAAACTAATAAGATAATAATAGAGGATCCAAATGGGTGTATAGTCCCAATTCCAAATGGGTGTATAATCCTGATTCGAATGTTATGTTAATAATTCAAATGTGTTGATGATAATAATTTTGAATTGATGTTGGTTGATAATGGATGGTATAATAATTTAAAAGTATAGAAAATTCTAATTGATGGTATAATATTTCAAATGTATAGATAATTTGAATAAGGGGATATTTTTTGGATTAATGAAATACTTCAAATCAGCGTCGTCGATTTTGGAATAATTTTGAGTTGCGAGAAAATAAAGAAGCAATTTATGGAAAACAAGGGGTTCAATTAAGCAGAACAGAACAGGTCAGATCTAATTAGTTTTAAGACATTTTTTCTATTTAAATTTGGATATTGAATTTACTTAATTTATAAAAGTGTAACAAAGTCTGCCACAAACTTTGCATACGCTAAAAGTACGTAATATTATAAAGGGGTTTAGAACGTTCCAGGTTTCTTTGATAAAAAGAGTAGTTTTTGGTGACTTTAGATTGATTGCAAAGCATATGAATTTTTGGTTAAATAAGACTTATAATATTGATTGAATGAAGGGTACATTTTTATATTTCAAAACTTGTACATAATATTTTTTTTCATTATATGGAATTAATTGACTTTATTTTATAATTTTAACAAAAAAGTATTCAGAAAGGGGTGAAGAAGAAAAATAAATTGATCAAAGTAACGTTGTGCACTTTGTGTAGAATAATAAAAGCTAGCCGTGGGAGAATAACAAAATTAGTGAGATTTAAATTTAAGTTGGAAAACACCGAGAGGTAAAGTTATAAGTAGAAAACGCCATTGACACCGAGTACGGCGTTATCATATCTATATATATATATATATATATATATATATATATATACAGGGTGCCCTATTTCTTACACGTTGTATGGGTAACTCTGTTATTTGTGACATTACAGAAAAAGGTTAATAGGGAATGTAGTGCAATTTTTAATGCCGAGTTCAGCCATGAAGAGATAATTAACATACAGGGTGTAGCAAAAGCGTTATACGAAAATAACGAAATTTTGATCTTTTCTGTTTTGCTTTGTGGTTCATTTATTATGATAGATACAGTAAAACGTTGTAGATGTTTTTTACATTATTTTAAAAGGAGAATAAGATAAACTTATTTGTTTTTACATGGCTTTGGTAATCTTCGAGTAAATAAGTGAGGTTATGTTTTTTTAAATAGAAACCATAATTGACGGTAGTTCTAGTAGAAAGGCATTTTGTTTCTCTTTTCAGTGATGATGTACTATATTGTACATGTTTAACATAAAAATTTTTGAAAAAATTTTGTTTTTATGAAATACAAAACTTTGTATTAAATAATATGTGAATATTTGAGCTGATTTTAAGAATCAAGTAGCCATATGACACATTACAGTAGATTTCACTTGTTTGAATAACAGAAATTTGATAGTACTATTATTTTGTGTTTATACGTACATTATTTTCTTCTAATAGTTATAATGTCCTATACAAATGAAGAAAAAAATGACAAGCTTTTTTGCTACTATTCTTCGAATCGTAACTCACGTGCAGCAGCTGATTTGTACTTTGAAAGATACATGGAACATAAGCAACCACACTGTCGTATATTTAGCAAACTTGAATATAATCTTAAGGCATATGGTGCATTTACCAAACCTATATTTTTACGAAAATATGAAGAAACTGTTGAAACGAATGTGTTGGTGTTTGTTAACCATAAACCAGAATCTTCTACTGCCTTCTACAAGCGTTTGAG
The DNA here is from genome assembly GCA_036346225.1 of Platerodrilus igneus. Classification (NCBI taxonomy): domain Eukaryota; kingdom Metazoa; phylum Arthropoda; class Insecta; order Coleoptera; family Lycidae; genus Platerodrilus; species Platerodrilus igneus. The sequence continues at coordinate 200,886 of JARFIW010001620.1, forward strand.
GAGTAGTAGAATGCACTTTAATTTTTAAATAATCCCACAAATAAAAATCTAATGGCGTAAGTTGTGGTGAACGAGCAGGCCAATCAATTTGCATTTTGTTACCAATCACGTGTTCAAAACGCTCAGTTAAATATTGCTTCACTGATGTACCACTGTGTGCAGGGGCACAATCATGTTGGAAATACTTAGTCTGTAATGGATGTTAAGAGGTAATTCATTCAAATATTCTTCCAGTTGGTGTTTTAAGAAATTTAAGTAATTTGCAGCGGTCAAATTGTCGTTATAAAGAAAAGGTCCAATAATTTTTCCACAAAATATTCCACACCAACAATTAATACCAAATTAATGTTGATCTCTAGATTCACGCACAAGTTTAGGATTTTCTTGAGAATAAAATACTTTATGATGCCGATTAAATATTCCGTTATTTGTAAATTTAGTCTCGTCAGTAAACATAATGGTTCTCCAAAAATATAAATCCTCTTCACATTTATTAAGGTACCAACGACAAAAATGTTATCCGTCTTTGATTATCCACTGGATACAATGTATTCGAAATAGAATAGTGATAGGGATGATATTTCCGACTTTTCAAAATACACCTCACAGTTTCCTTAGAAGTTGCACAGTGGTTTGCAATTTCGGCAGTAGAAGATTCTGGTTTATGGTTAACAAACGCCAACACATTCGTTTCAACAGTTTTTTCATATTATCGTAAGAATTTAGGTTTGGTAAATGCACCATATGCCATAAGATTATTTTCAAGTTTGCTAAATATCCGACAGTGTGGTTGCTTACGTTCCATGTATCTTTCAAAGTACAAATCCGCTGCTGCACGTGAGTTACAATTCGCAGAATAGTAGCAAAAGAGCATGTCATTTTTTTCTTCATTTGTATAGGACATTCTAACTATTAGAAGAAAATAATGTACGTATAAACACAAAATAATAGTACTATCTAATTTCTGTTATTCAAACAAGTGAAATCTACTGTAATGTGTCGTATGGCTACTTGATTCTTAAAATCAGCTCAAATATTCACATATTATTTAATACAAAGTTTTGTATTTCATAAAAATAAAATTTGTTCAAAAATTTTTATGTTGAACATGTACACTGTAGTACATCACTGAAAAGAGAAAAAAAATGCCTTTCTATCAAAACTACCGCTAATTATGGTTTCCATTTAACAAAACATAACCTCACTTATTTACTCGAACATGACCAAAGCCATGTAAAAACAAATAAGTTTATCTTATTCTCCTTTTAAAATAATGTAAAAAACATCTACAACGTTTTACTGTATCCATCATAATAAATGAACCACGAAGCAAAACAAAAAGATCAAAATTTCGTTATTTTGGTATAACGCTTTTGCTACACCATGTGTGTTAATTATCTTTTCATGGCTGAACTCGGCATTAAAAACTGCACTAGTTGCCCTATTTAACCTTTTCTCTAATATCACAAATAACAGAGTTACCCATACAACGTGTAAGAAATAGGGCACCCTGTATATATATATATATTGCTGAAGATTGATGTTGGGATTCATCAAAAAAAATGTTCTGGATTGAAGAGGCCCAACATTGAACGTCAATAAGAAGGTGTGTATTGATGTGGTCTTACGTGAACCCCAGGTTAAACGTCAATAAAAAATATTTGTGATCTGCCCGAATAAAAATTGCTTGTAATGAATGTTTCAAATTTTTCGGCTGTCTAATTATTTTCAGCTAACTCTCTTCAAATAAAACCACTAGAATTATAGCTCCGATTTATGGTAATAACCCAAAATATTCTTTTTCAAACAATTTTTCAGGTGCTAATTGCTACACTCACAACCGCTATATCTTGCAAACAACATCTTAAATTTAACATTTACTACTAAAGTTGAACAGTAATCCAAAAGCACAAGCTTATACATGCACAAGCACACATATACGCACACGCATTCGCACACGCACACGCATATGCTCACATACACACACACATATACACACACCAGGGTCTGTACGTGATCTTCAAGGTATCCAGCTGCCGCCAATCACGACACGTACAGGAATTCGAACTTCTAAGTTTCTGATTTCCGGCTGCCGAAGGTTGTAAACGGAAGGAGAGAAGCAGTCTCAAGGACATCGATACAGACAGAAGCACACACACACACACACACACACACACATGAACACACACACTATTTTAACACATAAGCACGACAAACTACACGCATATACACATACATACATCTACACACACATGCACAAGCATACGCACACGCATGCACGCACATGTACAATGACACGTACACGCATATGCACACCACACGCACACGCACATGTACACGCACACACGCACAGGCACGCGCACGCACACGCGCACGCATACCCATATGCACATGCACACATACGCGCGCAGCGCACGCACGTGCACACGCACGCGCACGCGCACGCGCACACGCACACGCACACGCACACGCACACGCACACGCACACGCACACGCACACGCACACGCACACGCACGCACACGCACACGCACACGCACGCGCACGCGCACACGCACACGCACACGCACACTCGCACGCGCACGCGCACGCTCTCTCACTCACACGCGCACGCGCACGCACACAAACACGCTCACACAGTCGCACACGCACACGCACTCGCATATACACACATACGAGCGCGCGCACACACATCCACACACACGCACACACAAATATATGCACTCGCATACAAGTACTCACACACACACAACAGGTACTGTACGTGCTTCCGTGGTTTTCGGCTGCCGACAGCCAGGACACGTACAGGAAAGCGAACTTTTCGATTTCTGATTTCCGGCTGCCGACGGTCGGAAACCGCTGAAGGGAAGCAGTCCCAATGACATTACCACAGAGAGAAACACACACATACACACACACACACACACACACACACACACATACATGAACACACACACATACACACACGCGCGCGTGCACAGACACACATACATATGCAAGGAAATTGGATATATTTCCTCGAGATGTACTAGTCACGCTCCTCCAATAATTTCTGAAGTTAGTAATGCGATAGAACCCGCTGGTGCAAAACGAGCTATGTCGTCTGCTACAAATGCAGAAGGAACTGAAAACTTTACAGCGCTACCAATTTTTGATTCTCAAATAGCTCTTAATGTAACAGAGAACAGCATAAATAATTCAAAGCAAGGAAATGATAAAACAGAAGTGATTGTTAAACAATCAGAAAAGAGAATGAAGGTAGACAGTACATCACAAAATACGGACGATTTTAGTGATCTTCAAGTATTATGGCACAAGGAACACGTACTAGATTTCACTAACTTTAGCGACTTTTTGAGGGAAGTTAAAAGAAGCGATCAGCAATTGCAAGTCTCAAAAAAATATACTGACAACACCGAGAACTTGCTAACTTTAATAAAGGACGCATATGTGGCGAATAAGGTAAGATCAGTAAAAGAAAGGTGTAAGCGGTTAGTTAGTGCCATCAGCAGAGCAGCAACTCTAGAGAAAATGTCATGTCAAACGAAACAAAACGAAACAAATATGTCAGACCAAGAGAAGGCTCAGTAGAAGTAACTCATCTGACAGTTTAAATAGTGGAAATAATTTTTAATAAATTACTTCGAACTAGCTGAAATTTAGCAGTCAACTCAAATCCCGTCTTATTAATATATTAAAAATACAATAAACACTACACAACCAATTCAAATTATTATATTAAATATAAATAGCATCCGTAGCGAACACAAACAACTTGAATTATATGATTTTTTAGAACAAACTCAACCAGACATCGCCTTATTACAAGAAACTAATATTATCGCATTTCGGAACATAAATCGCCAAAAAAGTTTTTGATAACCCAGCGCACAATGATTATACAGGAACTGCGATACTTGTTAAAGAAGGAAATCGTATAAAAACCATAAACAATAGTATTCTACATGATTCTTATTCACAATTCTTAACTGTATCGATGGGCAATGCAGAATGGCACATAGTTGTTGTTTACTGTTCAAACGACCAAAATAATGCATTGCAGACTCTGCGCTTTAAAGGCACGACTGTTTAACCTACTTAGCGGTCCTAATAACGACCTGGTCAACACTAAGATTATCTTAACGGGCGATTTCAATTGTACCTTGGAGTCTTCATTGGACCGCTTGAATTCCACCGAAGCTCACGCAAAAACAGCGAACAAGTTGAACAACATCAATTAACAATTTAGCATGACTGACTGCTGGCGCGTTTTTAACAGAACGAAAAAAGGTTATACCTTTTTAAGTTCAAGAACTGCCTCAAGAATTGACCGCTTATACTGTACGGAGAATTTAGTAAACTTCCTGAGTGGAACTAATGTTCAAAGTACATTTTCTGATTACCTCTCAGTCGCCGTCAGTATTAAGCCATATAACCGAAAAACAAACCAGTGGTCGCCTTACTGGAAATTTAATAACGCTTTACTAGAAGACAAAAGTTTTGTTGAGTGTATGAAACATTTTTTAGATCAGACGAAAAATATTGTTTGCGCAGAAATAGATTTTTTACAATGGTGAGAACAACTTGAAATTGACATTAAACTTATTACACTCCAATATGAGAGACAAAAAAAGACAATGTCAGGCTGCAGAATATGCTCTCATAAATGAACAACTTAAAAATGCATTACAAAACGCCCAACTCGAAAACTTGAAGAATATCCATGATACCATAAAAGATGTTCGTAACGTCTATCATAGTAAACCTTCAAATCAAATAGCGTTAGACAAATACAAGGATCTGTGTAGCGTAGACCGACCAATAATCAAAAGGAACGTAATTCACACATACACCCCTCTTAAACAGCTGGATGTGAACGGAAAGATCTTGGAAAACCCCGCAAATATGTGTAAAGAAATCAAAAACTATTTTCAAGGTCTTTACGCTGAAACACCTACAACTGCAGATAGCAGATCCAATCTGTACATCTCACTCCCGAAATTGAAGAAGTGCGATAAGGAGACTCTCGGGCTACCAATTACCATTGCCGAATTCACTGATTCCTTATACTCGCTCAGTAGAAACAAGTTCTTGGTTTTGACGGATTGACCATAGAATTTTATATTAAATTTTGGGAACAAAAACAATATAGCTGCAATAAAGTATTTTTACACGCTTTGCACGTCAAACAATTACCAAATACAACCTACAGCCATTATTGCATTACTACCGGAACGCTCAGATCACTTAGGCTGTATCGAGAAGTGGAGACCTATTTCGCTATTAAACACAGACTACAAAATGTTGTCAAAATCAATATCTAAGAGGACAAGGGCGTTCTGAGTATCATAGTTAATTTGGACCAAAGCTTTTCAGTCCTTGGAAGAACAATATTTGACGCTCTCCACATCCACAGAGACGTACTATTGTATGCTCAGAATAACAATCTGCCTCTGGCAGTCAGAAATCTGGACCAACAGAGTGCCTTTGACAACCTGAGTCATAAGTTTACGTTTAGTTTGTTAAGAACGTTTGGGTTTGGGCATCGGTGTGTCAGCGGCATAAAAAGTTTATATTACCATGCAAAATCGTATGTGCGTGTAGGTTCAGTGTTAACAAAAATTCAACACGGTAAAGGTGTGCGCCAGGGACATTTTTATCTGGTCTCCTATTTACCCTATCCTTGGAGCCGTTCCTATCCTTATGCCGGCAGTCTTTAAAAGGTTTTACAATTCCTTTAGAGCAGCCATTTAAGCTAGTGATCAGTGTATACGCGAACGATGTGTCAGTGTTCATTTCACAAAACAATGATTTCCAAAACCTACAGGAAACCTATAAATTATACGAAGCACAATCCGGATTGGCGTTAAATACAAAAATAACAGCAGGTTTATTGAAAGGTGCTTGAAGAACCAGACGAGACTCGTCTTTAAATTTTAATTGATCTAACACAAATGTAAAGATTTTGAGTGTACGTCTCTTTGGAGATATAGAAAATAAACAACTGACGCAGTAAATGAACTAATATCTAAGCTAAATCAATCATTAAAAATGTGGAAACAACGTTTGCTAAAACTATCATTGGTAGAACGGAAAATTATAGTAAATCGATATGTATCCCAAAAGCTACAGTATTTTATGCAAGTACTCCCATTCAACCCGTCGGAGCTTAAGCTAATACAAAAAACCCGTCGATTTCATGTGGAGCGTGTACTAGTCCGCCCCCTATAAGAATAAGTAGAAGTATCCGGAATGTTTTAAGTTGGTCCGGTAGGTAAGGGTCAGTCGGAGTTAAAACGTGCGAGAGAGTGCGGCACGTTATCAAAACGCGTGTCGGTTGTGCAAAAACCCAATTAATTTGTGAACTGTGCGTTGCAAATAAATTATACTTTTATCCGTAAGAGTGTGGCAGTGATAGTTGATGCTAATGAGGATCAGTTGGATTGTACTTTACGGATAAGATATAGTTGTAGTATTGTTTTTTTTTTTTTTTTGTGGCAACGCCGCTGGCCCCGTTGTAGTTACGGTGCGTGCTGCATTTTTTTTATTTAGCTGTGTTTTTTTTTTTTTATTTTGTAACATTGGTTACAATTCATTAAACTACATAAATCCATCTACGAGTTATTATTACATATTCACAGGTTGTAACAGGTAAAAACTTAAAGGATCACGAAAATACCACATGAGAGGGGTTGCTGCTAGCCCGGGCCAACATCTGCAAGGGCAACCACTCGTTCCCGCACCTCCTGGAATTTCAGAGCTTTCGGAGCAAACTGGTTCATTTGGCGCCAACGGGGACGTTTTCTTGTTACACAAATACCTGGAACTGTAAATGATTCGAGTTGTTTACGTAGAATTTGAAAAAGTTCAGGTACCTAAGGTCATTAGTAAATAATTACTGCTATTGGTATTTAGATAACATTGAATGACATCTTTGAAACATTTTAATTTCTAATAAGTGTTAACGGTTATTCAACAACCAGGTCCATGTTAATTGTATTTACGGACAATAGTTGGTATTAGGAATGTTAATGAGACTGAACTGGAAAAAGTTTAATTCTTAGGTGTTTGGATATTGATATATAACATTCCAGGTTGCATTAAGTTTGAGTGGACAACTCAGAGAAATTCATTGGGTTTATTGTGTTAGTTTGGAACAAAAATAAACAGAGTAATTTAGAGCTTTAGAAATAATGATCGCACCTCAAGGTGAAAAATGTTGTTGAAATGTAATGTCACATAAGTATAATACGCGTAGTAAAGATCAAAGTAATTTAGAAAAAGCTGATAAAATGGGCGAGCCTGATATCGCAGATGCTTTGAAACAACTAGTTGCAGCTGTTAATAGTATGAATTGTAACAATGCCATCCTAAAGGAATCAATTGAACAAATGAACGTGAATATTGCTGCAAATATTAGCAAATTAAGTTTTGATGTAAATCGTGTTTCTGATTCGGTTAAAGAACAGGTAGAAGCTAGCGATGTTGAATATGTTAGGGATGAAGGTATTGTGCATGTACTCCAACCAGAGACCAGGGGCGTCACGTCCGAGGCTTTTGGGTATCATAATTATATGAGTTTATATAAGGATCTGGGGGGTACGAATTTGTGCTTTGTGCCGGAGGGATCTGTACATCCGGTAACTTTCATTAAAAAACTAGAAACAATATTTTTGGAAGCTGGAGTTCCTGAAAGTAGAAAAGTTCCTTTGACCGTTAGTAATTTACGTAATTCAGCTCAGGATTGGGGTGTATTAAAGGAAGTAAAAGTAAGGGATTTCCAAGAATTTAAAGAGTTATTTTTAAGTCGGTATTGGGGGGTTGACGAAGAGAGGAAACTTTTTAAAAAAATTAAATTTGGGTGTTACGAAAGGGGGTCAAGGGCTGATTATTTTTTAAAGTTGGTGAGAGAAGCAAATTTCTTAACTACTCCTCTTGAGGAAGGGGCGCTTATTTCTTTATTAAAAAATCATTTTCCGAGTGAAATTCAACGAGGTATTGTAAATTGCATGCCCAGGACTTTTGATGAAGTAGAAGCTTACTTAAGGGAAATGGATGAAACTTATAATCGGAACCCCAATAATAATAATAACAGTTCCTACACGAATTGGCGTGGTAGAGTTATGAATAATGAACCAAACGGGAGCGCTCGTTACAATTTTAGATCAAATACGTCAAATTCTGGAGTCGGTAATAGTGCCCGCGCTGAAAATAGGGAAAATAATACTAATAGTAATGACAATAATGGTGATAGGGATGAAGGGCGTCGCGAATCTCAAACTGTTAGTAGTCCAGGGGGAAATCGACCATCGGCTGTGGCCGCGTTATTTAATAAAAACGGGGATGACCTTTTACTAGAAGACAAAAAGAATATAAAATCGGTTGCGTTGGCACCGACCGTTGAAGCGACAGTTGAGACAGTTTTGGTAAAAATATTAGTAGATTCGGGTAGTCAAGTTACCTGCATTTCAAAAGACCTTTTATTAAAGATAACGCAAATTAATAGCGATATTTTACGTTTGCCGTTTACATCAACTATTTTGGTGAGTGCGACGGGCAAGAATTCTATTGTTAAGGATCAATTTTATTTGAATTTTAAATTTAATGATTTCGAATTGGCTTACCCTTGTCTGGTAGTTCCGAATTTAATTCGTGATGTCATCTTCGGATGCGATTTTTTTTGCTGATCATCAAATTAAAATCGATTTTTCAAAAAATTGTTTATCGGGTATTTTTGAAGGAAGAGCGATAAGCGTAGGGTTTAGTATGGAACCAAAACCTGATGGTCGGTTGACTGTTTGTCAAGTGTCGGAAGAGAAAGATGAGGGAATTCAATTAAAAAAGGAGATAGTGCCGTGTAAGGTGTCTGAGATTAAATAGGTAGTGGATCGCGCAGAAAACTTTTCTCAAGAAGAAAAAAATAAATTGTACAAGCTGCTATTGTCACATAGGTCGATATTTTCGAACCAACCAGGACGAACGAATGTTTACTTTCATGAAATTGAGTTGTGGGATGAGTTTCCATTTTTTATCAGATCATACCCAATTCCGTATGCATATAAAGACGAGGTTAGGCGCCAGATAGAGGAGATGGTGGCGTGGGACGTAATTGAGGCGAAGCAAACTGAATATATCAGTCCGTAGTAGTTAAAAAAAAGGATGGGGCTATAAGAGTTTGTTTGGACGCTCGTTTTTTAAATAAGCGAATGGTGAAAGATCGAGTTATGCCTCCGAATCCTACAGAATTGTGGTATAATTTTTCTAGTGGCCAACGACTGAGTACGCTCGACTTAACGGCGAGTTACTGGCAGATTAAAATTAAGCCTGAACACCAAAAATTTACTGGGTTTTTGTACGAGGGGAATACTTACGTTTTTAAGGTTTTACCGTTCGGTCTAAGTACGTCGGTAGGATCCTTTATAAGAGCATTGGGTATAATTTCAGGGCCAGAAGTAGAATCATATGTGATTGCGTACGTAGATGATCTCCTTATTTATTCGGAAGGGGCTGAAGAACATTTGATTCACCTAAACAAAATATTCGAAAGGTTTGAAGCTGCTGGCATTACTATAAAAATAAAAAAATCACATTTTGCCAGAAATACAGTTGTGTTCCTTGGGCATATTATCTCCGCTAAAGGGGTGTGTGTTGATCCCGCCCGCGTGGAAGCTATCAATTCATTTCCGGTACCGAGGAATATTAAACATTTACGTGGCTTTTTAGGGGTCGTTAATTATGAGCGTCGGTTTTGTGAGCAGCTTGCTCATTTAATGGGGCCTTTATTACAGCTTTTGAAAAAAGGGGTTCAATGGCGTTGGGGTTCAGCTCAACAAGAAGCGTTTGAGAAAATTAAGTCTAGGGTTTTATCGATTTCGATGTTGAAGCATCCGTGTTTTGACCGTGCGTTTTTTATCCAAACAGATGCATCTGATGTGGGGTTAGGTGGTTGTTTATTTCAAATAAATGAACAAACTTCAGAAAAGGATATCGTGGCATTCACCAGTCGGACTCTGCGTGGCCCTGAAATTGGTTATTGTGTTACAGAAAAAGAGGTATTAGCTGTACTACATTGTATGCAGCAGTGGCGGGTATTTGTGCTAGGTCGAGAGTTAACTGTGATCACCAATCATAAATCTCTATCGTTTTTAATGTCCTGCAGACTATTAAATTCGCGTCTGACTAGGTGGGTGTTGTATTTTCAAGAATACGCTTTTAATGTTAAATATTGTGCTGGGAAGGAGAATGTCCTGGCGGATGCTCTATCGCGTTATCCAATCAAGGGAAAGGAGAAACTTGAAAAGTTTGAGAGGGTGCCGACAGCAATTTGTGCATTAAAGAAGTCGGAACTATGTAAAGGGGTCCAGTTAGGTATAAAAAATATTGTTGAGGAGCAAGGAAAAGACGAATTCTGTTGTAAATTAATGTCGAGATTATTGAAGGAGGAAATTCCGAAAAGGTGCGCTGATTGGTTTGTGGTGTATCAGGGAGTTTTATTTAGGCGAGGCTACCTTTGAGAAAAATTAACATTATTAAACACCAACTTTTAATTATGAATTATGTTTATTGCAGAAACAGTGTACAATAGTATAAAACATTATAATCAATGAAAATTCTGAGCAGTTAGAGAATAAATTTTCTTAGAAATAAGCTACTCCATAAAACCTCAAAATTTAATGCAATCCGTAAATAAACGGAAATAAGCAATCACCAAGCGAGTTTGCACCCTAATTCAGCATCCCGTTGGAACGTTCTATAAACGTATTTCTATATAGTTTCCAATCAGAAAGCTGACATTTTTATCACAAGTTTCTGTCTCGCTTATTCAGATATTGATTTATAATATAAAGATTCTCCACGAAACGTTTGTTTCCTGTTCAATAAAGCAATTCAGCGCCATTCGTTGCTCAAGCTTAAACACGAAAGCCTTACATAACTTTTTGTTTAGCATTGTAGCTTTCGCAAATGCTTTTAATACAATTCGTGTTGTTTTTTTCCATTTCCGCAAGCACTGATATTTGGAATCATTATCGAAGGTTTTTCAGAACTGTTTGTAGGAATTAAATTTCAGTTATGCAATGGAAAAAGGTTTCGATCCAAACAAAAACTCTTCATTGCTTTTTGAATCGTTCTAAATTTGGGCTGTTTGAAAAAGATTTACATCATCTTTGACTTTCGTCCTTTAATTTCTGAACTTAGTGTGTGAGTTTAAAATTCCGTATATTATTTTCATTCCATCCAAGAGTACTTGTTATGCAGTTCGCATAGTCTTTACCGGCTTAGTTTCCAATATATCACGTACGTACCACATTTCTATACCTTCTAGGCTATCCTAATTTTCACATTTTCTAATATAAAGCGAAATTCCACTAACGCTGCTGTTTTATGGTTTCTTTATTTTTATTTTTCTTATCGTCACCTTGAAATACTTTATTATTCTCCTGAATTTTGACATTACCGTTTTTCTTCTGTTAAGCATAAAATATCCTGCTTTAACCTCTTGTTCTGAGTTACATATATTTTAGTTCTAATGTGGTAACTTGAACCTTCTTAGTATAATATTATTATTAGCTGCAGTTTTCGTAGTATTATTATCAACATGAGACATTCTTATATCCCGGATGTATATAGTCTGCCATAATATCAGCATGTGCGAAATTATTCACATTTTATTTGAGCAACTCTGGAATTTTCACTTTCTTCGCGCATTTTAAAATAACTATAGAGTGGGTTTTAATTATACGTTTTGCTGAAACGGAATTGACAGTACTGTGTATCGAAAAGAAGTGGAACTATTGAACTATACCTTAGCCATTTTCAGTTTGTATAATCCCTCCACAAATGTGGAACTGAAAATCAAAGATATCATGTGCAGGGAGCGATATTTTATACATCAAGCAAGCAAGCAGAAGATTAAAAGTAAACAGAGAAAAATCTAATAACGCATCTAAAACGGCGAAAGATATTCTAATTAACACAACATACCCAATAACATTGAGGAGACGAGCTGCTATCGTAACTGTATGAAGCAAAACAAAGAGAATCATCATAGAAGTCATAAAAATAGATAAACACCAGAACATATTACGGTGAAGTGACTTAACGACTCACGGCAACAAGTAAACCAATCTTCAATAGAATCAAACTAAGAAAATCACAAGTGAACACAACAATCTAGTGCAACTCCTATTAGGTAAAAATTGTTAAAAGTAGTAACCAGTCGAGGCATGTAAACCCCTATGTAAACACACTAAAGGAAATTTAATAAATTGTAGAAGCAAAGGCAGACTAGAAGCATGAGTTTAAATAGATTTTTCAAATCAGTCGAAACGTCGTCTGACTAATGGTCATTTTAGAATCCTTCGATAACAATGCGGATAACATCTGGAAGAAAAAAGTATTTACTTGACTTTTTACATAAGTACGAACGTACACACGCAAGTACGTACGCACCCACACACACGCACACACATACAAATAAACAAACATAATACGCACGCACGCATACACACACAGACACAGAAACACACATATGGACGCACGGGCGCGCGACACACACACACACACACACACACACACACACACATATATATATATATATATATACATATATCTCATCATTAGGTCTTCGGTTGTGGGAACTGGATAGACGCGTACCTTTATAGTCTCCTATTCCGAAACCTACATATTTACCTGAAATTCTCATAGTCTACAACTTTCACCATCTGCGTGCCATGATCTGATCTAGGTCTACCCCTACCACTCTTTTTTATATCTCTGCCAGTGATATATTCTGCACTATCCTCCAAATGCCTTAGTACATGTACTGTCTTTCTGTTTCTCGTATTTTTTGTTTTCCACAGATATCCTTTTTCTCCTACTATTTCTAGAACCACTTTGTTATTAACTTTGTCTGTCCATGCTATCATCATCAGCATACTTCTGAAGCACCACATTCCTGTCTGTTTCTCCTACTGTCCCTATTTCACAGTCGTACAGTGCCGTGCTCCACACATATGCTTTCATCAATTTTTTTTGTTTATATGTTTCTTGTTTTTGAATATAGATGTGCTCTTTCTTGTTAGATACTGTTCGGTTCCTCTTCTATTATTTTCTAAATGTATACCCTATTTTATCTATATTCGGCGTATGTGAAAGGGATTAACCAACCTGTGGTTACCAAGATCTCCCAACATTTAGACATTTGCCGAATTAATAGTTTTTCAATAAATCCATTTTCACAGCCAACAGTAGTAGCGAATATTGGAAAACCAATAACTGTAGTTGTTTATAATGATCATCTCAAGTTTAATTACAATTATCTTCTTTCATCATTAGGTTTTATGTCTTGGAACTTATTGGACGCGTACCTTCACTGATTTGTATTCTGAGCTAGCCTACACATTACCCTGAATTTCCCACAGCCTACATCTTTGACTGTCTGTGTGTAATGGTCTAAATTAGGTCTACCTCGACTTCTCTTTTTTCCGATCCTTCCTTCTAATATATTCCGCACTATTCTTTCATGTCTTAGTATATGACCTATCATTTTATCTCTCCTACTTCTTACTGACTTCTGCATATTTCTTTCTTCATCATACGTCTGTAGCACAAAATTTCAAAGCTGTCTATCTTATACCTGTCCGCTTCTTCTACTGTCCAAGATTCACAGTCGTACAGTGCTTTGCTACCACATATGTTTTTAGCAATCCTTTCATTGTATTAAGTTTGTTATCTATGAACATAATAGTTGCTTTTTCTTGTTAAATGCAGCACTGGCTTGTACTAATCTTTGTTTTATATTTTTCGCACTTTTCCCATTTTGCGTTATTTGGTTTCTTAGGTAGCAGAAATCCTTAATCTATTATAAGTTCTCGTTTCTTACCTGTATTCTAGTTTTTTACTTATTTTCTCCTCCTTTACATACTAGTATCTTAGTTTTATCTTTTTTAGTTTTTATACTGTATCTCTCTGGCAGAAAGGTTTTTGTAAAATACATTCTAATTTGTTTCGTCTGTCTTTCCTATTTCCATCATAGTTTGTACCTCACTGCACTCTTCATCAATCCATTGATCTTTAACTTTTCTGCATTTGCGTATAGTTGCTCATTTTATGGCTACGTATCTCTGTTTTCCTGTTTTGTTTGCTCTATTTTTGCATTTTGCTCTTTTTTCTATTAAATTCAGAATATCCTTTGTTGTCCATGGTTTCTTATTTTCTTTTTGTGTATACCCCAGTATGTCTGTGGTAGCCATGTCTAAACTGGATTTAATGTTATTCCATTCTGTTACTACTTCATTAGTATTCGAAATTTTCCTTATATCTTTCAGCGATTATTTAACTTTTTTCTAATCTTTTGTGAATATCATGACCTTTTGGTACCTAGAAGCGCAAGTGCTTCTTTCCGTTCCATTTTACCAAATTTTTAAATTTAAAACCTCCCTTTATAGTTACGATGTTGTGATCAGTGTCTATATCTACTTCTGAATAGATTTTACAGTTTTTACTCGATTTCTAAACCTTTGTCTAACATGAATGTAATCTATTTGATTTTTTTTGTAGCATCTTCCACGTGCATCGTCTTGGAACGATGTTGAAATAATGTGTTTGTGATGGTTAAATTGTTTCTGTCGCAAACTTCTACTAGTCTATTTTACTTGTCGTTTCACGTACCTAAACCATATAAATCTACTACTGTTCCATCCCTACCCTCACATAACAATGCATTAAATTCCTCCGTAATTATAAATTTTTAGGTTCTTTTACGCATCTTAGTATGTCTTAGATATCTTTGTAGATCACTTCTGCCTCTTCCTCAACGTAGTTAGAGGTGGACATGTATACTTGTATTATTACTGTATATACCTGTTCAGATTCTAATCTAAACAATGGTATTCTTTCGTTCTTTTGTAAGTAGTTTTCTTTACAGTGTTCTATTTTTCTCGCATCACTATCTCTACACTCGAATTTTCTTCCTCTAATCCTTGAATTATCCTACAACCTCGACTCCAAAAATCTCGCGCCTCTGGCTACCCAACTTTGCTAATCTCTACTATGTCTAATGCTAACCTATCCATTTAAATTTTCCAGTTCTCTAGCGTAACAAACTTGTTTCATGCCTCTGACATTCTGCGCTCTGACTCGCAAAATGTTCCAGGTTATTTTTTAAAACTGTTCGAGTACATCATCCGAAATAATCCCCTACCGGAGATTCGAATGGGGGACTGTTTTAACTCCGAAATCATTTACCCCAGAAGATGTCACCATCTTAAGTAACAATTTAAGTACACTGTGTACTTGGTAGATAACGTGGTGGTTGTCCGTTTCCTTTCACATTGCAGCAGTGTGTCTCAGAATGCCATACCGACCCCTATGATCTCTGTCACTTTAAGTACTGAAAGAGTTGGAACCCTCTTTCGCGACCTCTCTTAGTTTGGTTTTGCACTAAGAAACCTACTAGTTTAGTTAGACCTGTACTTCAAATTTTTCGCTCACTGAAACACGCAAGTCATCTACTCGTTCTAATAATCTAAAACGTTCAAATCGTTTTATACACGACACACCTTGTATTATACTTGTTGCTTTCTATTGAGTCGAAATTATAAGGTAATGCATATTGCAAAACAAATGCTTGATTTTCGTCGTTAAATGTATTTAAAACAAAGTACATAAACGTTTAACCTTGTATTAAACTCCATATACAACATTTGACGCATGTTTGTCTTGTCCTTGCCTTACGATCCCTGGTTATAATTTCAATTAAGCAGTTGTTCGTTTTTCTTTATTTAGTAAATATGGCAAAAGATTAGTAACGAGCGACTTGAGGCTCGCTCTAAATATATTTTGCGTGAGTGTCTGAATAAACGAGCACGAAGCGCTTAAGCCCTCAAATCAAGTGGTTAGTATTTTCTGCTGACGTCTCTGCAGATGCAAGGCCGGCACAAGGGCGCCTGCGTCATTTGAGGTTGTACAACCCTCCTAATACACTACACAAATTTCTGGTGAGTGTTGTTATACAGTTTAACAAATTTTCTTTCCTGTTTTTGTTCTTCCATGAATCCAAGGCTAAAAAAAATTAGTTTGGATCAAATTAAATAAACTTTGGGTTTTCATACCACAAGAAATCTAAATTATGTTATGATAAAAGATCCAGTTTTATTTAATGCTATGCTAAAGTGTGATTAGTGTAGTAGTCTATAGATTCTAAAAATTTATTAATATTCTCATTGTAACCCTTCTTAATTAATATATACAGTTGACGTAACATATAATGCTTATAGTTCGGTTCTAAAGGATACGAAAGTTATAGCCAAAAATGGATGTAAGATTTTTAACCATCAAGTCACTTTAAGTTGATAACAGATGCGTAATTTATTTTGATTCTAGTAAAAGTACTTGATTTTTTTTTGTAAATATTCCAAAAAAGATGTTCGTTATCATTATTTAAAGATATATATAGAAATATTATTTTCGTTATTCAATCTTATGATTTCAGTAAGTAACTATGCTAAAGGTATTATAAACACCTCTATATAAGATTTGCGACAAAGTATAAAAGTTAATGATAAAAGGCTATACTAGAATAGAGGAGTAATTCTCCTCATAGTAAGTAGCGCGTCCATGTAGGTGTGAGTTGAAGTATATATGGTCAGTTTTTCACGTTTTATGTTCTTTCCTTTTTGTACTAATATCTTGTTATTTAACGTTTATAGAATAAAGTTTACAAGCTTATGAGTACCTTTTTCTTTCAGGTTCCTCAACGAAAGTGCTTCAACTTAATCATTTATGTTTAGATCCGTTTTTTACCGTTTAAGAGCAATCCGTAACGAATCCCTCTCTTAGTCGCGTTAAACTCCACTGAAGTTAGAGTTCAAAGCTATTTCGGGTTAGAATGTCATCCTTATTAGATTATGACTTTGGGAGTAGGTGCGTTTGTTGAACCTATCTTTTAATACAATCATATCCATACGACTTTTATTCAAACCGGCGTTCAGCTTGACGAAAGCTAATGTTTCATTGACACCCAACGCTTTGGGGCTCGAAATGAGTAACCATTTACGTACAATAATTATAATAATAATATGATACCAAAATTGTTACATTTATAGAAATAAAAGTTTTTTACAAGATTTGGACGATCTTAGTATATAAAGTTGAAATATAATTTTAATTGGACGTAGATGCAAGATTACGATATGGAAAAGGACGACCAGCATAATTCAACGGTTACACAAAAATGTTATTATGTAAAATCTTTAAAAAGGCTTCAATTTTATAATCTAAGTAGGTTAAACTACGTAACACTTTGGTGTGTACTTCTTTGTGTGCCAGTAGGATAATTCAAATTGATGGTGGCTGTACTTCGGTAAGTTTGGCCATTATATAATAGAAATTGCTGAACATACATGATCAGCTGCGCTTAAATCCGATTTAGAAGGGGTTATTAAAATTAGGCAACTTAACTTCTAAAAGTTTGTACATAGTACGATTTAAATTGAGAAGGATTTGCGAATGAAAATCCTAATTAGAGAGAGAGAGAACTCTGGTCTCTATTTTAGTGTAAGCGATTGAATGTCTAATAGTTATAGATTTTTTATTTTGGATTTAAGATATTCGAAAAACAACTGATTTAACAATATTGGACTTTATCTTTAGTTTTTAAGGTTTATATAAAGTATTTTTTCTAAAGTTACTTCTAACAAAAACTGTATGTGTTGTAGCAATTGTTATTTGAGAAATTGTTTATTAAAGGGTATTTGATGTTAATACAAGGTTGATGTCTAACTCTAGCGGTTTCATTTAAACTAAGCACGCAAAATAATTAGAGCAACACGTTCAGTAGAACACCTGTATGGTCCACATCAACGTTTATTTACGTGCAACGTCGGGCACTATCAACTACAGTTCACAGTATTTTTATCCATGCCCAACTTGGGGCTTATTTTTTCACTTCTATTCACAGCAATATACAGTGTGTCTACTTAAGTGGCGGCATATGGAAAACTTTTTTATTTTTGATTTTAGGAAAAAAAGTTACTCTTTATAAAAAGTGCTGCTTGTTCTGAAACCTAAAATAAAGCCTTCACATTTTAAAATTTATTAGTCGTATACGAGGTTTTTCAATAAATATGAATTTGGCGCAAGAGTAAAGTACCTTTATTTTTGATAATTTCGAAAATTGTTATTATAAAACGTTGTTCAGAATGAAAAATCACGTTCAAATATGCAAAATATCCATCGATTATAAAAAATTTTTTTTCACTTTTCTAAAATAAAAATTTATTTAAGCTTACGTGTCATTTCATTTAATCTAAGATGCACTGACAAGAACTGTCCATGAAATGTAATTTCTCAGCATTTCGAAAGACTTTCTTTAATAATAACAATAGTTTAATAATAATGTAATAATTTTGTTACACATACAGATCTTATCATTCCGTCCCTCAATTAACTACCGCTTCAACATATCCGCCTTCTCTATAAATACAGGTAATCGTCACGAAACTCTGTCAACACTCTTCTAATCATAGTCGGCGTTATACTCTGAACGGTTTCTTTAATGGTTCGTTCTAAATGGACAACATCTGTGAATGGCCCTTGGAGGTACACCTCTTTCAAGAAGCCCACACAAAAAAAAAAGTCGAGAGGGATCAAAGCTGGAATGTGAGGTGGCCAACGAATTTTCAAAAACTGATGCACAACTCTTCCATTAAAACAATTTTCAAGATATTGTCTTACATCTAACCTGCTATGGCATGGGGCAACATCCTGCTGGAACCATATCTGTTGACGTTCAAGTAGGGGTAGATCATCAAGAAAATCATCTAGTTCTTTTTGTAGAAAGAGTAAATAACGGTCTGCATTAAAAGATTGTCGAAAAAAGAAAGGTAATTAATTGAGGGACGGAATAATAAGATCCGTATGTGTAACAAAAACTATTACATTATTATTAAACTACTGTTATTATTAAAGAAAGTCTTTCGAAATGCTGAGAAATTACATTTCATGGACAGTTCTTGTCAGTGCATCTTAGATTAAATGAAATAACATGTAAGCTTAAATAAATTTTTATTTTAGAAAAGTTAAAAAAAAAAATGTTATAATCGATGGATATTTTGCATATTTGAACGTGATTTTTCATTCTGAACAACATTTTATAATAACAATTTTCGAAATTATCAAAAATAAAAGTACTTTACTCTTGCGCCAAATTCATATTTATTGATAAACCTTGTATATGACTAATAAATTTAGCTATTTGCAGGTTTTATTTTAGGTTTCAGAACAAGCACAACTTTTTATAAAGAGTGACTTTTTCTCCTAAAATTAAAAATAAAAAAGTTTTCCATATGCCGCCAACTTAAGTAGACACACTGTATATATAATATATAATATAGTATAATATATATATATATATATATATATATATATATATATATATATATATATATATATATATATATATATATATATATATATATATATATTACCGTGGAACTTTTAAAATTCGTTCCCTCCTTGTGCCAACATAAAATTTTCCAAAAAAATTCAAAAATTTAAAAATTTCTTACCCTTTTGTCAATAAGACGCCTTGGAATTTCTTTTGCTTCCCTGGCTAGCTTAGCTGGGCCTCTTCTCGTACACTTAAATTTTCATACATACCTCTTTCACACTCGCACACCATTCAATAAAATCACCAAATAATACAACAACCATACAACCTTTTATCTACAGCTATTAACAGATAAATTATATTTACACATGTGTTAAAACAGTTTGAAACAATAATTATTAGTTCAATTTATGGTGTCCTTGATTTTTATACTGATTATAAACAAATTCAATTAAATCTGAGTAGATGGGCCCCACATGTTACCCTAAATTGACTTAACACTGGAGTATTGTGAGCTCATTATAACCCAGCTTTGTTTGTATATGCCTTTTAAACCTTGCATAAATTAAAACAAATTTACAGACTTGTTTACCCTTTACAACACAATTTATATCCTGAATAAAATTTTAGTATATTTAAAATACACCCTTTCTCAATACTTGAAATTAGTAAGTTGTCCTGTACATGTATCTGTTTAAAACAAGATTCTAAAACCATAAATATGCCACCAAAAGTCAATCACACAATCACAAAAATTCCACAAATGTTTATACAACAACAAAAATTTTAAATAAATTACCTGGAGAATTCTTCAGTCTTCATTCCCGTCGGAGATGGTTACCATAAAACCCCTCGGCGTTGTTTCCATTTACTATGCTGCTTGTCGAATCTACAGGCCTCGAGCATCTGCTATTTCTGTAAGATATTCGCTTTGTCTCACAGTCTCATTCCTTGCCCCAGATATCATGCATCCATTTAATAAATTTTGTGGTAGTAGCCGGACCTTTTGTTTAATCACGCACTAACTCGTGCATCACGTTAATAATTGGAGGTCCGCTACTACAGTTTTATACTTTTAAACACGATATCAAATGTAACTTTACTACACACACAAACTACTCACCAAAACCTTTATTGTTATGGTGGTCTGAATCGGTATTCAGCTCTTTATCGAAGTAAAGGAAAGAGAACTTTAATATTTTCGCTCCGGTATTTATATCATTTCTCTAACCCCTCATCGGACGCGTTTCATCCGAAAAGCTTATTTTCTAAAGCAGTTTCTAAAAATTTTGCGCATAACCGTCACTTAATTCCGAAAATTTCTCCCGCCGTACTTGTTGTTTACAGAGAACTCGTTCTCTAGCTACGCGTGTGCGTTCGTTTTGCTGTCTCCTTCAAAACCCCACTTGAGTTACAGAAAATCGATATTGTTGACTTCCTATCTCAACTCCACGTGTATATCGTACGTGCATTTCAATTCCTTGCTTGCTTTATATCTGTCTCTATCTGTTGTATATTACTGATTGTCCATTTCCTTTGCTCCTTAAAATATTTGTTACCTTAGCTGTTTATCCAACTTGACGGTTGAAAACGATTTCTATAGAATCCTATCTTAACATAGGCTCGAATTCTTTGAACGCAACCTTTAACAAGCAGGTGTTTCTGTTAATAATCGACAGTTTGAACATAACAATTTCTCGACTTTCTACTTCTCTATATCTGATAAAACTGAGCTTTGGCTTTTAAAATGCATACATTTGCCTTGGAATTATTGATTTTCTTACGCAAGCACGCTCCCTTATGCTTATATGTGTTTGATTAAAATAAATTATGGTTAATTATGCGTATCCCTGAACTTCTATATGCTTTGACGCTTTCTTCTTTTAAGTAGTTCTAACATTTCAATTATTAAATATAAAAATACGTTAATAGTCGTCCGTTTTCACTAAATGAATTAAATTAATTTGGCGCGTAAATACTTTGCTCTTTTCTATATACATGGTTGCTGAAATTTTATTGTTTTACACTAATTTACCCCTTTAAATCCTCAACAGTATATATATATATATATATATATATATATATATATTGGTGCGATGTGAGAAGTTGAAAATCCCTACATAATGGACGCCTAGTTTATTTATTATGATCTCGTAGTAAGTTTTCTATCTAACGGACGAAGTTAAAAGGACCACTTCTTTAGCTATTTTAGTAGATAGAGCATTAACACGCTCTTCGCCAAGCAAATTGATATATTAAGCCTTATTAAAATTTTTCGAGTACAAATATTTACAGATATTATTAATATAAAAAGTGAGAATTAATGAGATGCAATTCACATAAAAGCTATCAAGGGTTTACTAAAGTATTAACTGACACTTGGCATCCACTCACATTGGCGGTTCAGGATTAGGGTACTCTTATCTCCGTAATCGTTACTTCTTTAGAAACATACATTTTAACAGAATGCGTGTATATTGCTTTTTGCTATAAATAATTTCCTCGTTGAACATTTAAAATAATTAAATCTTACAAACTACAAAATCTCACAATAGAATTAATGAAAAAAATGCACTTTTTAAAAAATTCTTTATAGGAAAAAAAAACTTAGTTAATCTGACCTAGACTTCAGGAGTCTTGAATCACTTACAAATAAACAGCCTCTCAACACTTCCAAACTAAGAACAAACACTTCTATTTTAAAGATTAATACTCGAACAAAATTACTCAAAATTGATACCAAGTTTATAACAAATTCCGATTGTTAAGAATTCTGTTGCAGACTCATTAAAAGTGTGCTTTGACAAAGCCTCGCGTTGAATGCGCCGCTAAAAGAGTGCTGTGATAGAACAAATTGTAAAACTTGAAATTGTTGACTTACTTTCCTTTCTAACTTTTCCTGGCTAGCTCAACGGAATTGACTGAGTTCTCAAAATGAAATCAAACACAGCAATATTAAAGCATTTATACAGTATGAAATATTTTCTCTCATACGAAAGCATATAGAACAATTACCTCATCGTTTCTTTCAAACATAAAATAATTTATATGAAGTACTTAATATAAAAAAAATTTTCCTTACCTTATTTTTAATAAACAGAACTAAATTTATTCTTCCATGAATATTTTACTTGACTTTATTTATTCTTATGCTTGTAAGGTTTGTTTGGCCAAACAATCCTTGACAGATAATCTATTTAAAGGTCAGAGTGTTTCGAACCCTGAACACAAACTTTCCTGGTAAAGATCCTTTACAAAAAAA
This sequence comes from Platerodrilus igneus, assembly GCA_036346225.1. Classification (NCBI taxonomy): domain Eukaryota; kingdom Metazoa; phylum Arthropoda; class Insecta; order Coleoptera; family Lycidae; genus Platerodrilus; species Platerodrilus igneus. Next base: position 223,536 of record JARFIW010001620.1, read on the forward strand.
ATTATTAAGACTATCTTGAACTATCTTAGATTGAATGACAAAATTCAAATATCAGTTACAAAAAAATTATGCTTGTAAAAATCCACGAAGCTTTCTTTATCCAGCTCGTAAATAAATATCTTCTTATTTTAAATTGATGTCCAAATCAGTTTACAGGATTTTCTATTTTTAAAATCTTCTTTTCAAACAGCAGTTACCAAAGTATATTTCGCTTAAATCTTCCTTTCAATTATTTATTATAATTTTTAAAATAGCGTTATATTGAAGAATTTTCCTTCATAATTGTTTTTACTAATTTCCATATGTTTTTATGTAAGTTACATTTAAAACATCACTTTTATATTCATTGCAATATTATAATTATTAAATTACAGTATTACAGCTCGCGACTTAAATCAAAATAACATTTATTGATCGAATTTAAGAATGGAATGAATCTATTTAATAAACGCTTCCTTGTATGTACAAATTTGTTTATTTTCAGAACTTAGTAGAATTTGCGTGATTCCATTCTATATAATAAAAACCTATCTTATGTATATATCTTGGAAATCCTTATTAGCGTTCAAAATTGTCGAGTTTTATTACCTCGTTATTTCGTTCCAGTTATTCGTGACATGCACGGTTCGTCCTACTTTAACACATACGATTATTTTGGCGTATCGCCTTTCTCCAACAGTGAATTGGAAGATCATAAATATTTCTTAGCAATTTCTATTACATTTTCTGGGTTTTTTAGTGTTCCGGCCGCTTCTTGGAATAAACGTTTATTTATTAATGAGTTCACGCAAATTAACCCACTTTTCTCAATTCCTCTCGAAAATACGAGAACATGTTTTTATTTACAATGCTTTTATGCTATACAAATGCTAATTAATATAAACTTTAATTGCCTTTTAATGTAAAAAGGGTAAATTTTTATTGAAATATTTGCTGACGTTAGAGTGTTGATTGAAACTCCAAGCTGAGTAGATTATTTGACGTACCTACAAAGGTATGTAACTGATTGCTTAAACAAAATGTGTCATGTGCAGTGGCGATAATTATTCAAATGCCTCAAAATGGAACATAATTAATTAATTAAAAGAAGATCTGCAGCGGTAAAATTTAAATCAATTTATTTTAAATGATCTATTAGGATTCGTATTTTAATTTAAGTATTAAAGTAGAAGCTTTTGTGTAAAAATCAATCTAATTTAATTTTAAGGGTTCCGCAGACCTATTATACAGATTTTCACCGTTGTATATGACAACAATTGAACATTGGAATGGACCTTTTGGTTACTGGAACTGGTACTTTCTAAAAAAACATTCAAGCCCCACAGATTGGGCGTCATAAATTGCCGTGGAACTCTTTAATTTAGCTCCGTACCTAACCAGTTTTAAAAAATATAACTTTCAAAAATATAAAATTTTTACAAAATTTTCTTACCCGGATTCTGCTTCATCAAATTAATTTCTTCAGCAGCTTACCTGGCTAGCTCAGCTGTGCCTCCTCTCGGATACCTAAATTTACTATCATTCTCTTTAACGTTCACACACCATTCAATAAAATCACAAAATAATACAGCAATCATATATTATTTATTTACCACTATTTACAAATAATAATTTATGGTTATATACAGTTCGGTGCTCTAGTTACACCTCAATAAATACTATCTTTGTAAAGTCCTTGTTTTTAAAATTGAAATTTCAAACACATTTAATGCAACAGGAGTAAATGGGCCCCAAATAATACTTTATCTTTATTTATTACTGCACACTGGAGTATGATGAGCTCATGATAACCCAGTTTATTAATGTATGCTTTCCAATTTGCATACTATGACTACAAACTTAATAAACCCATGTACTCTTAACAATTTAAATTTAAGTTCATCAAGAAATTTAATAAGCTTTACGTACACCTTTTGTTTTATATTCCAAAATACCATAATAATAGTCAGTTATACGTATCTTTTCCAATACGTTAAATTAACAAAAATAACCATCAAAGTTCACTCACACATCACAAATAATTTCAACAGTTTATATAAAAAAAACCAGCAAATTCAAATGCGTTACCTGGAAAAAGCGTCAAACGTCCATCTCTGTTGAAGAAGCTCTAAATTCCAGTACACCTCGGCTTCGTGATTATGCTCGCGCTCCACCAGCTATTTATAGACGACAACTCAGTTTAAGCTAAGCTGAGTGCTACCAATTACCACCAATTCCAACATCCAAATCCATGTATATTACACTTGTTGATTATTGCTTCATTAATTTACGAGCTTGTTAAAGTATTCGTGGACCTCAGTTAAATTTAAATTACACTCCATTATACTCGCGTTACTAGCTATAAGGCCACAAATAATCTAATACTATTCACTGAAGGTTACAAATTTTTAATACTCACAAGCTTTGTCATTTGATTATAATACGTTGTTAAGCAATGCAAAATTAAAGAGAGACTTCCTAATTCTCCCAGAGTATTTATATCATAAAACTAGGCCCCCTTGGCCATACTTTACGCGAAATACTTAATCGAAATGAATATTTCTTTAAATTTTGACCTTCCAAAAATATTCCCCCGTCAACACGCTATATCAGAAAAAGTATCACATCTACCTGTTGCGTGTTTGTCTGTTCTAAAACTATATATTTCGACCAATGATACTTTGCAGTGACGTCTTAAAACTCCGCCTGTAATATCTCTATTCCTGTCTTATGCATATTTGATGTCGCATTCTATCCTTGCTTGCGTTGTAGAAAATCGATATTTCTGCCCGCGTCTTTATGGACTCCACGTGGATCGAATACGTGCCTACTCAAGTGACCGATTTTATGCCCGTCTCATTCTGAAGCATATTATTGATTGTCCATCCCTTCTGCTCTTTAAGAATCTTTTGTTAGCGTTTATGCAAAACCACCGACAGTTTGAACAATATTCCCTTGAAGCTCGCCTCGTTATCGTTACAAATAAGCGGAAGATGACCTTTCCAACATGCAGGTGTGCCTAATTAATGGTCGTTTAAAATAACAATTCTCGGAGTTTCCTTTTACGGTATTCTATACAACAGATGTCTGTTTGTTCGTTACGAAAGATTTTCGCCTAGGGATTATTGATTTTTCATGCTCGGATGTGTTTTATGACGTTATAACCCGTTGAATTAAACTAAATTAAATTAATTAATAATTTCTATTGGCTTATAAAACTGATTTTCATTATGAACCTATTAAACTTTAATCCCTAATTATAAAATTATGTCAATACTTGTTAATTTAAATTAAATAAATGAAATAAAATAAATTTTGCACGTAAATATTATGTTTCTCTCTCTACACAGGGTGTTTGAAATTGCATTGTTTATACCCAAATTTAACCCTTTAAATCCACTACAATATATATATATATATATGTATATGTATATATGTATATATGTATATATGTATATATGTATATATGTATATATGTATATATGTATATATGTATATATGTATATATGTATATATGTATATATGTATATATGTATATATGTATATATGTATATATGTATATATTATATATTATATATGTATATATGTATATATGTATATATGTATATATGTATATATGTATATTATATATATATATATATATATATATATATATATTGCTGTGATGTTATCTATATGCATAATTGCTGACTAGATACCTACCTCATGCAGCATACCGGATTTTTCTGCGCCAGTGTAAAATCCTTAGAGGGAATTTACCACAAAAAGCGATCTTCTATCATCCTCAAACTTAAGGACATAGGACTTTAATAAAACCTTCTCAGGCAATTTGAGCACACTATGCGCGATTTCTTTTATATTTATTAATAAAGATTATTTGATTTCAAATCCACATTTTCCACAAACCTCTAAATTTTATGTACAACAACGCAAATATTTTTTCCCTTCCTTTTTACTGTTGTGATTTGATTTGTCTCCCTGTAGAAATTCTGCCATTATTGCCATCTTGCCATTTAAGATCTCTGCGTATGTCATTCTATTATCACTATTACCATTCATGTTATCCTATTTATATTTGTCATATTTACCGTGCTTGGATTACGGTTCTATTCGCAATGGCACGGGATTCAATACTTTTTCTTCCCACGCCTTTTCTGATGACATTTCCCTTATTCCAATTATTTCTCTGGATATTCACCTTCCAAATTGCGTGTATTGGTATCGTTAATGTCCATCATTTCTTTGAAATCGAAAAGCATTCATGGGCAACTTTTTTGGGTCTGGTTTCCATTTTCTTGGTTGACCCATCTCATCATAGCGTTGAAGATATTCCAAAAACACATCTCTGTTTACTATGTTCTGTAAGGCTATGTATTGCCTTACTTTCGTTTCAAAGTATTCTGCTAAATATTTTATAATCTGCTTGTCCTCTAAAGGAGGATCAAATTGTTTAGAAATACTAAATTTTTTAATGGCCTGCAACTCCTTTGTCTTGTCTGAATCGCTACTATATTTGCCCATCAGTAAATCATCTCCGACTTTAAATTGATGGTTGTGTCTCCTGAAAAGTTTAAAACTTTAATCTCGAAATCTTTGAAAGAGTTCAACTCACTTTTATTCAATCCAAGCCAAATTTCTGCACTCCTTTTTAACATGGACCTCACAAAATTTAACTTCGTTTGTTCATCCCAACTTCCCTGTATTACAGTTTTTAGGTTATTTAAAAATATCTTAGAATTAGTTTATTATCCCTATAAAATTTTGAGTATTGTTCCAAGAACACTGGTTGAACACCATCTCATCGGTTCCCCAACATGAATATTTTTAAACCTATCTTCTAAATTTTCAAACTTATTCTCTACGTCTGTTTTAAGATTTCCCAAATCATTTCTAAATGTTTTAAATCCCACGTGGCAGCATCCCTTAATTTTACTTACTTTTTGAACTAAAATTTTAATTTTCCCATTTGTTTCTTTCTTACTTGCGTCCTGATTTGTCTTTATTTGAACACTTTCTTCTTTAACGTCATCCATCTTCTCTAAAATTTGTATTTATTTTCATCTAATTTTAAATTTCATTTTCTCTACGATCTTTTTAGTTTCTTTCAAACCCGAAGTTAGTTTTTCGCTCATTTCTTTAATTTTCTTTTCATTCCTCTCACTTTCTAATCTTAAACTTTCCTCAAATTTTCCTACTTTTTTCCAAAATTCGATCGTAACTCCTGAATATTTTTATCTAATTAGTCACCCATTTACTTAATACATTTTTCAACCATTTCCTCCGTGCCTTTGTCATACTTTTCACTCATTTCTTTCATATTTTGATTTAGACTTAATAAGAGCCACTATTTTAGATTCTTGAGTCACTACTACGCTTTGTTCTATCTTGGCCTCTCTTCTTTTTCGCTTATTCCATATAAACACTTTTCTGAGAACCAATTTCCACTCCCTCAGCTTTCAAACCTTCAGGAACTTTTTTCATTCTATTAGTCATACTGGAAACCTAGCAGATATTACAAAGAAAAACTCAAAAATAGATCCTACGGGTCAAGAAACTTTAATTTTCATGCTTAATCGAGCCCTATGTAAAGACGCCCCTAAAAGGAAACTGTGACAGACTCTCTTAAGGGTGGGAGCTAAAAGAGTGCTGTAACAACGGTACAGCAATGGGAAGTTTGAATTAGTATCTTCTCTTCCTTTTCTTTGTTTGGCTAGCTCAACGCAAGTTATACTATGGAATTTACAAAATGAAATAAAACACAGCACCCTCAAGAAAATATTTATACATTCAAAAATATGTTTTTTTCATACAAAATAGTTTACAAGACAATTCACAGTTCCAGTTCATATAGAAAATAATTCCTAAAATTAGTACCTAATCTTTGCTAACAGATACATAATCTTTTTTTTATTTCATAGGTGTATAATTTACCCATCCCATCCTTTATTACCACTCTTGTAAGGGTGATTTGCCAATAATCCTCGACAGATAATCTATAAGAGTTTATAATACCTTGAACTTCGATCTCAAAGTTTACTGTAAATTATCCTTACAAAAAAAAATAATGAGAACTTATTCTACTTTAAAATTCAAAATACTCAAATTTCCGTAGCAATTAACATAGAAATATATCCAAATTTTATACTTATAGCTATTGTCAAAGAGCACTTATGATAATCCCTTTCTCGCACGTAATTAATGATATTAAATATCTTTTCATTCCATTTTACATTGACGTTAAAGTCCCTGCACATCCATATTTTTTAAATCTCCATTTTCAATATTAATTTTTAGAGTGCATGTTTTATTTTTAATTAATTAACTTTAGAAGACCTTTTGTATCGAAGAACATTCAATCGTCATTGTATTTTTACAAAACAAATTATGCTGCATCAAATAATTGCATTTGATAACAAATATGTTTCAAACTTACTCAAACATATACGTTTTATCGCAACTCTGCATGGTCGATCTCATGAATTGAATTCTTTACGCTACGTTATATATTGTTTGGTTTAGGACTGAATCAATGCTTTTAATCAAGTTCCCATTTATATATAAAATTATATCAATATATCACCGTTTGACATTTTCCATATCCACCTAGAAAATTAGTCACTTACGTGATGTAATATTAACGAAAATTCATACCGCTTTCGTGGTTGAACGATCCAATTAGTGCCGATCTTATGATTTATGTTTTATCGTAAAACGTACAAAATTAGTGGTCGTGTCTCATTTTATGTCATTGCTACACGGAAATCTATAACTAATTCTTATTTATTTTATGCCATTTTTAATTGTCACGCTCTTAGAATCGGACCATTTATTTATTTAATCATTTTTAAAAAGATTTCTAGTAAAAATAAGTTTTTATTTATTAATCACGAAAGGATTTGGTATTGAGGCTCCAACCGCGCTCCCAGTGCTTTGTAAACGCCAAAAATTGATATTGTATTTTTATGAAAAATAAAGGGAATATTTTAGCACGAAAAGTGTAATTTTATAATAAATTAAAATAAATGGTTTTATATCTTAAACATGGAATCTCGTGTTTACTAAGTTTAGAATGATTTTACTTACAAATCTTTCTCAAAATAATGGTTTATACATATGGACAAAAGATTGGACTTGTGGATACTTTGCAAATGCAATAAGATTTGTATTCTTAGAAATTGTAAAAAAATGTGTTTTATCGCATAGTTTACACAGAAAATCCACTTAGTATTTCAATTAATGAAAGCTGCGATCATAAAACCAAATAGCCCTGCATTCTACCTCTTAATAATAAAAACTCGTTTTTACGATATCTCTCAGCGATTAATTTGCGCACGGTTTAAAGTTTTATATTCCTTTCTTGATCTTTTCACAATCCGCCACTAATGTAATACACGAAAATTTACTCACATAATTAATAAGGGCGTTGTCTTTTAATGGCAAAAAAGTACGCGTATTTTATACAGGGTGAAACCATTAAATATTCGGAAATTTCAATTCCTTCCGGATTCTTCTTATTTGGGTGTGTTTTATTTATAGAATTTAGTACCTCTGGACCTCTTTATCACA
>JARFIW010001621.1:0-275596 GCA_036346225.1 Platerodrilus igneus
TAAAATTCTCTAACCTTTTCATGCTTATTGCAAAAACCAAACGGCACTGGGTACAAATATGAAAATTACACCAATCGATGTGTCATAGTCAAATAAAAATAATTGTTCTTGTAAAATTCAGCTATCTCTAACCGTTTTCATGCTATTATGCAAAACCAAACGGCACTAGGTACAAATATGAAAATTACACCGATCGATTGTGCAATACGAAAAAATTGTTCTTGTAAAATTCAGCTATCTTAACCGTTTTCATGCTATTAGCAAAAACCAAACGGCACTAGGTACAAATATGAAATTACACCATCGATTGTCATGTAATTGAAAATAATTGTTCTTGTAAAATTCAGCTATCTCTAACCGTTTTCATGCTATTAGCAAAACCAAACGGCACTAGGTAAAATATGAAAATTACACCGATCATGGTGCTCAAATACGAAAATAATTGTTCTTGTAAAATTCAGTTACTCTAACCGTTTTCATGCTATTAGCAAAACCAAACGGCACTAGGTACAAATATGAAAATTACACCGATGAGTGGCATGCTCAAATACGAAAATAATTGTTCTTGTAAAATTCAGTTACCTTAACCGTTTTCATGCTATTAGCAAAAACCAAACGGCACTGGTACAAATATGAAAATTACACCGATTGATGTGGCATGCTCAAATACGAAAATAATTGTTCTTGTAAAATTCAGCTATCTCTAACCGTTTTCATGCTATTAGCAAAAACCAAACGGCACTAGGTACAAATATGAAAATTAACCACGTGTGGCATGCTCAAAACGAAAATAATTGTTCTTGTAAAATTCAGTTACCTCTAACCTTTTATGCTATTAGCAAAAACCAAACGGCACTAGGTATAAATATGAAAATTACACCGATCGATGTGGATGCTCAAATAGAAAATAATTTTCTTGTAAAATTCAGTTACCTCTAACCGTTTTCATGCTATTAAAAAACCAAACGGCACTAGGTAAAATATGAAAATTACACCGATCGATGTGGCATGTCAAATACGAAAATAATTGTTCTTGTAAAATTCGTTCTCTAACCGTTTTCATGCTATTAGCAAAAACCAAACGGCACTAGGTACAAATATGAAAATTACACCAATCGATGTGTCATATCAAATATGAAAATAATTGTTCTTGTAAATTCAGCTATCTCTAACCGTTTTCATGCTATTAGCAAAAACCAAACGGCACTAGGTACAAATATGAAAATTACACCGATCGATGTGGCATCTCAAATACGAAAATAATTGTTCTTGTAAAATTCAGCTATCTCTAACCGTTTTCATGCTATTAGCAAAAACAAACGGCACTGGTACAAATATGAAAATTACACCAATCGATGTGTCATAGTCAAATATAAAATAATTGTTCTTGTAAATTCAGCTATCTCTAACCGTTTTCATGCTATTCAAAAACCAAACGGCACTAGGACAAATATGAAAATTACACCATCGATGTGCATCTCAAATAGAAAATAATTGTTCTTGTAAAATCAGTACTTAACCGTTTTCATGCTATTAGCAAACCAAACGGCACTAGGTACAAATATGAATTACACCATCGATGTGTCATAGTCAATATGAAAATAATTGTTCTTGTAAAATTCAGCTATCTCTAACCGTTTTCATGCTATTAGCAAAAACCAAACGGCACTAGGTAAAATATGAAAATTACACCGATCGATGTGGCATGTCAAATACGAAAATAATTGTTCTTGTAAAATTCAGTTACTCTAACCGTTTTCATGCATTAGCAAACCAAACGGCACTAGGTACAAATATGAAAATTACACCGATCGATGTGGCATGCTCAAATACGAAAATAATTGTTCTTGTAAAATTCAGTTACCTCTAACCGTTTTCATGCTATTAGCAAAAAACCAAACGGCACTAGGTACAAATATGAAAATTAGACCGATTGATGTGGCATGCTCAAATACGAAAGTAATTGTTCTTGTCAAATTCAGCTATCTCTAACCGTTTTCATGCTATTACAAAACCAAACGGCACTAGGTACAAATATGAAAATTACACCGATCGATGTGCATGCTCAAATACGAAAATAATTGTTCTTGTAAAATTCAGTACTCTAACCGTTTTCATGCATTAGCAAACCAAACGGCATAGGTAAAATATGAAAATTACACCATCGATGTGCATGTCAAATAGAAAATAATTGTTCTTGTAAAATTCAGTACTCTAACCGTTTTCATGCTATTAGCAAACCAAACGGCACTAGGTAAAATATGAAAATTACACCGATCGATGTGGCATGCTAAATACGAAAATAATTGTTTTGTAAAATTCAGTACTTAACCGTTTTCATGCTATTACAAAAACCAAACGGCACTAGGTACAAATATGAAAATTACACCATCGATGTCATGTCAAATAGAAAATAATTGTTCTTGTAAATTCAGCTATCTCTAACCGTTTTCAAGCTATTAGCCAAAAACCAAACGGCACTAGGTACAAATATGAAAATTACACCGATCGATATGGCATACTCAAATATGAAAATAATTGTTCTTGTCAAATTCAGCTATCTCTAACCGTTTTCATGCTATTAGCAAAAAACCAAACGGCACTAGGTACAAATATGAGAATTACACCGATCGATGTGGCATGCTCAAATACGAAAATAATTGTTTTTTAAAATTCAGCTATCTCTAACCGTTTTCATGCTATTAGCAAAAAAAACGGCACTAGGTACAAATATGAAAATTACACCAATCGATGTGTCATAGTCAAATATGAAAATAATTGTTCTTGTCAAATTCAGCTATCTCTAACCGTTTTCAAGCTATTAGCCAAAAACCAAACGGCACTAGGTACAAACATGAAAATTACACCAATCAATGTGTCATACTCAAATATGAAAATAATTGTTCTTGTAAAAATCAGTTATCTCTAACCGTTTTCATGCTATTAGCAAAAAACCAAACGGCACTAGGTACAAATATGAACGTTACACCTATCGATGTGTCATAGTCAATTATGAAAATAATTGTTCTTGTAAAATTCAGCTATCTCTAACCGTTTTCATGCTATTAGCAAAAAACCAAACGGCACTAGGTATAAATATGAAAATTACACCGATCGATGTGGCATGCTCAAATACGAAAATAATTGTTCTTGTAAAATTCAGTTACCTCTAACCGTTTTCATGCAATTAGCAAAAAACCAAACGGCACTAGGTATAAATATGAAAATTACACCGATCGATGTGGCATGCTCAAATACGAAAATAATTGTTCTTGTAAAATTCAGTTACCTCTAACCGTTTTCATGCTATTAGCAAAAAACCAAACGGCACTAGGTACAAATATGAAAATTAGACCGATTGATGTGGCATGCTCAAATACGAAAATAATTGTTCTTGTAAAATTCAGCTATCTCTAACCGTTTTCATGCTATTAGCAAAAAACCAAACGGCACTAGGTACAAATATGAAAATTACACCGATCGATGTGGCATGCTCAAATACGAAAATAATTGTTTTTGTAAAATTCAGCTATCTTTAACCGTTTTCATGCTATTAGCAAAAAACCAAACGGCACTAGGTACAAATATGAAAATTACACCGATCGATGTGGCATGCTCAAATACGAAAATAATTGTTCTTGTAAAATTCAGCTATCTCTAACCGTTTTCATGCTATTATCAAAAAACCAAACAGCACTAGGTTCAAATATGAAAATTACACCGATCGATGTGGCATACTCAAATATGAAAATAATTGTTCTTGTAAAATTCAGCTATCTCTAACCGTTTTCATGCTATTAGCAAAAAACCAAACGGCACTAGGTACAAATATGAAAATTACACCGATCGATGTGGCATGCTCAAATACAAAAATAATTGTTCTTGTAAAATTCAGCTATCTCTAACCGTTTTCATGCTATTAGCAAAAAACCAAACGGCACTAGGTACAAATATGAAAATTACACCGATCGATGTGGCATGCTCAAATACGAAAATAATTGTTCTTGTAAAATTCAGCTATCTCTAACCGTTTTCATGCTATTATCAAAAAACCAAACAGCACTAGGTTCAAATATGAAAATTACACCGATCGATGTGGCATACTCAAATATGAAAATAATTGTTCTTGTAAAATTCAGCTATCTCTAACCGTTTCCATGCTATTATAAAAAAACCAAACGGCACTAGGTACAAATATGAAAATTACACCGATCGATGTGGCATGCTCAAATACGAAAATAATTGTTTTTGTAAAATTCAGCTATCTCTAACCGTTTTCATGCTATTATCAAAAAACCAAACGGCACTAGGTACAAATATGAAAATTACACCAATCGATGTGTCATAGTCAAATATGAAAATAATTGTTCTTGTCAAATTCAGCTATCTCTAACCGTTTTCATGTTATTATCAAAAAACCAGACGGCACTAGGTACAAATATGAAAATTACACCGATCGATGTGGCATGCTCAAATACGAAAATAATTGTTCTTGTAAAATTCAGCTATCTCTAACCGTTTTCATGCTATTAGCAAAAAACCAAACGGCACTAGGTACAAATATGAAAATTACACCAATCGATGTGTCATACTCAAATATGAAAATAATTGTTCTTGTAAAATTCAGCTATCTCTAACCGTTTTCATGCTATTAGCAAAAAACCAAACGGCACTAGGTACAAATATGAAAATTACACCAATCGATGTGTCATAGTCAAATATGAAAATAATTGTTCTTGTCAAATTCAGCTATCTCTAACCGTTTTCATGCTATTAGCAAAAAACCAAACGGCACTAGGTACAAATATGAAAATTACACCGATCGATGTGGCATGCTCAAATACGAAAATAATTGTTCTTGTAAAATTCAGCTATCTCTAACCGTTTTCATGCTATTATCAAAAAACCAAACGGCACTAGGTACAAATATGAAAATTACACCGATCGATGTGGCATACTCAAATATGAAAATAATTGTTCTTGTAAAATTCAGCTATCTCTAACCGTTTTCATGCTATTAGCAAAAAACCAAACGGCACTAGGTATAAATATGAAAATTACACCGATCGATGTGGCATGCTCAAATACGAAAATAATTGTTCTTGTAAAATTCAGCTATCTCTAACCGTTTTCATGCTATTATCAAAAAACCAAACGGCACTAGGTACAAATATGGAAATTACACCAATCGATGTGTCATAGTCAAATATGAAAATAATTGGTCTTGTCAAATTCAGCTATCTCTAACCGTTTTCATGTTATTATCAAAAAACCAGACGGCACTAGGTACAAATATGAAAATTACACCAATCGATGTGTCATAGTCAAATATGAAAATAATTGTTTTTGTCAAATTCAGCTATCTCTAATCGTTTTCATGTAATTATCAAAAAACCAGACGGCACTAGGTACAAATATGAAAATTACACCGATCGATGTGGCATACTCAAATACGAAAATAATTGTTCTTGTAAAATTCAGCTATCTCTAACCGTTTTCATGCTATTAGCAAAAAACCAAACGGCACTAGGTACAAATATGAAAATTACACCGATCGATGTGGCATACTCAAATATGAAAATAATTGTTCTTGTAAAATTCAGCTATCTCTAACCGTTTTCATGCTATTAGCAAAAAACCAAACGGCACTAGGTACAAATATGAAAATTACACCGATCGATGTGGCATACTCAAATACGAAAATAATTGTTCTTGTAAAATTCAGTTACCTCTAACCGTTTTCATGCTATTAGCAAAAACCAAACGGCACTAGGTACAAATATGAAAATTACACCGATCGATGTGGCATACTCAAATATGAAAATAATTGTTCTTGTAAAATTCAGCTATCTCTAACCGTTTTCATGCTATTAGCAAAAAACCAAACGGCACTAGGTACAAATATGAAAATTACACCAATCGATGTGTCATAGTCAAATATGAAAATAATTGTTCTTGTCAAATTCAGCTATCTCTAACCGTTTTCATGCTATTAGCAAAAAACCAAACGGCACTAGGTACAAATATGAAAATTACACCGATCGATGTGGCATGCTCAAATACGAAAATAATTGTTCTTGTAAAATTCAGCTATCTCTAACCGTTTTCATGCTATTAGCAAAAAACCAAACGGCACTAGGTACAAATATGAAAATTACACCATCGATGTGTCATAGTCAAATATGAAAATAATTGTTCTTGTAAAATTCAGCTATCTCTAACCGTTTTCATGCTATTAGCAAAAAACCAAACGGCACTAGGTACAAATATGAAAATTACACCGATCGATGTGGCATGCTCAAATACGAAAATAATTGTTCTTGTAAAATTCAGTTACCTCTAACCGTTTTCATGCAATTAGCAAAAAACCAAACGGCACTAGGTACAAATATGAAAATTACACCGATCGATGTGGCATGCTCAAATACGAAAATAATTGTTCTTGTAAAATTCAGCTATCTCTAACCGTTTTCATGCTATTAGCAAAAAACCAAACGGCACTAGGTACAAATATGAAAATTAGACCGATTGATGTGGCATGCTCAAATACGAAAGTAATTGTTCTTGTCAAATTCAGCTATCTCTAACCGTTTCCATGCTATTATCAAAAACCCAAACGGCACTAGGTACAAATATGAAAATTACACCGATCGATGTGGCATGCTCAAATACGAAAATAATTGTTCTTGTAAAATTCAGTTACCTCTAACCGTTTTCATGCTATTATCAAAAACCCAAACGGCACTAGGTACAAATATGAAAATTACACCGATCGATGTTGCATGCTGAAATACGAAAACAATTGTTCTTGTAAAATTCAGCTATCTCTAACCGTTTTCATGCTATTAGCAAAAAACCAAACGGCACTAGGTACAAATATGAAAATTACACCAATCGATGTGTCATAGTCAAATATGAAAATAATTGTTCTTGTAAAATTCAGTTACCTCTAACCGTTTTCATGCTATTAGCAAAAAACCAAACGGCACTAGGTACAAATATGAAAATTAGACCGATTGATGTGGCATGCTCAAATACGAAAGTAATTGTTCTTGTCAAATTCAGCTATCTCTAACCGTTTTCATGCTATTATCAAAAAACCAAACGGCACTAGGTACAAATATGAAAATTACACCGATCGATGTGGCATACTCAAATATGAAAATAATTGTTCTTGTAAAATTCAGCTATCTCTAACCGTTTTCATGCTATTAGCAAAAAACCAAACGGCACTAGGTATAAATATGAAAATTACACCGATCGATGTGGCATGCTCAAATACGAAAATAATTGTTCTTGTAAAATTCAGCTATCTCTAACCGTTTTCATGCTATTAGCAAAAAACCAAACGGCACTAGGTACAAATATGAAAATTACACCAATCGATGTGTCATACTCAAATATGAAAATAATTGTTCTTGTAAAATTCAGTTACCTCTAACCGTTTTCATGCTATTAGCAAAAAACCAAACGGCACTAGGTACAAATATGAAAATTACACCGATCGATGTGGCATACTCAAATATGAAAATTATTGTTCTTGTCAAATTCAGCTATCTCTAACCGTTTCCATGCTATTATCAAAAACCCAAACGGCACTAGGTACAAATATGAAAATTACACCGATCGATGTGGCATAGTCAAATATAAAAATAATTGTTCTTGTCAAATTCAGCTATCTCTAACCGTTTTCATGCTATTAGCAAAAAACCAAACGGCACTAGGTATAAATATGAAAATTACACCGATCGATGTGGCATGCTCAAATACGAAAATAATTGTTCTTGTAAAATTCAGTTACCTCTAACCGTTTTCATGCTATTAGCAAAAAACCAAACGGCACTAGGTACAAATATGAAAATTACACCAATCGATGTGTCATAGTCAAATATGAAAATAATTGTTCTTGTCAAATTCAGCTATCTCTAACCGTTTTCATGCTATTAGCAAAAAACCAAACGGCACTAGGTACAAATATGAAAATTACACCAATCGATGTGTCATAGTCAAATATAAAAATAATTGTTCTTGTCAAATTCAGCTATCTCTAACCGTTTTCATGCTATTATCAAAAAACCAAACGGCACTAGGTACAAATATGAAAATTACACCGATCGATGTGGCATGCTCAAATACGAAAATAATTGTTCTTGTAAAATTCAGCTATCTCTAACCGTTTTCATGCTATTAGCAAAAAACCAAACGGCACTAGGTACAAATATGAAAATTACACCAATCGATGTGTCATAGTCAAATATGAAAATAATTGTTCTTGTCAAATTCAGCTATCTCTAACCGTTTTCATGCTATTATCAAAAAACCAAACGGCACTAGGTACAAATATGAAAATTACACCGATCGATGTGGCATGCTCATCTAATTTGCTCTTCAAACCAGATTTAAAGCTGAACTACTGCTGAACCCCAAATTGCAAATAACCACATGTCCTTGTCTGAACTTTATTTTCTTTAAAAGACTTCTTTCCAAATCGTGTACATCTCAGTCTGAATTATTTCTATTTTTAACCAAAATATAGTTTCTTCCCTTTTTAAACAAAATATGATTTCTTGCTCTGGTTACACTTTCAAACAAAATAAAATTTCTTCCCAAGCATACACCTACAGCATGCTTTGTTCTTTTACGAGTGCACTAAAATTATTTAATTAATAAAGCTTTCTTTTTACGTTACCTTAACTGACTGCTTATATCGAAGCTCTCTCAATGCCACGCCATTATTCAAAAGAACTTCGCCTGACCAAAACCATCCGTATATATCATTTTTTATCCCCACGGCCCTTTTAGTTTTCTTATATCTCTTATTGACGTACATTTTAACATTAAACCACTGTTTCTTTCTCTTTTGCCAGGCCTCTTTGGCCATGTTTATCTAATGATAATCCCACTCACCAACCTTTAATCTAACGAAATTAAATTAAAAGTGACAAGTATTGTCACTTGACAAATGCTTGCAAATTATTATTGTACACACTTATATGTAAAGAACTCTAGATCCTAACCTAATAATGATATCACCATGCTATATTATGTCACCACAGTGTTACTAAAAATATTTATTTTTATTGAAATAGATTTGTTAAGTATTAAGAAATATTATTGTCCACTTGTAATTTAAATTGTTCTTTAATTTATTTAGCTAAATACTAACTATATTATTTATTTAGCATCATAATGGTTTGAACCGCACAAGCTAGAATAAGCTTATTTATTTCTAGACTCGGCTAGGGCTAATGCATATCAATATATATATATATATATATATATATATATATATATATATATATATGGATCTCGGGTAAAAACCTCACCAACAAAAATATATTCGAAAATTTTATTAAATTTTCAAAACTCGAAAACTGCACATAATAGAAAATTTTTCAAAAATTAATTTCTTATCCAGATTCCTCTCTTCCTCGGTTGCATTGCTTCCTTCAACTGCTTCCGGCTAGCTCAGTTGGACCTCCTCTTGGATACCTAGATTCATTATTATGCTTTGCATTGTTCATGCACACTCTCAATAAAACCACAAAATACACCAATCATACAATCTTTTATTTATCACTATTTACAAATGAAATTCAATATTATCCACATTTCAGTGATCAAGTTACACCTCCATAAATTCTATTTTGTAATGTCCTGTATTTTAATTTAAATTATCCAACACATAGAATATACCCGAAGTAAATGGGCCCTGAATAATATCTTATTTCTCATTATTTTTTCAATTTATTTTAAATCTACGTAAACTCTGGAGTATGGTGAGCTCATGATAACCCAGTTAATTATAAATAATGTATGCTTTTATACTTCGCATACTCTTACAATAAGCAAAACAAACAAACCCATGTACTCTTTACAAAATTTAACTTCCTAATGGCACGTTAATAAGCTTTATATACACCTTCAGATTTCTATTTCAATACCATAATAAGGTTAGTTATACGTATTATATTCAATACGCAAAATAATGCACAATACCTTTAAAATTCACTCTCATATGTCACCCAATATTCATAGTTTCATAGTTTATAACAACACAATTTCAAAGCGTTACCTGGAATTTCTAGAAGATCTCTGCTCTGTTGACTATGCCGTATATTTGCTTCTTTCTGCCCTGCAGGCCGTTTCTAGCTATTAGTAGAAGAACCCTATTTAAGTAGAGCTGCTTGCGCTGCCTCCTCGGTGTATCCAATTTCCAAATGCAAATTAATTATACTTCTTTCATAATTATTTAATTTGATCCACGTTACTTAACGTCACTACACGAGCTTGTTAAAAAAATGTACGTGATACTTCAATAAATTTTAAAGTCGGCACAAGTCGCGTACAAATTATGAGGCTAACACCATGCTATATAATTTAAAATAATTTTCTATACTTACAAGCTCGTGGTAGCTTTGGTACGTAGTCTGGCGCGTTCAAAATAGTAAGGGCTTTTATTATATTTTGAAAAAGTATTTATACAATTTCCGATTCCACCTCTGGCCGCATTTCACGCGAAGATCTTCATTTACAACAACACGAGTAGGTAAATAAGGCCGGTCCTAATTCAAAACGCGACAGACGTATTTTCCATGTGTAAAATACGTCTGTCACGTTTTGAATTAGGATCGGCCCTATATAGTTTCAATGTAAAATAGTTGTGAAAACATTTCAATGTAAAATGTGAAAACCTGAATTCTTTTCAAATGTAAAATACTTGTGGGCACGTTTTGAATTAGGATCGGCTTTATATTACTGTCAATGAAACACACGTATGTTGAAAAATGTAAGCGCAGAGAAGAATGTGTGTAGCTGTTTTGAATTCGGTTTTCTAGCGAGAAGTTACACGTGCACCGTTTTGAATTAGGATCGGCGTTATATACTTTTAATGTAAAATGTGAAAACCTGAATTCTTTTCAAATGTAAAATACTTGTGGGCACGTTTTGAATTAGGATCGGCTTTATATTACTTTCAATGGAACATATTTCAAAACACACGTATGTTGAAAAATGTAAGTGCAGAGAAAATGTGTGTAGATGTTTTGAATTTGGTTTTCTAGCGAGACAGTATGACAGATGCAAAATATCGCATTCAAGTCAATTGTGTTTTAATTAAAGTGGATTCTGATTTATGTTTAGAGGCTGCAAATACACATGGGCCGGTTTCAATTCAAAATGAGTTCACTCTTGTGATAGGTTGAAAAGTGGGTTGGCAAAGTACGCAGATGGTGGTAATCTGCTATATAAGAAGATTGCTCCTAATATTAATTTAATTAGTCGAAGTTTACTGCATATATTTACATACAAACATGTATATAATAAAATATTCAGGGATTTAAATACAAGAAAAACGAGTTTGTGTGTAAAGAAATTGCGGTTTTGGACTTGTTAAAAGGTGATGTTTGGCATCAAATTTTTAAACTGCCAATGCAGTCCAGTTGTTTAAGTCAAGATCATATAAAACATAACGACTGGGTGACAAGGAATATTCATGGTATTTCTTGGGATGAATCTTCAACGGCTGGAATGGTGTCATCATATATAGCACTTTATTTGAAGCAAATTATCCGACCCGGTGAAGAAGTATTTGTGAAGGGTCTAGAAAAGAAGAAATTGATTGAAACATATATAATGCAAAACTTTGTAACTGATATGCTTGCACTAGGTTGTCCTAAGCTATCGGAGTTAAAATCAACAATCGTTTAAAATATAACATCCATTGTTGTAGACACAGCAATAATAATTTGCAATGCGCAAAACAAAATATCTTTTTATTAAAAGAATGGCTTGATAATAATAATAATAGAAAACAATAGAAAGATTTTGTCTGTATTATTTATTTTAATATAATTTTACAATGTTAGCCTTACAAAATTCCTTTATAATAATAATAAAAACAATAGAAAGATTTTGTCTGTATTATTTATTTTAATATAATTTTACAATGTTAGCCTTATTAACTATTATTATAACAACTTCTAGCAAACATTATTTTTATCGATCCAGCTATTGTGTACGTTAGAGAAGCCTAACCATTTTACAAATACTTTATTTCCACTCTTTTTTAGGACTTTTTCTACCAGGTAAATTCCTGGATGTTTAACCTTTTGCAACTCCGTTTCATAAAATGCACCTTTGATTTCTTTCTCGTCTTGATCTTCTAATATATATGTTGTAAGATTGGTTACGTTTACCTTTTAATCTTAAAAATTTCATTTGATCAGTTTGGCGTGTAACCTTTCGTAAATGCTTCCTGTGTTTACTAATCCTCACACTGTCTTTTATCGAATATTTTGGTATTTTGGTTGCAAGTTTGATGTGGGTAAATGATGATTTAAGAATAGTTTTTCATTTGATTTATCAACTTTTACAGGTTTGACTCCGATAGTATTGTGAACTGTATTGTTGTATTGTTTCACAATATCGCTTAAATTTTTATCCAATTGTAAGAACCGTTCAGGTTAAACAAGCGCCACATTTTTCCCTTTAAAGTTCTAATTACACGTTCTACAATGCATGCTTTCTTTGTAGAAAAACGCTATAATGGTTTATGCCATATGTCTGCATTAAGGATTGAAAGTGTTTGTTATAATATTCTTTACCAAAATCAGACTGCAAATTTCTTGGCGGATTTTAAATTTATTTAAAATTGTTTTCATTGCAGCAGTAACATCAATACCCGTTTTATTTTTAAGTGGTACAGCCCATACGTATTTGGAGAAACAATCAATAACTACTAAAATGTATTTAAATCCTTTGTTTGTTTGCGAATATGGTAGCATTTCAATCAAATCGGTCTGAAGAAGGTCATTTAAACCTTTTACTATCACTTTGCGTCTCTTGAAATTTATTCTTGCTGGTTTATGAAGTTCATTTACTATATCCTCTTTCACTTTTGATTGAGCAACTATCATAATACTTTTTTTATAATCAGGATTTATTAAATACAATTAATGAAATACTTCTATGTTTGAATGTCGTGGGCTCCACTTGCTTTGAAAGGAACTTTTAATATAAAATCAAGAAACATTGTGGTATTGTTTATAATAGCACCGCTGTCACGAAAGCTGATTACATCCATACGTTTAAGCAAAAATCCTTGTAACTGTGCAATTACATAACTCTTTTCGTTTATAAGAATTTCAATGTCTTGCGGGTATCCTTTAATATTCTCAATGACGGCTTCCTCATAAGGAAATTCATAATTATGTTTAATGTTGAAAATAAGGAATGTCTTGTCACCGTCGAGGAATGTATTAGAGTATAACGTTGCTACTACCATGTAATGTAGCATATGTAACTTGTACTCAATCAAGGTTTCAAAACCTTCACTTTTGTTTTCATATTCCTGTTCACTTATATCTATTTTACGGTTATGTAAGTGCCTTCCAAATTTCATATTATCTAATTACTTTCGCCTCACGCAATTCTTCAATGATCGAATTTATTTCGTTGCCGTGACCTGTGTGTCCAGCAGTCTGAGATGAAACTAAAAGTCGTAATCTATCAACAAGTTCATTGGGATCATTCCAATATAAATAATCTATAGCGTTATTTGATACTTCCATTGTCATACCGTCTCCAAGACGCTTTCTATAGGGTAATGTTCTGGGTCTACGGGGTGTTTGGGGAAGTATGTTTAATGTAGATATTATATTTTTGTACTTATATAAAGTATTACCCTGAATTTGTTCTGTTTCAGAATAATATCTTCTATTAGCATTTGTTCTTTTACAATATCAAGATACGACTTTAGATCTTGATGACTGTACCGACAGGATATTTTTAAACAGTAGTTCGTATAATCCAGGAGTACCTTTATATTTCAAATCATTTATTAGAACATTTTCATCATCCAACGCGAAATTTGAATTGCCTATCATAAGACCATTTGAATCAGGGTTAAACCTAATACCATATTTATGATCAAATTCGTTCTTAACATCTTTAAACATATTGTAAATATATTCTCGAGGTAGCGGATGTAGCTGTTCGAGATAATGTGTCATACCAGGTGAATCGGCAAAGCTTTGAATATATTCCTGGGCTTCTTGTGCATTTCGATTAATTTCTGCTTCGTATTCATTCTCAACATCGTCATCATCATCATCTACCTCTATGGCATCATTTTTATATTTGGTATATGCTGAGCAACAACCGGGGAATCAATATAGTCAACGTTCCTTTCTAGCAATTTAGGTTTAATTTTTTACACTGCTATGAGGCAGTTCTTCTTCTTCTTTAAATTTTTTTTTCTTAACCGCACTTTCCCCATCCAGCTTATTAGCAATAGTTTCTAATCGTGATGTTATGGGTAAGATTGATTCCACTTGGACAACTTCATTATCTTTTACCTGACGCAATTTGTTTTTTACAATGTTTCTTTTCTTAATTAAAATTCTTTTAAGTTTTATCGCCTCCTTGTTCATTGCATAAAAGTTTATTGTAGTAAAAAATTCTTCGATACTAACGATACTTGCGTCTCTCAAGGTTTAAATATGTATGAAGTGATCAAAACCTATTCGGTACCTTCCTTGATCTGGATCACTATCTTTGTCTACAACTAAGAAACCGTATTTGTCTTGCCAACAAGCAGCACATATTTCACGGAATTTATCATACTTCATGTCAGTATTGACGTGATCGTCATATATGTGTTTTAAGTTTAAATCATCTTGTTTAAATAAAACTAAAAGATTAGCATTATCACGTAGTAAGTGCTTAGGTATACGAGTATAACTTTGACAAAGGTAAAAACTGTCTACTTGTTTATGACGCCCCATACTAAAGTATTCCCTAATGGTACCTTGTTTATCGCAAGCTACATTATCAAAAACAAATATAGAATTATTTCGAGCATCAGATGGTGATATAATATTATCAGAACTGGAAAATGTATAATATTTGATCCCTTTTATTGGTTGCAGTAGACTTTCAAGGTATTGATACTTTGGTTGATAAAGTGATTTAGAATAAACATATACGTTTTCAAACTTTAAACCATTAGGATGTTCTATCAGCCCAATTATAACGTTGGTTTTACCGCAATTTGATGGACCAACAACTAGACATCGAATACACGAAGGCAGAAGAACGCTATGTTTTTTCTTTTTAGCTAAGGATTGCACGCCAATGTCATTATTGTTTATGGTTAAAGGTGTTGATTGTTTCACAACACGCATGTTTGCAAGTACTAAATTCGATTTGTAAAAAGTGGAATTATATATATATATATATATATATATATATATAAGAAACGGCGAGTATATAAAGAATCATTAATTCATAATATTTTATTTATTTACTGCACAGCTTGAGAGGATAGTTGTCCGCTAATGATTACATATAATAATTCTAAAACTACTGGGAACGGACTATTAAATACTGTAATTAACAATTTACCATTTGAAGCGCATATTCCGGGTTACAAATTTTGCGGTCCGGGTACAAAACTAATCGAACGGTTAGCTCGGGGAGACAAGGAATAAACAAGTTAGACGAGGCTTGTAAGGAGCACGATATTGCATACACCAAAGAAAAGGATCTATCTAAACGTCATCAAGCAGATTCGAAGTTAGCTCAGTTAGCTACAGAAAGACTAAATTTCTGGTGACTCGTCTTTAGGTGAAAAAGTAGCAGCATTTGGAGTAGCTACCGCAATGAAAGCTAAAGTAAAACTTGGTATGGGTGCCTGTGCATCACTGAGAACAAAAATATCAATAAAATAAGAAAACTGATAAAGAAACGTAAAATAAGAAGTACGCTAGGTATTAAAAGTATTATCAAACAAGCACGTACAGCTTTAAAAAGACTAAAGGATCTAATATTATGGATGCAATCAACATAGCAATTAAGGCAGCCAATACAGCAAAACAAAAGAAGCATATTAAATCAGCTCGTATTATATCAATTCCTAAAACAGGAGGTTTTCTACCACTAATACCAATTTTGCAGGCCTAAGCGCTCTTGGTACTCTTACTGGAGGTGCAGCTGCTGTTGCAAAAGCAGTTTCAGATACTAAAATAGCTAAGGAACAACTAGCGGAAAAACAACGTCATAACAAGGCAATGGAGGACATTGCAGTCGGAAACGGCATGTACATCAAACCTTATAAAAAAGGTTTTGGTCTTTTTTTAGCCCCTGCAAAACCTTAAAGGAACGCAACTTGATTTTACCTAATCGAGCACTAAGCAATGTAGAATTAATAGAGTTTGTTAAGCAATTAGAAGTACCATATTTCCGTGGAGTGTTCATGAGAAACAATCTTCCCAAGAAAGTTAAATTAAAAGAATGTGGTATAATTAATTTAGATGGAATAGAAGGTTTAGGCACGCATTGGACCTCTTACAAAAAGTACGGTAGTAGCGCTATTTACTATGACAGCTACGGAAACCTGCGACCGCCAACAGAGTTGATAAGTTATTTGAATAGCGGGGTAAATGTAAAATTCTTTATAACATTAACCAAGAACAATCGTACGGTACTGTGTTTTGCGGTCATTTATGCTTACAATTTCTAAGTAGTGCATAGAACTGCGTACGAAGTTGTTATGTCGTACACTTTACTCTAACGGGAAACACTTCAGTTTTAACAAGCAATTTTAATCCGCCTATAAACTTGGATAATGATTCGGAGTACGTATTAAGATTAACAAATTTTGAGTCTTATAACACAATTCCAAACATAGAAAAAGGAATAAATAATAAATTTTATTATGGATCTAACGGAGAATTCATAGAAATACCTGAAGGTGCTTATGAGATTAGAGAAATTAATAAATATCTTCAAAAAGCTTTAGGTGATAAAAGATGGCGTGGTCGTATGGATCAATCACGAAGCGCTAGAAAGACGCCAGTGTATATAGAAATTACAGCTGACAATAATACACTTAAATGTAGTATTAAATGTAGTCTAGATGTGGATTTTACCAAAAGGATTCAATTGGTTCTCTACTTGGTTTCAATCCGCGAAAATTGCTAGCATTTGTCACGCATCAAGCAGACTACGCGATCAACATTTGTAAAGTGAATGCAGTTTTAATCGATTGTAATATTGCAAGTGGATCCTATTTAAATAGTAAACCAGCCCATGTAATACACGAATTTTTTCCTCAAGTACCTGCAGGTTTTAAAATTGTCGAGTGTCCACCTACGATTATATATCTACCAATCAGGTCACGTATAATAAATGAAATAATAGTTAAAGTGTTAGATCAAGATGGAAATTTAGTTAATTTCAGAGGAGAACTGCTAACTGTAAGGTTGCATTTAAAAAATCTGCAATAGCCATGGGTATTAAGTATAATGCACGCAACATGTCAAGAATTGATATAAATGCTGGAAATTTCAAAGCAATCGACACTCGATTGATTGTTTCAAGACCGCTAACAACACAAAACCGGCAGTTTCTACAGTCGTTAGGACTGCATTTAATTAAAAAAGTAGAATGAATAGTGAAATACTGAACGTGCGTGAAAAGTTTACTTCGACAATGCAATTGTTAATATTGAAAACATACTCATCAACCTTATGCTAACACATCTTTAAACAATAATGATGAAATTCGATTCTCTATACAACAACAAGATGTATACACCTTACCATCGAAGAGCATGCTGTACATAGAAGGCAAATTAATTAGAACAGATGGAACGCCGTCTCAGACAGCAAAGTTTGTAAATAATGGAATTTTGCTGCTTTTGATGAAATTAGATATGAGATTGGTGGTATCATTGTAGATCGTGTTCGGGATCCTGGATTAACGTCTATAATGAAGGGATATGTTTCATATAATAGCAATCAAAGTAAACATTTACAAAACGCTGGGTGGTTTCCTATGGATGATTCACAAATAGTTGATGCCAATGGGAATTTTAATGTTGCAATAAACCTTTCAATGGTTCTCGGATTATGCGAAGATTTTAAAAAAATTATTTTAAACCTCCGTCATGAGTTAGTCTTACTACGTTCTAGTTTTGATACTAATGCTATAATTAATCCTACACCCGATGAAGAAATAAAAGTTGTTTTAAACAAAGTTTTATAGAAAATGCCGCATGTAGCCGTTGATGATACTCAACGAATTAATTTAATAGAATGCGTTGCACAAAATCAGGATTTGCATATTCCGTTTAGAGGATGGGAGTGGCATGAATATCAACTTCTACAAAAACGCAACGTCATACATGGAACATTAAAACAACAACACAATTAGAAAAACCAAGATTTGTGATTGTTGGTTTCAAACCAACCGAAAAATAGATACATGAGCAACTACAGTCGTTTTGATCATTGCTATTTAACCAACATGAAACTATATTTAAATTCAGAAATTTTCCCGTACGATAACTTAAATTTGAGGTTCGAAAATAAACAGACTGCGTTGTTATATGAGATGTATGCTCAGATTCAGCAATCATACTACGAAAAGGAAAATGAGCCACTTTTTAATCCGGAAGATTTACGAAGTATTGCACCATTAGTAGTCATAGATTGTTCTAGACAAAACGAAGCGTTAAAATCTGGTACTGTCGATATTAGATTAGAATTTGAAACTAGCAGAAACGTTTTGCCAAATACATCTTGTCATTGCCTTATACTTCATGATAAGATGGTCAAATACAATTCACTCTCAAACAGCATAAGAATATTATAATTACTTTATTATTATTACTGTACCTTTACAAATTATGAAAAAAACAATAAATCATTTAGCAATCACAGTCTATTTATTAATATTTTTACATGTTTTTACAATATCTTTTACATGTTTGAATTATTAAGTGATTTAGTAAACAGCCATAAACATTGACAATTTTAAATAAAAGTTTTGTTATACATTTCTCAAATAAACTAACTGGTATGTTAGTAACAAACTGGATTTTTTAAACAGAACGGTTACTTCTACTACTACTACTATTTTCTCTACAATACATTTATACTAATAAGATATAGTTCAAAACTCGGGCAGATTGAAGGTATCCTATTTTAGATACATCCAAAACGAAAATCGGCGTACTTGTGCAGGTATAAACATAACACTGAAGTTTTATAACTAAAAATATTATATGTTAATCTAGATAAAATAAATTGCATTCTTTATTTGAGCCAGTGGTTGAAGCTTTACAAGTCATTTCTGTATGTATAGTTATACCCCCAAGGTTTAGTATCAGTGGTTAAGGTACTAAGAATTCTTTTATCATCACTTGGATTAAGAACAATTTTGTTTTGTTTAATAGTACAGACATCATGTTTGACTGATTTAATTAAACATTGCTGTTTCTGTACAGTCTGTTTATAAAACAAAGCATTCTTATAATCATCAAAAGAAATTTGCTTTTAATACTTGCTAAGAAAGATCCCTTTGACTTTTTTATTATCCTATCCTGAACTCTGTAAGTGTACATTTTAGATCTAAGTCCTACAAACTCTAGCATGATGTCACCATTGTTTTCATCCTTCATAATACCAGGAACTTTTTTATTTGATAATGGAATATGATATTTGTTATGAGGGTCATAATCGGAAGTATCAAATCTATGAATATCTTGTTTGATATAAGAGTAAATATCTTCAACGCTAAACTCGTATATCAAACTATCCGTATCTGTGTACAGCAGCTTTGCTTTGTTAGCAAATTGCGATTTTATATAACTATAGTGAAATTCATATAAATAGGTTTTTGAAATATCTAGAATAGAGAAACCTACATAATTGGGTTTGTTTAAGTAAACCTCTAATTTATTCATTTCTATTAAGACTAGATCTTTGTCTAACACAGTGCAACTATGAAAATTAGGCTTCGCTATGTAACTACGAGCTCCAAACCGTCCTTCCCATTTGGTCACTAATTTCACATCTTTCCTTTTCCGTACGTTTTCCATCATCTTTCCATAAACCGAATTTATCATATTTTTATAAAAGCATATATCGAAACCTTTTTTTTCTGTTGTCTTAATTTCGTATTCAAATCAATGTATTCTTTTAACCAAGGGGCTTGTTTAAACCGAAGAACCTTATGAATCTTTTTCAGTTCTAAACCGTAGCTTAAATACATTTTTAAATTCTTGTAGTGAATAATATAGTTAAGTTTTGGATATAAAGTTGTAAGTAATTTCTTTAAGTTTGATTTATTAGAAGGTACTGGTGGTATCATATGTTCAGGCGCCAAAGGTAAGTCACTGTGAATTTCATGTAAAGATACTGGATAGTGTAAATCGCATTCAAAATATATCCTACATCAGAATCATCGGGAATATTAAGTATGTCTAAACGTACTATATCTGGACTGGTACCATCTAAAAATTCAAATTCTCCATATGGAAGATATTCAGACATTGCAGCCCCATATAGATTATTAACATCAAAATACATTAAATATTTAGAATCGAAATTTGGATCATAATCTGCATTCATATATTTGTTATTTGCTTTAGCATATCTATTCGAACATTGAGAAACACCGCCACGAATTCCCCGTTCTAAAAACATTATTTTTTTAATATCAGTAAGCAGCTCGAGTTTAACGTTCGTCGTTTTTAACATCGCATCTAGAGCTAAATTAGGAGCCGTAAAGTAGTGAAGCGGATCTAACTTATACGTGAACATACAAGTTTTTCTAAAGTTTTCAAATATATCAGTCAAGAGCAGTACATCTGTTTTTAAATATAGGTCTGAATAGTCCCTAGTGTTTTTATATTAAATGTTTGCCAAACGTGTTTAGCATGATTGTAGTCTTCATCTGAGATTTCTTCATTGCGCAAACGATTAAAGAATGCTGTTTTACAGGGTAAATCGGTTTCATTGAGCCTATCCCAAGAGTTAATGTAATCATAGGGAAATATACCTTTACGCGTAAGTAACTGAAACTCATTATCGGTGTTACAATTTTCCCTGGTGATGGATTTTTTGTTATCATCTAAGTATGAAGCTAATTTTTCGATGCTAGATGCCATAAACCTGAATGAATCGATAAATCTATAAGTAACTTTCGTACCATTTACATATTTTGTAAAAGATATGTATTTTTCCTTATTTATTGTTAGAATACTTACCAAACCTGAAAACCCTAACGCAATTTTTTAATAATGAAATGCGAATCGTAGCCTGATAAGTTATGAAAACTACCGGTATCATATAAAAATTATGATAATTGATGTTGCAATCTTGATGAGCCGCTCCTCGAAATTCACCTGTAAAGTGGCAGTGATCGCGAACTCTAATATCATCTATACTAAAAGGTTTATTGCAAATGTGACAGTGAAGGGCAAATTTAAATGCTAACTTTTGTTCTTCTGTTAAAAGATTCATAGGTTTTGGGTTACAGAAAATTTTATTAGTCGTTTCTGAAATCAGTTTCAATTGAGCAACAAACCATTCTATACAATCCTTTCCGCGATACAATTGAAATTTGGAATATTTATTATCATACGAGCATTTCAAATAATACGCTACACTAAAGGGTATATGACTTTGGTAAGAGACTGTGTTTAGTATTACCTCCGACTCTTTGCATGGTTCTAATATACATTCGAGATCTGCATAAACTACAAATGATACTTTTTCTTGATAGTGGAAATGTTTAAACGTTAGATACTTTTCGGATTCTTCGGGTAATCTTATCGAGCAAGTATTCTGTTTTTCACAATAATTCGAATGACGCTTAAGTAATGCTGCTGTACTAAAATTATTTAAACATCTATAACAAAAAAATTTTCTATGTTCATGTGAAGACAACTGTTTTGCAAATAATTTTGACATATCCTTAATCCAAGTAAAATGAAAGTGATTCTCATTAGCATTTGTCGGACGAGAATATTGTAAGGAATCATTATTTAAAACTAACAGATTAATAGGTTCAATTTTTTTAAAATTTTCACTTAAACAAAATGGCAGTATTTTAGTATTTTCTATACAATATAGGTTAATTGCGAGATTGTTAAGCTTCTCAATTTTTTTTGTCTTTTAATGCGATTGGAAACTGAATTGAATTGTAGCGTAATACTGTATCAAAATGTGGATAGCTAGATATTCTCTGACTATTTTGTTTAGCAGGATATAAAGCGGAAACCAAGCTCCAAAGAATGCAATGTTGATCGTTATTTATTACATTTACCACAGCTTTTTTTTTTTTATAAAGTCCGGAACCGGTACAAACGTTGAACACCCTCCTTTAAGTGGATCATGATTGTTTATATTTACCTTCAAGTGTAAAACTTCTTGGATTACCCAACCAGAATCTTTCTCGCAAAATTCTTCTAATCGCTTCGAAATCTTGTTCAATACGTTTTCCTTATACCACAGCTTGAGATTGGTATTTATATCGATGTGACGTTTTGCAGTAGGAAACGTTTTCAAATCTATTTCGCCAGTTGTAGGCTTAACAAAGTTAGCGGCAAATATTACATTAACTTTCAACATTGACTTTTTTAAGCAAGCAACAATCTTGCGTTTAAAACTAGCGAACGCCTTGTCTAAGAACACTAGAGGATCTCTATAATTTAAATTGGTAATAAGTCCCGTAATTATTCGACTTCCAAAACATGATTGTACATCATGCCAAATCAAATTTTTTCGAGTATGACCTCTAGAAAGCGCCTTTACCACGATATTCCAAAGAGCGTTTCAAGTGCCTCAATCGTACAAGGTAGCTTTTAAGATGTGCTAAATTAGATTCCAGCCTACTAGGATTTTCTTGTCGATTGTCTTCGTATACCTTATTTCTAATAGCAAGCTTCAATATACTAATATTTGCTTTGATAATTAAAATGTGTTTCGTTATTTCATTCACTGATTTAATTAGATTCACGCATTTTACAGTTAATCTCAAAATTGCGCTACTAATCTCGGATACGGTTTCAGCATTCATGATTCTATAGAAAATCAAAATACACTACTTAATAATACAAGTATTTTCTCTATTTACTATTTATATAAAATATCATCTGACGTAAGCAAAACAACTGCAAAAAAGGTTCATTTATCTGAGTTTACGGAAAACGCGCGAAATTAATCTAATTTAGGTTTTATTATGCGCCTTCTTGCAATTTCTGTTTCAGTCAATGAATGTAATTCATTATTTCTGCTGAGCAGTACCTTTTAAAAATTTCTTATACAGCATAAAATCGCATAAACACACAATTACCTATGTACGTGTCTATGACAAATAATTCGCTATGCAAGCATTTCCAATATTTACATACTGAATGCAACTCTGAGCAAAACAACTGCAAAGGAATGCATTCAACATCATTTTCATTCCGTATGCGTTTACTACAAAAATGTTTTTATACGACCTTTGATTTATTATGTGTACAGAAAATACATTATCATTACAGCGCTATTTTTATGATTACATTGAAATATTTTAAAATAAAACAAAGCAAATTTGAAAAAAATGTCTCAGATTAAACCGTCTTGTTTAATAATTTACACGCACTCATGGTTTTAAAAACCCAGTATTAAAAAATATTCTGCAGTTTTATTATATAACAGTACCTTTAAAGAATTTTCACACAAATTACCTATATATATATATATATATATATATATATATATATATATATAGCATGTAAATTGTGTCAGCGGTAATATAAAAACTTATTCTATGAATATTACTACTTAAAGGGATTTATTTGCATTGCATTATTTGTAAAACGAAAAATTAATCTGAAGAAAATATCATAATTTACACGCACTCATGGTTTTTTTTTTAAAAAACCCATTATTAAGAAAAAACATTTTCCAGTACGTTGATAGTACTAAAGAATTTTTTCTTATTCAGCACAAATTACTATATCCCTATATATGCATATAAAGTCAATTTTTGTTAATTTTTTATGGAAAATAAATTATACTAGCAGTAATATAAAACGAAATTAATCTAATTTAGGTTTTATTATGCGCCTTCTTGCAATTTCTGTTTCAGTCAATGAATGTAATTCATTATTTCTGCTGAGCAGTACCTTTTAAAAAAAATTTCTTATACAGCATAAAATCGCATAAACACACAATTACCTATATATTTGCGTATAAATTATGTCAGCGGTAATCCAAACGAAATTAATCTAATTTAGGTTTTTATTATGTGCATTCATTGCAATTTCTTTTTCAGACAATGAATCTAATTCATTATTTTCTGCTGAGCAGTACCTTTAAAAAAATTTCTTATACAGCTTAAATTATGTCAGCGGTAATCTAAAACGAAATTAATCTAATTTAGGGTTTTATTATGTGCATTCATTTCAATTTCTTTTTCAGACAATGAAACTAATTCATTATTTCTGCTGAGGTATAATTATATTCGCTTACATACTGTTTTGTTAATTAGAATAGATTACAGAGCTGAATTTTTCAGAAAACGATGCAAATTTTAATTTTTCTAACAGATCAGTTTATTATTTAATATAAATACTTCACGTAGATTTTACCAACAGTATTCAATCAGATCTCTTGTATAATTATTAGTTACTATTACTAGCAACTTTTAAAAAATGAGTAACTTGTCATCAATCAAAAATTGTAATAGTACCAACGTAAAAGTTCTAGAGCAATTTATATTACATTCTGACGAAGACGTGATTAAAGAAGTTTTTGGTTGTTCTTCGCCTCAATTCAACACTGCTGCTATTTTTGATAGTAACGTAATAGATATATCACGGTAAGTGCTTTTTTTCACATTTATACATGTGTTTTAAAACAGTACTAATTTATAAGTTACATTAGATCAAAAAACCATTTTGGAAATTCTGAGGCTATCGTAGGATCGTTGATACACTCTGATCCTCTCAGAAACATCAGGTAGTATACAAAAGAAAAGGTGAACCTACAATAATCTTTTATGTTATGCTCACAGATTAGGCAAAAACATGTCGACTATGAAAAAGTTATGTACAGAATCTAATATGGCTGTTTGCTGTGAAGATGACAAATCCTACGAAGATGACACAGTAGAGTTGCTTAACGCATTTAAAAGCGTGGAGAGAAGCTACTGCGTCGTATAGATTTGGAACTAGAAATAATAAACCAAAAATATAGAGGAACTAACAGCGAGGGAGCAGCAGATACTTCAAGAACGGGAGTTAATAAATACTTTTTCATTTATAAATAGTTAGATCAAAATATACAACAATTTGTAAAATAAATAAGTATTTTATAAAAGTTTCTCTTTTGAAACAAAACTTTCTCTAAACAAGGTAGTAAACTCAAAGTAAAACGCACATAAATCAGAACCCACTTTAATTTGATACATCATTCTTTATACAATCGACTTAGATGTGTTATAATAATAAACTAATTTCTTAAATTAGTGACATATTATTCTGAAAATTCTATGTTGACAGTTAGACCGATCGATCCCTTACTAGTTATGTATATGTGTTTGTTCGAGCCAATACTTTCATTTAATTGTTTCACTCCATGTGCTTGAAGGTATTCAAAATACCTCAATGGCAATATACTCTTAAACTCTTCTGTTTCCACTAATACTCTTTCTCCATATTTTGTCTTGATTGTTTCCACTTTTAAAAGTTCAAACCTCTTATTCACTACAAGATCTTTTGAATTTACATAAGGTTTGCGATATGTGGTTTTATTAAGAGTATTAAAATCCATATTGCTTTTCTTTGACTAATTAAATTAATATTAGAGCAATCTCCTTATATAGCAGATTACCACCATCTGCGTACTTTGCCAACCCACTTTTCAACCTATCACAAGAGTGAACTCATTTTGAATTGAAACCGGCCCATGTGTATTTGCAGCCTCTAAACATAAATCAGAATCCACTTTAATTAAAACACAATTGACTTGAATGCGATATTTTGCATCTGTCATACTGTCTCGCTAGAAAACCAAATTCAAAACATCTACACACATTTTCTCTGCACTTACATTTTCAACATACGTGTGTTTTGAAATATGTTCCATTGAAAGTAATATAAAGCCGATCCTAATTCAAAACGTGCCCACAAGTATTTTACATTTGAAAGTATATAAGAATTCAGGTTTTCACATTTTACATTAAAAGTATATAACGCCGATCCTAATTCAAAACGGTGCACGTGTAACTTCTCGCTAGAAAACCGAATTCAAAACAGCTACACACATTCTTCTCTGCACTTACATTTTTCAACATACGTGTGTTTCATTGAAAGTAATATAAAGCCGATCCTAATTCAAAACGTGCCCACAAGTATTTTACATTGAAAGTATATAAGAATTCATGTTTTCACAACTATTTTACATTGAAATGTTTTCACAACTATTTTACATTGAAATTATATAGGGCCGATCCTAATTCAAAACGTGACAGACGTATTTTACACATGGAAAATACGTCTGTCGCGTTTTGAATTAGAACCGGCCTTATTTACCTACTAACACGTTCTTAAAATTTTGGCTTAACCGATTTGTAAATCCTCGAATTCAGTGCGTCGTTACGATCTTTTCTGAAAATTAATATATAATATTTCCGTGTCTTGTCTGATGTGCGACTAACGATATCGACCAATAGTCTATGCATTGACGTTTCACAAATCCCGCCTATACTAACGCTGTCCCTTGCTTATGCATAGTTTACGTCTCTTTTTTTCACTTTGTTTGAGTGGTAGAAATCGATAGTTCTGACCGCGTTCTACAACTCCATGTGGACCCCAAAATTACGTGCTTTAAATAACCGCTCATTAGCGTTTATTGGAAAAACATTCAACCGTTTACCCGATATTCTTTGAAACTTGTTTATTATCTACAAAAATGAATGGAACTTGACATTTAATAATCTGCAGGTGTTTAATTTTAACGAGCGTTTTAAATAACATTTCTACGAGTTGGATTTTCAGCGTATTTCAACCCCACCGATATATTTGTTTGTTAGCAACGCGTTTCACCTTGGTATTATTGATTTTTACACGCTTTTATGCATATTATACATAACCGTTCAATTAAACTCAATTAAATTAATAAATTAATTGCATTGGCTTTTAACATTTTTTTCTTTACGAACCTAACTAAATTTTATTCATTATTTGTAAAATTTTGTTAATACCTGTTACTTAAAAATGAACTAACTGGAATAAATTTCGCACGTAAATTCTGGTTGTTTCTTTATACAGGATGCTTTGAAATTACTTTGTTTATACGTAGATTTAGCCCTTTAAAACCACTACAATATATATATGTATATATATATATATATGTATATATATATATATAATAATACAGAATTCTTAAACGTAAGTCAATAGTTAAAACAAAGGTTGGTGAACTCTTGGGATACACTCGTTCAACAATAAATAGACTACTATGTCAAATCGTAATTTAATTCAACGTTTCGGAAACAAAATTCCGTGCCTTCTTCAAAGCCTAAAAAACATAATGAGGTTAGTCACAGTTCTAAAAAGTTCACAACGTTACTTACATAACTACTAAGACATAACTCGGTGGCAATATCTACTGAAATTAGCACAACATATATAATAGTCCACTGCAATAAAATCTAGCACAACAACACAATACTATATCCAAAAGGGGTTATAAACAACAAGTCGAAATAATTAATGCAGGGAGTGAAAGGAACAACGACAATGGAATACAAACTTTACTCACTTAGTTAAACGTTTATCTGCTAAAAATTAATTGAAAAATTGACAGAAATATTTGATGAACGTATACCAAACTAGTACGTAATTAAACTTTTAGTGATAACCTCCAAATATTAGATAATTCAAAACTTGAAACACTATATTACCATTAAGATAACAATACAATTTATATATGTAAACCTCATACTACTCATATATATATATATATATATATATATATATATATATAAAGTAAGATGTATCTGTAAACAAACTCTTATGAAAATAATATGAGCCATTGACAAATACAAATCGGGCTGGTAGTTATATAGCCATTAACAAAACATAAGCTTTATTACTTCATAGGGAGGAAACATCCACTGACCAATGGTTTCGGCTAGTTAGCCTCATCAGAGTGGAATAGTTCCCAAGAACCCTATGAAGTAATCGAAGCTATTATAATGATATAATTTCGAAACAATCACTGTACTATGGCAAAAGTAAATAAAACCGCCATCAGGTGATAAAAACCAACACTACTAAAGTGTGGAAGTACAGAATTGAACCGAAACTACATAATAAATTTTATAAATGACTATAAAAGTACGTCTGGCCTTTGAGATTTGCGGAATGTTACAGCAAAATTTATTTGCATACGTAACAAACCTTCTCGTGGCGACACCCGGGTTCATGCCCCAAAGGCAATTCAAATGAACAAAGACAAGTTATTTGCAGTCCGCAATAAGAAAATTGTATAAAAAGTAAGATGTATCTGTAAACAAACTCTTATGAAAATAATAAGAGCCATTGACAAATACAAATCGGGCTGGTAGTTATATAGCCATTAACAAAACATAAGCTTTATTACTTCATGGAGAAACATCCACTGACCAATGGTTTCGGCTAGTTAGCCTCATCAGAGTGGAATAGTTCCCAAGAACCCTATGAAGTAATCAACTATTATAATGATATAATTTCGAAACAATCACTGTACTATGGCAAAAGTAAATAAAACCGCCATCAGGTGATAAAAACCAACACTACTAAAGTGTGGAAGTACAGAATTGAACCGAAACTACATAATAAATTTTATAAATGACTATAAAAGTACGTCTGGCCTTTGAGATTTGCGGAATGTTACAGCAAAATTTATTTGCATACGTAACAAACCTTCTCGTGGCGACACCGGGTTCATGCCCCAAAGGCAATTCAAATGAACAAAGACAAGTTATTTGCAGTCCGCAATAAGAAAATTGTATAAAAAGTAAGATGTATCTGTAAACAAACTCTTATGAAAATAATAAGAGCCATTGACAAATACAAATCGGGCTGGTAGTTATATAGCCATTAACAAAACATAAGCTTTATTACTTCAGGGAGAAACATCCACTCTGATGAGGCTAACTAGCCGAAACCATTGGTCAGTGGATGTTTCCTCCCATGAAGTAATAAAGCTTATGTTTTGTTAATGGCTATATACTACCAGCCCGATTTGTATTTGTCAATGGCTCTTATTATTTTCATAAGAGTTTGTTTACAGATACATCTTACTTTTTATACAATTTTCTTATTGCGGACTGCAAATAACTTGTCTTTGTTCATTTGAATTGCCTTTGGGCATGAACCGTGTCGCAGAGAAGGTTTGTTACGTATGCAAATAAATTTTGCTGTAACATTCCGCAAATCTCAAAGGCCAGACGTACTTTTATAGTCATTTATAAAATTTATTATGTAGTTTCGGTTCAATTCTTCTTCACTTTATAGTTTGGTTTTATACTTATGGCGGTTTTATTTACTTTGCCATAGTACAGTTAGATTGTTTCGAAAAATTATAGTTTAATAATACGTTATGATCGAAAGGGTTTTCAGGCTTTACCATCTAGATGAGGTAACTAGCCAAGAACTATTGGTCGGTTGGTATGAATAAGTAAATTAAGTTCATCTGCTGTTCACTTCAAGTATGAATCAACAGACCCAGACTGACTTTAAATTTGCGTATGGTTAATGATCATAAGTTTGTTGTGCAGTAACGATCTTCCATGCATTTGCTCAAGATAATTGGGACGTGGCAGATCTGAAATATTTATAAAACAATTATCTGAGATTTATATATCGATATTATTATGTAACATTAACGATCTTTGGACTGACAGTTCCGCTTTGCATACGAACAGAAAAGTGTTGAGATATGGGAAAGATAAGTTAAATTAAAAGATTATTATATGTCGATACTTCTTTAGTTGTTAGAATAAGTTTCAGTTCATCTTCTGCTGTTCACTTGCAAGTATGAAATTCAACAGACTCCAGACTGACTTTAAATTCTGGTATTTAATGATCTGATAGTTTTTGTGCATTAACGACTTCCATGCCGCTTTGCTCGAAGAATAATGTGGGAGTGGGCGGATTGGGAAAGTAGTTTATAAAGACAATTCGATCTGAGAACTTTCTAGCTTCCCGAATTGTTATGCTAATCAAAACAAATGTTTGGCGACCCCGCTCCGTATTATAAAACAGTTAAAAACGTTGAGATATGTGAGAACAATAAGTTATTTCACGGACTCTTAATGATATGCATGCTATTTAGAACGTTCTAATTAAATTTTTAAAACCCCTGAATTATTTTTAATATTATTATTAGTACAAAATATGGATTCTAACCTTGCAATTTAGTTAAACTAGGAAATAGCAGACCGTTTGTTGTCTTCCATATGGGACCAAAGATTTATTAAGAATTCGAAAAGTTATATAAGTTTGCAAGTAAATAATTTTTAGCAAAAAAAAATGTTATACAACTTTCTTCCAAAAAAATGAAAGGATTATAAGTACTAGACTCGAAAGAAAACAAACAGTATTAAAGCTAATCCCAAAAAAATTAAAGCAATTACAACTAAAAAATATAAAGGTTTAGCTACAAAGGTTTTTTCAAAAGATTTTGTTGTATAACTAAAAATATGAAAAACTATTCAATGAACTATTGAAAGATTCGAGAAACTAAAAGAACTAATAGATTAAACTAACAATATGAAAAACGCCATTCTAAATGGACCTGCACCTTGAGGAAGTTTTAGATTACTAGAACAGGTGAAATGGTTTTCGCGTTCCAATGATCTAAAAAGCCAAACTACAGGTTCAACCAAATTAGTAGGTTTTAAGCTTTACAGATGGAAAGGCAAAAGGGAGAGTTAGAAATGAGCCTGGACTAAAATTTTCTTAGTTGAACAAAAAACAAATTACTCTGAAGTTGAACGCCATTGTATCTAGCAAGTATTAATCATAAAAATATAAATAGAGAAAACCTTCTCGCAGTTGTGATCCTAAATCTTTCTACTTACAACATAACTGATCAGACGTCTTCATCGTTGAAACATTTTTAACGGATATGTGTTTTTACATAGAGAACTGCTTTCGTAATAACACATCTATTTCATACCAATTAATCAAATCATATAACAACCATATGTAACAATTAAATTATATCACGGATTCTTTAGTTTTAAATACTTGTACAAATTTTTGTTACATTATGAATTAATGTTAGACCTGGCAGTCACGTAAAAATTTAATTAAAAAACCTAGAATTTTATGCAATCATAATATGAATCTTAGCTTCTCGTAATCGATGAGAAATCTTCAAATATAACAAAATTTAACAGAGACTTTTCTTTCATATATATATATATATATATATATATATATATATATTGATGTGATAATGAGGTCACGAGTGGTCATGAAACGC
The DNA here is from genome assembly GCA_036346225.1 of Platerodrilus igneus. Classification (NCBI taxonomy): domain Eukaryota; kingdom Metazoa; phylum Arthropoda; class Insecta; order Coleoptera; family Lycidae; genus Platerodrilus; species Platerodrilus igneus. The sequence goes on from JARFIW010001621.1 coordinate 31,320, forward strand.
CAAATTCTATGAAAAAAACGTCCGAAAGAGAAGAAAAACGGAGATAAGTAAAATTTTTCTATATTTAATGTTTACCCTGTACAAACATAAGAGTACTCTATTAGCACAGAAAATAAGATCCCCATGTAAGATAACACTTTTTAAGGACGCATATAGCATTATTAAATCATTTAAAAAGAAGCCTAACTTTAAACCTTGTGTAAATAATGATTTTCTAGAAAATATCTTTCTTATTGCATTTACAAAACACAAGAACGAAGCTCTCATTAATTATGTAATTAAAATCTGTGTATGGCATTTATTGCGGAATGAAAAGATTGTAAAACGAATATCAAATGTAGATACAAAAGCCATTCATTTCATTCAGCTGGGAAAATAATCATTCTACATTTTGTAATAACAAGTTTCGATGGCATCCTCGTTAAAGCGAAACATTTTCCGTGTGTGGGTGTATCATTTAAAACAAAAATAAAATATTTATTCTTGTTAAAACTAGCACTTTATAAGTTTTAAATAAAACGTATCTTTCTTTTAAAGAAGTTAATTTGGATTAGTTACATTGATTATTACTTTATCTAATAAGAGAATGCAGCATTTCTGTTTGGTGAATTCAAATATGATATCATATCATGAATCATATATGTAATTTTACTATAAATGTCGTAAAAGACATTAAATAAGCTAATTATTTTGTATCGATAGATAAACGTCTCAAATAGATGACAGAGAGAGTGAAAGAGCGAGAGCGATAGCGCGCGTGAAAGTGAGAGGGAGACGGGGGAAGATAACAACGGCTATGCTTCAATGTATCAACAAGGAATGAAAGGCATTTTATGATAGCTATAAATTATGCAAAGCGCATTTAATTAGCTCATTAAAATGCAAAATCAGCATAATTCTTACATCATCCGTAACTAATGCTCGGGGCCATGATCTAGAATAAAATTTAAAAATTATGTATTTAGAATATTAGCATATAATCAGAAATTGAATTAGAACAGGGCACTCATTCGATTTGTTTCATTCATGATAACGTCAAGCAACATGTAAGTTTCGAGTAAAGATTGATCCCGTACTATATTTTACGACATGCAGCATATACGTTTTGAGTAATTTGTAATCTATTTTGTTGGCGTTTCACAAATAACATAAAACTTTGCCTAATTATGAAGTATAATTATTTTGAAGAATTCTACTAAAATTAATTGATCCTCGACATAAATAACCTTGGTACAAAATCACAACTGCCGATTTTAATTGATTAAAGATAAATGCACTTTGCAAACTAGGAAGAATTTAATGCCGTTAATTACAGGGAAAATAATCTTTTTATAAAGCGCTATAAAAGGTATTTGACAATTACAAGTATAATTTTGTTTTGTTTTTTATAACCTAATAGTAAATTAAGCTAGAATAGAATTTTAATTTTATAAAAATTATTCGTCAAGCAATTTTTGAGTTCAGAGTTCAAAGCATATTGAACTTTATTAAATTATTTGTCGGACATCATCGGCTAATTAAACTAATAAACAGGGCAATGAAAGGCTAGATAAATTATCTAGAGAATAATGAAAGAGGATTGTGTACCTTACATAGGAGAAACTTTCATTCTGTAATTGTTAACAAGGATTAGGTAAAGATTATTTTAATAAGTAATCATCATATAAAAATTTCTGTCTAAGCTTTACGTTATTTATATTGAATGTAAGAGATTTTTTAGATAATGTGTATAAAAAAATATGTTTTTGAATGCTTCGAGGACATTTCATAAATGTTTCTTAAAATTTCTGTTTCATTTCTTTTGAAAAAAATCCACGACATATTTTCCGCTAAACTAGCCAGGCAAAGAAAAGGACACGCTAAGATGATAATTACTTTTTCTATTGAATCTTCATTAATACAGTTTGACTGTACCCAAGTCACAGAATATATATATAAATATATATATATATATATATATACATACATATATAAATATATATATATATATATATAAATATATATATATATATATATATATATATTGCTATGAACTGGAATTCTCGAACCCCTTCGTTGTGCTGTTAATTTTGCTATGCAACTGTAAATTATCAAACCCCTATGTTGTGCGCCTTATTAATTTTGTTATGTACTCTAAATTATTCGCGTTCCATCATTTGGACGACCATTTTAATATCTACTATGAATAAACAAGATTGTAATTATCTCCTCCTCCGGCTGTCTTATTAATATTGCTATCAACTTAACTGGATTTTATCTTGAAGCAACCTTGTCTGCCAATAGCAAAATTCGATACGTTACCGCCTACTTGTTATCAATTTCTCATTCAACTCGTAGCCCTCCTTGAACTATTTAAATATGACCTCTAGCATTTATTTGAAATTATAAAATTCAGTTAATTTCGATTTTATATAATGAACCCAATATATCATGTACAGCTTTTGTAAATTATTTGAAATACACTTTTCAATTAGTTAATGTTGTAAATTTCATTTATTAACAATCATCTACTATTTACTCAAAACCCAAAGTCACCAAGAAAAAACCTATTATCTTTATCAACGAAGTGTAGAATATTCTAAACCTGTTATCATATTACTCATTTTATACGTATGCAACTTCTTTTGTTGACTTTTCACAAGCATATTATATTAAGCAAATTCAATATTCAAAATAAAAAAATATATAGAATAATAAAATGTCATAACTAAAAATCTGACCTGGTTTATTTTCTTCACATCGACGCTTCCATTTGAAATAAAAATTATCTTCCCCAATTCAGGATTACGTTTCAATTATTGCCATTACCCAATGGACTATCATTATTAATTTATGCACCCCCAATTTGTTGTCGTTTCATATCTGACTTATTACTTCTTATCAATCAATTTCCTCAAACTTAAAAATTGTATTATTCTTCCCCCAGACTTAGAAATTGTATTACTCTATTTTCCCCCGTACTTCAAAATTGTATTACTGTATTTTCCCCTGGACTTCAAAATTGTATTACTGTTTTTTCCCCTGGACATTGAAATCGTAGTCTATTTCCCTCAGACTTCGAAACCCTATTATTTTTATGTTTTAGTTTAAAATGAATTCATTAAAACGTACTTACGTTTAATCGGCAAATATAGTTTTCATCTTGGCACTTGTCTTATCTTTCACTTTTAAAATTTACGTATTACTTTACTTCATAACGCCGCACTTCGGCCTTTGTTGAGTTCAAAACTAACTTCGTTATCACGGTGCTTGCTAATATATTCTTCATTTCCCACTCCATCAGTAGGTATGGTCTAGAGCTCGTCGCTTATTTCTGACCAATCAAATAATTACATTTAAAGCAGTTTTCTGATGTAATTCACCACGATTCCCAATAATCATAACCTGCTTGCAGCTGTATTTCGTTATCAACATGCTGTGTTTTGATAGATCTAATTGCCTTTCCATAAACAACTGATGCAATTCGACTTTAAATTTTCATATTTACATGCGATTCACGCAATTTTTAATCTGCTTTCTTATCAAAAATGGTTAGATATTTGTACGCATTTACCTATGCTACCTGAGGCTCTATTTCTACCTCCGTATTAATCTAATCGTCTAGAACTCTTCTGAATGCGTGTCTAATTACACTTTATCGTTTACTAATAAATATACGCGTACTTCCACTGAAAAATATCATTATCCGCTTTACCTAAATTCACTAAACTTTATCTACAGGGTATTAAATATTTACTATCTACTTAATGCATGTATTTCTCATTCCTACGCCAACTATGCGTCTTCCTATGTGTATCTGCGTCGCTTAAAACTATCTATACTTTATATACAGGGTGTTGACTGGTTACTATTTACAAACTATGTCCATTTCTCAATTCTTCACTAAATAAGTGCCGTTTTCTGCTGCCTATGGTAATTTCTCATTTCTAAATGACTTTTACTATAAAGTGCACCCTTAAACAACCCCTTATCACAGCAATATATATATATATATATAATGTGTTTGAATAATGACCTTGCAATGAGTATAATCAATATTCTTCAATGATAGGTTTAAGGTCAGCTGGTAGGATTTAAAAGTAAATTCTTTTTAAATGCCTAAATTTTCGGATTTTATTATATCCTTGATCACAGGCTTTTCTAAAATAATGTTAACTAGGCTAAAGTTTACATAAAATAAATATAACTTACAAATTGAGAAAATAAAATTGACATCTAAATGAATGGATTTTCTATATAAAAGTTTTAGATTTTAATGCTTTTTGAAGTTGTAAAATTGTATAATTTGTAAAAGTATAAAAATGTCAAAAAATTTTGTTTCTAAATTGATGGATTGTATGATTTTGTATTGTGCCTGCAATTTCTGTTTGTAGGAGTGTTTGTGCGCATGTTTGCTTGTGTTGTGTGTATGCATTGTGTGTGAGTGCATTGTATGCGTTCGGTGTGTGTGTGCGTGCATGTGTGAGTGCGTGAGTGAGTGTGTGTATGTGTGTGTGTGTGTTAGAGAGAAAAGAAAAAGAGAGAGAATAAGTGAATATATACATGTTACTGTTAATTGAGTTATGTGTTTATGTACTAACAATTCTTGCATTAACTATTTATCAACTATTGCTCTAAAATTAAAGTAGGATACATCGAACTTAAGCCATTAATATCAGTTCTTTTATTTATTGAATTTTGATTTCGAAAGATATGACACATTTCTAAGAACAATCTTTTCTGTTAATTTTTTTCAAATTCTAAAATTTGAGGATTTTCAAAATCCATTTTGTGATTAGAAGTAATTAAATGTGGCAATAAAGCACAGGAATTTGGTTTGACTTTAATGTCACTTTTATGTTGTGTTATACGTTGACTTAGGCATTGTGAGGTTTAGCCATTGTATAAATTATCGCAATCTAAACAGTTAATTTGATATACAATGTTCCTGTGTTGGAGTTTTGGAGTTTTATCTTTTAATTTTGAGAAAAGAGTATTTATTGTTAATATATTTCTTTTAGAAAATTTAAAATTATTATTCTTAAAGACTTGAATTAATTTTTGAGTTAAGTGTTCGATGTGTGGTAGTGTTTTGTGTATATGGTTACTTTCGGGATTAATATTGTTATTATTATTAGTGTTATGGTTTGTATTTATATTTATTTGGGGATTATATAATAATTTCGTTATTAATGAAGGTGGATAATTGTTAGTTATTAAAATATGTTTTAGCTTTTGGATATTTTTATTATAAAAATTAGGATGTGATATCTTTTTAATTCTATTCTTCAATGCAAGAATAAAATTTATTTTTGTTTTGAAAGGTGGTAGGAAAAATAATTTAAATACCTATTTGAGTGTGTAGGTTTCTGGTACCAATCTAAAATAATTTTATTTTGGGCGTTTCTAATTAATAATGTATCTAAAAATGGTATCGATCTATTAGATTCAGTTTCTATTGTAAATTTAATATGGCTGTTATAACTATTGAAAATTTCTAAAGTTTCATTGATTTTGTTATTTGGAATAGCTGTCACTAAATCGTCTACAAATTTTTTATAAAAGGTATGTCAAATGGTAGTTGTAGAATAACTATGTCTAATAATTTGTCCATTACTATCTGTGCTAAGATGGGACTTAGATTCGATCCCATGGGGCATCCAAAATCTGTGTGTAAAATTTATTATTAAAAGAAAATAACAATTATCAAATAAAAATTCAATTATTTCTAAAACATTATCTTAGAAAATTTACAATTTGGTTCAATTTTGGTCCATATTTTACTAATGTTGCTTATAACTAGTTCTTTAGATATATTTGTATATAGGATTGAACGTCTAAACTTATAAGTATGTAGTCATTTGGTAATTGAAAATTATTAATTTGTTCAGCAAATTCAAAAGAGTCTTTTACATTATAATTTTTAGTAGAAACGGATTTTGCTAAAATTTCAGAAATTAACTTTGATAGTTGTTCCGTGGCAGAATTATTTGTAGCAACAATAGGACGGTATGGATTATTAATTTTATGAATTTTGGGGAGTCCGTAAAGTTTTGGAATTATACTACTGTAGTTGTTAAAGGATTTTGCTTCTAAATCATTTATCATTTTGTGTTGTTTTAATTTTTTTATTAATTCTAAGGTTTTCTTTTGAAATTTAGCTGTAGGATTAGTTTTAATTTCATTGTAAATTTTATCATCTTTTAGTAAATCTGTCATTGCTTTTATATAATTTGGTTTAGATATAGCAACTGTTACATTACCTTTATCGGCTTTTGTTATTAATAAATCTTCATGTTCCTTTAAGAAGATTTTGCACTGTTTATAATCATGCCAAAATGCGAGAATTGTTTGTACATTATGTGGTATGTTTATGCTGCTAATATTTTTAAACCGATTATTAGTTTAACAGAAATTAATTTTATTAATATTTGAGAGCATGTCAAATTTCTTGAGGTTGACAAGTTTAATTTTATAAAATCTCTGATTGTATACAACTTCTTTTCTATGATTATATTCATTAAACATATAATTGGGAATAATATCAGCAACTGTGTGTTTTATGTTGTGTAATTCTTTATGTAAACGTTTAATAGTTTGGTGAGTGTGTTCAATTTCTAAATTTAATATTTTTTTTTAGTAACCTGTTCATAAAGATTTTTGTTTTAGGATTATTTTCATTGTTGTCATACTTGAACAAATTATACAGATTTTTTGAAGCATTAGAAATATGATTAGGTGTTATATCCATTTTTCTGCACTGAAGTAAAAATATCTTGCGATTGTTAAAGGATGCCAATTTGGTGTTTATTGTAGCCCAGCGTTTGAGAATTAATAAAAAAATTAAAACAACACAAAATGATAAATGATTTAGAAGCAAAATCCTTTAACAACTACAGTAGTATAATTCCAAAACTTTACGGACTCCCCAAAATTCATAAAATTAATAATCCATACCGTCCTATTGTTGCTACAAATAATTCTGCCACAGAACAACTATCAAAATTAATTTCTGAAATTTTAGCAAAATCCGTTTCTACTAAAAATTATAATGTAAAAGACTCTTTTGAATTTGCTGAACAAATTAATAATTTTCAATTACCAAATGACTACATACTTATAAGTTTAGACGTTCAATCCCTATATACAAATATATCTAAAGAACTAGTTATAAGCAACATTAGTAAAATATGGAACAAAATTAAACCAAATTGTAAATTTTCTAAGATAATGTTTTTAGAAATAATTGAATTTTTATTTGATAATTGATATTTTTCTTTTAATAATAAATTTTACACACAGATTTTTGGATGCCCCATGGGATCGAATCTAAGTCCCATCTTAGCACAGATAGTAATGGACGAATTATTAGACATAGTTATTCTACAACTACCATTTGACATACCTTTTATAAAAAAATTTGTAGACGATTTAGTGACAGCTATTCCAAATAACAAAATCAATGAAACTTTAGAAATTTTCAATAGTTATAACAGCCATATTAAATTTACAATAGAAACTGAATCTAATAGATCGATACCATTTTTTGATACATTATTAATTAGAAACGCCCAAAATAAAATTATTTTAGATTGGTACCAGAAACCTACACACTCAAATAGGTATTTCAATTATATTTCCTACCACCCTTTCAAAACAAAAATAAATTTTATTCTTGCATTGAAGAATAGAATTAAAAAGATATCACATCCTAATTTTTATAATAAAAATATCCAAAAGCTAAAACATATTTTAATAACTAACAATTATCCACCTTCATTAATAACGAAATTATTATATAATCCCCAAATAAATATAAATACAAACCATAACACTAATAATAATAACAATATTAATCCCGAAAGTAACCATATACACAAAACACTACCACACATCGAACACTTAACTCAAAAATTAATTCAAATCTTTAAGAATAATAATTTTAAATTTGCTAAAAGAAATATATTAACAATAAATACTCTTTTCTCAAAATTAAAAGATAAAACTCCAAAAATCCAACAAAGAAACATTGTATATCAAATTAACTGTTTAGATTGCGATAATTTATACAATGGCTAAACCTCACAATGCCTAAGTCAACGTATAACACAACATAAAAGTGACATTAAAGTCAAACCAAATTCCTGTGCTTTATTGCCACATTTAATTACTTCTAATCACAAAATGGATTTTGAAAATCCTCAAATTTTAGAATTTGAAAAAAATAAACAGAAAAGATTGTTCTTAGAAATGTGTCATATCTTTCGAAATCAAAATTCAATAAATAAAAGAACTGATATTAATGGCTTAAGTTCGATGTATACCTATCTACTTAATTTTAGAGCAATAGTTGATAAATAGTTAATGCAAGAATTGTTAGTACATAAACACATAACTCAATTAACAGTAACATGTATATATTCACTTATTCTCTCTCCTCTTTCTCTTCTCTCTCTCTAACACACACACACACATACACACACTCACTCACGCACTCACACATGCACGCACACACACACACGAACGCATACACATGCACTCACACACACATGCATACACACAACACAAGCAAACATGCGAACACTCCTACAAACGAAATTCGCAGGCACACATCAATCATACAATCCATCAATTTAGAAACAAAATTTTTTGACATTTTATACTTTTACAAATTATACAATTTACAACTTCAAAAAGCATTAAAATCTAAAACTTTTATATAGAAAATCCATTCATTTAGGTGTCAATTTTATTTTCTCAATTTGTAAGTTATATTTATTTTATGTAAACTTTAGCCTAGTTAACATTATTTTAGAAAAGCCTGTGATCTAGGATAAAATAAAATCCGAAAATTTAGACATTTAAAAGAGTTTACTTTTAAATCCTACCAGCTGACCTTAAACCCATTATTGAAGAATATTGATTATATATATATATATATATATATATATATATATGTACATAGTTATGAAGAATCGGTAATATTAAGTGTGATTACGGCATTCCACTAACGGATCTATGGCTAGTAATTTGACCACACGTGAAGAAGGGGGGTTGTGTTAAATATATTCGGTAAAAGATTCGGCAAAAGTAATAGACCCACTCTTAACCACTGGTCGCCAGCTGCTACTCTTGCGTTTGTAATAATGAGGTTTTAGTTCATCTTCTACTATTCACCTGCAGTTATGAAATTTAACGGATCCTGGACTGACTCTAAATTGCGGAACTTATAGAACTAGGTTTTTTTGCGCATCAACGACTCCCATCCCGCTTTGCCCGAAGATTAACGCCAAAGTAAGCGAATTAGGAAAGTAGCTTATGGAGACAATTGGATCTAAAGAAATTTTATCTTTCCGGAATTTTATGCTAATCAAAGCAAGTGCTTGGCGACCACGCGCTGTTTTTATAAATAAGTTGAAAACCTTAAGATATATGTGTTGGGGGTGCATAAAAAGGATACTCAAGAGAGAAAGCAGGTGTATCAACAAACAGATATTAAACAAATGCGGTCTTCAATATTCTTACCTGATGTCCAGTTAGAGCAGTGAAAATTCTTGGATTCAGAACACTTCTTACTGCACTCGAAAATTAATATAACGCGGTGAGGTAGTCCTATACGGAGACTGATCTCCGAAACAGAAACTTATTGTTGAAGCGGTGACAAAGGACTGTGCTAGGACGCGCAGTCACCCAATATAAGGCAAACAAGATAGAACATTGAAGGTGAAAACGCGACCAAATTTATCAAATAAATTTAAATAACAGAGCAGATATTACCATTAACAAAATAAACTTAAATTTTATAGTAATAATACAAAGGAACTAAATTAATATATACAGGGTTGGACGGAATCATATGTGAACAATAAGTAATTTATATGGACTTTTAATGATAAGCACGCTATTTAGAACGTTTTAAGCAATGTTTCAAAAACACCTAAATCATTTTCAATATTATTATTATTATCAAAATGTGGAGTTCATACTTGCAATTTAATTAAATTAGGAAATAACAGATGGTTTGTTGTTTTCCATATGGGACCAAAAGTTTATTTAGAATTTGGTTACATATAGGTTTGCAAATAAATAGTTTATAGTAAATTTTTTCATATTTTCTTCCTGCTTTAATACAGTTTTGTAACACTGAAAAGAAATTTTGTCACGCAAAAAAGAAATATTACACTATGCAACTTCAACGCTATATTCCAAGTAATATTAATGCTGACGCCGCTGTAAAATTTTAAAACTCATAACTCGAACAATTCTCAAAAAGGATAAGTCAGTACCTAGTGTTTTAGAAACGTCTCGCTGCCATTTTTAATACAATGTTATCTATCCATCCAAAGTCAAACGAATATATTGTTCACTGGATAAAACTTCTACAACCCTACAGTTTTAATTTGTCTCTAAAATGCATGGTTTTTCGAGATATTTAACAGTTTCTAGACTTTTTTATATTATGTATCTTTATATAGTAATTTTCTACTAATAAAGCCAGGTTTTGAATGTGAACTTACGCAAAGTCATTAAAAGCGTCAATTTCTAGACTAGTTGCAGTGGAAATAGGTTTCTTGTAGAAAGTAATCGTGTTTGTTTATTTCAATTCCGGAAATATTACAACTCAAGTAAATTCGGCAAGAGGACTATACCGTTACATATTTTGCCAATGAACCTCGTGCTTTTATGTTTTGCCGCTTGAGAGATTTCTTTGAATTTTATTGCAATATTATTTTAGATAATTATCGAAATACTATAAACTTTTATACATTCGAGCTTTGCTATACAAAATTGAGGACATATTTTATTTCAAATAAAAAGATGTAAAATACTGGGGTTTAATTTCCTGAAAGGGCGTGCTCGTTTTTCAGTTTAATAAAGAAGAGATGCACATTTTTCACTAAAATCAATACTGACGTCTGGTTGCTATGGAAATAAATCAAATTTACTCGAACTACGCTCAAAAGTTTAGAATGAAGCACGACTGCGTAGCTAATTAATTTACCCTCAGACCGTACATACATAATCTCATAATCATGTGATTGACGTTTTGTATAAACTGATTGCCTGCCTGAACAGTGAATTGCATTTAGTAAAAGATTTACTTCATTTCGATACCAACATACATAAGCATGGATATGATTGGTGGAGCATATCCAGCTGTTACTAATAACTTGTTAAATACTCATAAGGTCTATTTCTTTTGTTACAAGAGATTAAAAGCAATTCTATTTAAAATATATTATTTGATTAAATAGGTATTTGCTTACAGTAATTTAACTTTGAATAAACCAATTCGTGACCGATGTATGAGTTCAATATTTTCTTAAACACATTTTTTAAAAATAAAGCAGTATTGTTTTTCTACATACAGTGTGTACAGTTTAAGATGCAGTACATGGGGATATTGAAACGTATACAAGATACGATCTTGGTTAAATAGGACGAAAGTAACACAATAATATGGGTACCTCAAATCGGTTTTCAAGCGTCAAAAATTTTTTGTAGATTACTAAATAAAGGTAAAAAATAGAAAATTACAGATTTCTTTATTTTCTCGTAGCTAGGGTGCTAATTAAAATAGTATGCTCAAATTTTGTATATCATGGTTGTACGTGTTTTATCGACCAAAATGTGTCGATTTACTATTTGTTTTAGACTGTTTGCTTATACATTGACTACTAAATTCCAAGGCTTTACAGTGCCTTTCAACAAATGTTTTCAAGTACTTATATGTGGAAATGAAATTTAAGCCCACAGCATTGGCTTCCAATTCGAATAATTTTAAAAATTCGCTATCCAATTTTTTAGATAATGTACGACACTGAAACATATCTAAAACATCTACCTTAGCTTGCTCTAAGCATGCCAAATTTTTACCAAAGCAATTTATGAAAGCTCTAAGCTCTTTGTGAAAATTAGGGTTGGCCTTTGGAGCATTTTCCAAAGCCGCAAAATGTGAGTTTACGAAAAGTCCCTTGCTTTCATACCTTTCAACCACAGTATCGTATGCCAACTTAAAATTATCTCCTGTAATAGGTAAATGTTTAATTAAACTTTCAAAGTCTGAGTCTAATACGTCCAGCAAGAAATAAAATTCCTCTATGCTTAATAAATTCTTCTTATCAACAAAAAGATTTTTTAAAAGCTCATTAAAGTGCATAAAATCTGAAATCTTGCCAGAAAATTTTGGGACAGATATCCGAGGAAGTCTTATGTTAGACACGCTTGTTAATTGAGAAAATTCTTGTGAGCTGAGCATTATTAAGAATCCAAATGCTTTATTTCCTCCAGCATCCTCATTTCCTCACACATTTTACATGTAAATTTCCATAAGGAGGATTTGAAGAGGAGAGACTCTCTCCTTGCTCTCCTCCTTGCTCAAACACCCCTATATCAACCATTTTAATTACGTCACACTCGCCTTCTTTCCACCCGCGAGATAAATCTTTCTCCACATTTCCACCCAGAAGATAAAACTGTCTTGTTTGGTATCAGCTAATATTAGATTTTTCTCAGCTACCTGAATTTCTAGGAATTTTTCAGATTGCATGATCTCCCAGGGAGCTACCCTTATTTTAACAATTTTGACCAGCAACGATTTCTGACCGTCTTTATAAATTTTTTAGCCATGCGATACATCAAATTAGTCTAGAATTTTACGCAAAATTCGAATCTATAAATAGATTTGAAATAGGACCACCACTTACCGTTTTACACACATACCCTCTAGCGAGCATACCACCACCGCACTACTACTCGCTTTCAATGTCATACTTTCTATATTGTTTAGCTCATCTTTCGGGATAAACCTATTTTGTTTGGTATCAATTAATATTAGATTTTTCTCAGCTACCTGAATTTCTAGAAATTTTTTGGATAGCAATATCCCCCCCAGAGAGCTACTCTCATTTTGAGATTTTTTGATGGTGGCCATTTTTGACAATGCTTATAAATTTTTTAGTAATGCGATCATTAAATTAGTCTAGATTTTTATGCAAAATCCGAATTTGTAAATAGATTTAAAATCGGGCCACCCCTAACCGTTTTACACACATACCCTCTAAATTATAACTTTCCTGCAGCTGTAAATCTAAAAACCATTCTTAAAACTTTTTATTACAGACAATTTTTACTAATACAGTTTAAATTTTGTAAACCACATTTCTAAATACATATTCATAATTTTTATTCTTAACCTAGAACTCCTCACATCGGCTTATACTTATTAATATTTATTTCTAAATAGAGCACTTTTTCCAAAGACCAACCGGACCCACGTGTTTCAAATTCCTCTGATTTTGTTCTCATGGTTTCGCTTAAGACCTCGTACATATTTTCTAGATTACTAGAAGACGTTATAACCATATTTTTTGTGTTAAAGAATATCACATGGTTAATCTCTTCTCTTATTTTTGTGTAGACGCTGTAGATTTCGCAATTAACGTTTATTGCTGTATGTTGTGTTCTTTTTCCATTAATAAATCGAATAAACCGCTCTTTCTGCTTCCAAAGAAACTCGGACACTCCATAGTTGACACTGGCGTTCTTTATGCGATAGGTAGCCATACGGTTGTTAAACGCTGTGCTAACCGTTTCTACACCATCTTCGCTAGTTGCGGTAACTGTTGCATTTTTTATGTCAGTTGCTTCTCAAGTGTGCCGCACATGTAGTATTTTCCATTTAGAAATCGCATACTTTACACAGAATTTGTGGTTGTTTCGTAGAAGACCCTTTAGCAGCTGGCGGAGCTGAACGTTTACGGCTTAATGACATACCGTGCTGTGTTTCTTTGTGCCGCAGTAAGTTGTCCATTTTTGTGAAAGCGATACCGCAAACCACAGTTTAAGTACTTTGCTGCTAACGGATGTATAAGCTTAATCGTGGACTATGTTACACCACGAAATTTGTTCTGGTGCCGTTTGAAAGCATTTTTCCAGGTATAGGAAGCACCACAACAGTTGCAATTAAAAATATTTTCGGATGACATTTTTCTTCGACCAGCTTTTATAAATAGCGCCATGGTATATATATACATTTTGAAAACAATCGAAGATTGCCGAAGACACTTGATGAGTGCACGAGCGCGGTCACTAAACCAATTAGCATTAATACCAAGTATTCCGTACTTTCGTAGATTGCTCATTTCCCAGAACCGAATCTTCCGCATAACGGTCGGTAGCACGTTATTATTTCTAGAGCCGGCAAGTACTTGATACCACCCAAATAGAGAATTAGATGCTCGATGTTTGTTAACTTCCGATTCCCTCGTAAAATGTAGAAAAGACTCGGTCAATCATCCATCTAACTTATACTTCGACCCGCTCCCATTCTGAAAATTTCCAAACATTTTTCAAACGACAATGGTCTCAGAATTTTTAAACCTCCGAGGGAGCTATAAGTCGTGATCAATTACACGTTCGAGCTACCCGTAAACTAACATATTTTATAGTAACAGTGCGCTGTATAATACATGCATACTCCATCTCTGCTCTACTGCTATTCTTGTAGTTAGTTGAAAAAGTCAGCCGCCTATTTTACTGCTAAGAGCGCTGCAAAGCATCATTCCATACTTTCTTTATAAGTATAGCACATTGCGCACTTTTTTGTCTGATAATTAAATTTTGCTCATGTAGACTTTTACACTTTCGCATATTTAAACATCTAATACGATCGCACCGTTCTTTTTGAATCCAACGATCCGATGGGCTTCCACACACTAACACCTAACGTATCTTTCCTACTATTTGTTAAACAAAAACTACCGGCATCGCCATATCCGTATGTGGGCGTAAGCAGATGTTTGTGGATGTGTACGGAATTATGTAACCATGTACATTAATCAGTCTAAGCTATTTTATTTAGTCCAAGAAAACTACTATTTTTCTAAACCACAATTAATCATCACCTTTATAGGTTTAACATTTTTACCATTTCCCAATGGCTGGTGCTACGTACATGGAAACAGTAATTTCTTATTGTAGAGAAACCTTATTCTCTCACGCACTGTTGCGTAGTTGCAGCCCACCACTTTTGAGAATATATGCTCGTTATAGGTTGTAGGACCCTCGGTTTTAAATGATCCGAAAGGTTATTTACTAGGCAAAACGTGTTTTCGGTCAATAAGACATATTTCCGTTAAACTAACAATATGTTTTACCGTCCAGCGACACCGCGTGGAGGTAAACACATGTCGCCAGGAGCGAAGGGATTATTAAGGATCGGGATGGTGGGTATGTATTATAACTAACTTACATGTTACTATATACATACACAATAAGATATATACATACATAAGTAACTATCTTATATCTTTATGTCCTCATGCGTAGATTGTTGTACTATTAGGGATGACGTACCTTTTGACATTCTCGCCCGACAAACTAATTTTGTTTATTTACTGGATATAAAGTTGGTGTTTATGACTTCAAATACACACCATGCTATGCATAAGGACACCAGAATTATTATGTACAATGTCCTTAAAACTATTTACATTAATATTCTTAACTACACTTTATGAGATTCATTTAATCTTTTTAATCGTGTCTTTCTAGCTTACAATACAGTAGGACTTAGCTCTACTACCAACAAATTCTAATACTAGACCCCCATTAAATTCGTCTTTGAATTTCTCTACACCTTTTTTTTGTTGTATTTATTATCCGCGGGGTAGTCACTGTTTTAAGATAACTATATCTTGTTTGGTATCAACTAATATTAGAATTTTCTAGGGAACCCAAATCTGCAAATAGATTTTAAATAGAACCACCTTTTACAATGTTACGCCTTTTAAAGGCCCAAACCCCTAATTTTTAAAACCTGTTTTTCTTCGCTACCCAAGACATATGCTTTAACCAACCATTTCCCGAGAAATCTAAAACCGATGTGTCCCGCGACCACTACGTGGGGATAACACGTATACTCTTTCCACTAAGATAGAAGCAGGAAGGATTTGGAAAAAGAGAAGGTGGGAGAAAAACTTAAAAATTATGGAATCTTAAAACTAATATATACAATAGATTTACAAAATCTAAACAAATATAAACAAGTATCTTAGACCTATATTTTTATGCCCCCTAGCGTAGGTTGATATGCTTCCAGGGATGACGTTACGCTTGTCATCTTCGCTCGATAAACTAATTCTATTAATAAGCTGCGTGTACAAATCGTGTTTTTCGCTCGGGATACATACACCGGCAAGTACTCCATACCACCCAAATAAAGAATTAGATGCTTGGTGACTGTTAACTTCCGCTTCCTTCGTCTACGCCAAGACACATCTTTACCCATGCGCACCCCTGCCCATGCGCACAGCCCATGCGCACCCCTCTCTGTGCGACTGCTATTTCGTGGTGATTTCATAGCCTTTTATAAATAAAGAGCAATGAAATACCGTTCTAAAATTTTTATTTTGAAATTACACATAACAAAATTTAAAAATATTAAATGCCAAGCATGGAGCCATTTAAACTGAATTTTAATACAAATTTATACACAGAAAAACATTCCTTTCTTTATATTGTTGGGAATAATTTTAATTTTATCTAATTTTATTTGCAGCTTAAAATTTAAATTCATACCCAAGTCCTCTATCTCCTTTTCTAACCAATAGTTTGATACATAGAGACCGTCTAGGATTTCGAATTGCAAAATGTACCGAAGTTTGTCTCTATATTAAAATCCTCGATTCAACCGACAACCAGATCCATTCCTTCGTGTAATTCTTGCAGGTTGTGACAATCTTTTAATTGCAGCTCTACCACTATATCCGGCATACGTATCTTGTTACCTTGATCGACTTCTTCTTGTCGGTATTGAAGAGAATCCTTATTCTCCCACTCACTGTTGCGTAGTTGCATGTCCTCCACTTTTGAGAATATATGGTCGTTATACGCTGTAAGGCCCTCGGTTTTAAATGATCCGAAAGGTTCTTAACTAAGCAAATATACAATGTTTAACGGAACCCTTTGCATGTGGTGTACGCCAAGTTTACAAAACCCGAATTTGTTAGTTTGTCTATGTTATCTGCCATTTTGATAAATACGTTTTTAGAATAACCTTTTAAAAAGTATATGGATTTAGTACCATCCTTTCCTCAAGGACGCCTACATAACCAAAAAAGTCTTTCTTACTAACCACAAATGCATACAGCTTGTAGAACCCGGATGTATCTAAATCGGTCCATTGGCACATAAAATAATCTTTTAATTCTTCCTCATTTTCTCTAATAAGATGTTCTTTGTCTAACACATCTTTGTATTGTTCGCGTATTGTCGCAGGGTTTTCCATGTAGTCCAACTTTCGCCTTTTTGCATCCATTTCCTCTAATTCCAGCAGTCTTTTTCTCCCACTTACAAAGTATGACGTGCATACTCGGGGAAATTTCCTTTAGCGTAAACGGATAGAGTTTACAGCCAATATTTACGCGTTTTCGTACAACCTCTGGGCGTATTTATCAACCCTAATTCCGAAATGACTATTTCTTTTGGAATTGTAGAATATGGTGTTGCAGATTGTGTAAAATATGTACTACCTGCTTTAATGTAGCACTTGTGTAAGATTTTTATTTTATCTTGGCTGTCTTTCTCCTCTACAATCTAAAAAAAATAATTTACAGGTAAATAATTAAAGATAATAGCCGAAAACACATACTTTATCAAATTTTCTTTTTCCTCTGGTTTTTCGGACAACTTAAATTGAAAACCACTCAATTTCTTTGTATTGCTATTCTCCCAATACACGTACTGTAGTAGGTTTTTATACACTAAACAGCAGCTATTTTGTCGCTTGTCCGATAGCTTACTCTACATTTTGGCAAGTGGTACCGTGTACATTGGCGCCTTTAGGATGTATAACTTACTATCGTCCAATAAGATTAAACAGTCTTTTTAAGGGATTATACACTCGTTCCGCACGGACGTCGTTTCCAATTGTACAGTTGTATATTCTCGCCTCCAATCGCATAATAGCACGTTCTTTAGCCAAAGTGGACGCGGCTGTTTCCCTTAAACGCGCATCTGGACAACGTAAAAAATCTAGTATATGATTTCCAAGTTGTTTATTAACACCAGGACTTGTTATCTGACACACAAATCTGTTGTAAATCTTAATTCTTGCATTGTTTGTTAGCCATGTTAAATAACCGATTACCACAGTTTTATCGTTGTCAACTATAATATTGCAGTTTTCTTCGCATTCGCCCTTGCAGCTGAAGTTATGGTTGGTAGTTAAACAATTACACATCTCCATCTTGCTAAACTTGCCAGCAAAATCTTGGGTTACATCCATGTCAAGAAGATAGTAATAATCTTTTTTGATTCCGTCTAGTATATCTGGTAGTTCTTCCAATAAAGTTTCCAACTTAACATCTGCTAGTGCCACTTTATACGGAATACATATAGGATTTTGGAATTTTTTATTAATGCTTTCGAGCTCTTCCTTTCCGATGATTTTTTTTACTCCCTGGCCCGTCTTGTTAGTGCTTTCCAGAGAAAACGGAAGCTTATCTTTAACACCATGCCTAGCGGAAATGAATCGGTCGAACTTTCTTTGTAGATAGCTGTTAAATGCACCACAAATTTCTTTTTAGGATTAACATGCTTTTCCGTCATATCGCTTATATACTCTTGTTTAGGAACAGTTTTGTTATTCGTCCTAGGTCAGATTTAATCCGACCTAAGTCGGACTGGGCAGGGGTGCGCATCGACATATGTCCGGATATATGTCGGATGCTAGGTTAGAGTGAAATTGCCTTATAGGGTAAAATTGCCTCACTGGGTGAAATTGCCCTATAGGGTAAAATTGTCTTATAGGGTGAAATTGCCTTATAGGGTGAAATGGCTTGCGACCTAGGTCGGATGAAAATGCAACCTGGATCGGATTAATCCGACCTAGGTGGGATTTAGTCCGAATGTTGGACATATGTCAAACATATGGCGAACATGGCTGACATATGTTGGATACATGTTGGACATATGTTGAACATATGTCGGATATATGTCAAATATATGTTGGATTTATACTGGACATATGTTGGATGTATGTTGGATATAGTTTGGATGTATGTCATACGGATGCAAGAGGAGAGAAGGACAAAGTAGGGTGGAGAAAAAGGTTTATGTTAGTTTACGTTGTTTGGAGTTAGGTTAGTCGCTGTTGTCTGGAGTTTGGTTAGGTTAGTTGAACTTGTGTGGACTTAGGTTAAATAGAAAAGAAAATTGATAGGTTAGGTCAGCACCGCGGCGTTGACCTAACCTATCAATTTTTCCTTCTATCTAACACAAGTCTACACAAGTCCAACTCACTTAACCTAACTCCAGACAACACTAGCTAACTTAATTCCTGAAAAGTCCAACTAACCTAACCTAACTCCAGACAACACCGGCTAACCTAACTCCAAACAACGTAAACTAACCTAATCCCTCCCCTCCGCCCTACTTTGTCCTTCTCTTCTCTCGCATCCGTATAACATACATCCGACATACATCCAAACTATATCCCACATACATCCAATATATGTCCGGTATATATCCTACATATATCCGACATATGTTCAACATATGTCCAACACGTATCCAACACATGTCAGCCATGTCCGCCATATGTCTGACATATGTCCAACTATGCCGCACACTTTAAAAGCAACAGACATAAAAATACAACACACTACTAGATACAGGAGCATCGACGTGCGTGATTAGGGAAGATTGAATACCCACAGTTTCACAGGTAGAACCCTATCATGCCTCCGCCTATCTAGCCGAAGCAGGGAATGAAATGGCAATCAAAGGTAAGTTCCGCACACCATTCACCCTAGGAAAAGTGACGGACCATAAAAGTTTCCTGGTAATGGCCAATCTAGCAGAGGATGTCATCCTGGGGCAATCCTGACTCCAACGCCAAACAGCATTCATGGATCACGAGCGAGGATCTGTACACTTTGGAACACACAACCACCAGACGTTCCCCTAGAACCGAAAGACGACACCCGTCTCCGTCAACAAGCCACCATTAGAAACCACAATCTACCAGTTCCCAGCCAAATGCCAACCCACATTTAAGTCTCCTAGAAGAGTTCCAAACCGTTGTCAACGGACAAACACAGTCAACGACCACTACCATCGCGTCGTACGATACGAACCAATCCACACACCCAATTCCGATTGCCGCCGTATCGGTACTTCCCACAAAAGAAACTCATCATCACCGCCGAAGTAGAGAAAATACTACCTAATCATATCATTTAGCCCAGCACCTCAGCCTACAACTCTCCAATAGTGATCGTGGAGAAAAAGGATTGAAGACCACGATTTTGCGTCGACTATCGGAGACTCAACTCCATCACAAAGGATAAAAGCTCAAACTTATCAATAATTTATGAAACACTACGAGACCACGGCATATCATCCGTTTTTACCACCATCGACCTTAAATCAGGATACTGACAAGTACCACTAGACCCCGAGTACAAGCTTCTCACAGCATTTACCACGCCCGATCGAGCCAGTTACCAATTTCGCGTCATGCCATTTGCACTGAAAAATGCCCCAGCCAGTTTTTGGAAATTGATGACACAAGAGGTACTGGCGGGCTATCTCCGCAAATTTGTGCTCGTATACCTGGACGACTTAGTAGTTTATTCTAACAACTGGGAAGATCATCTACAACACATCCGACTCGTTCTAGAGAGGCTCGAACAAAACAGGCTTCACCTAGCGTTAGAGAAATGCAGTTTTTTAGTACAAAACATTGAATACCGAGGTTACGTCATAACCGCCAAAGGTAATCAACCCATACCAAAACACGTGGAACAGATCCAGAAGGCAAATCAGCCCACGAACCGACGACAGCTTAGGTCCTTCCTCGGCCTTACCAATTGGCTCCGAGACTATATCCCGCGGTGTGCAGATGTCCAAGCACCGCTAACCAACTTACTCCAAACCAATCAATGCTTCCAATGTACTACAGAAACTGAACCAGCCTTCCAAGCTATCCAGCAGGCCATCAGCCAACCATTGAAGCTTCACCGACCATATTTTAACCGACCTTTCATTTTACAAACCGACGCCAGTGAATCAGGCTCGTAGCAGTCTTCTACCAAGAGATCGAAGGGCCCCGAAGCATAATCAGCTATGCCCTCGCCAAGCTCAGCTAAGTCGAAAAAAACTACCACGTGAATAAGCAGGAATGTTTGGCAGTAATCTGGGCCGTTAAGAAGTACCGACCATACTTGAAAGATAAGCCTTTTTTACTCCACACAGACAGCCGCGCGCTGCTATGGTTGAACAAATCCAAAGACACCCTTTCCAAACTCACCCGCTGTGCCCTGTCGTTACAAGAATTCTCTTTTGACATCCAACATTGCCCCGGAACTCAGAATGAGCTATCGAACTATCGCTCACGCCATCCCGTCAACAACGACATTCCCGATGAGGTCACAAGCGAAAACCGCCTGCTTCCACCAAACAACCCAAGCAATTCACAGGAAAACTACGTAGCTCTAGTGGACTTGCCGGAACGGGTACAAAAATGTTCAATAAGACAGCGAAGTCATTGGACGGATGACCCAAGAATGGCTCCTCGTACAGCAAAAAAGTCCCCAAAATCCTCACAAAGAAAAAATCCTACAAGACTTTGTAGTCGAAAACGGATACCCCTGGCAATGCAACCCTATCCAGAACAGGCTCCTTGTGTCTCCCGATGCACAGACCGATGTCTTGCACGTTTACCACGACCTAGCTGGACAACCAGACACCGACGAAACTTACCACGTCCTCGGCGAAATATACTTTTGGCCGAAGATCGGTCACGCGTTAAGACAATATGTAAGCCAATGTTGGACCTGTGCTGCTACAAAAAGAGGACCGTATCAACATGAGCAGAATTTAATTAGCAAACAAAAAAGTGCGCGATGTGTTATACTTATAAAGAAAGTATAGAATGGTGCTTTGCAGCGGTCCCAGTAGTAAAATAGGCGGCTGACTTTTTCAACCAACTACAAGAATAGCAGTAGAGCAGAGAAGGAGTATGCATGTATTATACAGCGCACTGTTACTATAAAATATAAAAAATATAAAAAATCCTACAAGACTTTGTAGTCGAAAACGGATACCCCTGGCGATGCAACCCTATCCAGAACAGGCTCCTTATGTCTCCCGATGCACAGACCAATGTCTTGCACGTTTACCACGACCTAGCTGGACAACCAGACACCGACGAAACTTACCACGTCCTCGGCGAAAGATACTTTTGGCCGAAGATCGGTCACGCGTTAAGACAATATGTAAGCCAATGTTGGACCTGTGCCGCTACAAAAAGAGGACCGTATCAACAGAAAGCACCCCTCCGACCACATCTACCCATCCGACCATGGAGGGTCATATCCGTCGACACCATGGGACTTCACGTCAAAACAATCGGTTCTTACTGATCGTAACCGACTTGTTTAGCAGATGGGTCGAAACTTTCCCGACACCTGACACCAAGTCAGCCACTGTCATCAACCTACTCAAAAACGAGTTCATCTTCCGGTATGGGTACCCAAGAGCGATCCTCACCGACAACAGGTCCTAATACATATCTTGACGATGGAACAGCACACTGGATCAATGGGGTTGTAACCAATGGACTACGCCAATCTTCCATTCACAAGCAAATCTAGTAGAACGCTGAAACCAGGAAATCAAAAAAGCCTTGCGAGTCTTCGCAACTCAACACGACGCACGATCCTGGGACCGGAAGCTTCCCGTGATTATGTATTTCCTTCGCACCAGGAAGAACGCAGCTACTGAAACTACTCCTAGTTATGCCCTACTGGGATAAGAACTACTCCGTCCAGGAGACCTCCACCAACCGCCAGTGGACAATCAAAGAGAAGCCCGACTACGCCGCATTCGAGAGATTAAGGACCGCGAGCGCCGCTTCTGCGAAAGATATGCCCAAGACGAGGATCCCGCAGTTTTCGCCTGGGGACATGTTCATGGTTAGAAACCATCGCTTAACCGGAAATCGATTCGAAACCAAATGGACTGAACCTCATCCAATCCAAAAAAGAGTAGGACCTAACATCTACTGGGTCCGGATGGAACGGGGAAACGTAAAGATACACTTCAAAGATATACATCGAGGGGGAGGGATGTTGACTGTATCACCTCACCCAAGCTGAATACGGAACAGACTAAAGAACTGCAGTTGAGTATATCAAAGTACACGTGCTGAGCACAGACTAAACTAAGAGAATTTCCAACTCATTTTTTGTTGTACCCGAAAATCATTCGTTAGTGCTCCATAGTCTAAGGAAACCTTTTGCAGTGCTCTCCATAGCTTGCAAAACGTTCAGCGAGTAGCGTTCTCCATAGCCTGCTATACTTCGACACGCAGTGCTCTCCATAGCCTGCGTATTCTCCGACAGTGACAGTGACCTATGATTATTTTTGCTTGTACTTATTAAACAAATAATCAAGTCAAGCCTACATGCTTTCAGACGCCGCCCACCCAAACGATAACATTAGAGGGTTGTTACATTATGACAGTGGGTCATAGGCGTGGAGAACCTCCTCTAGCCATATATCGCAACTGTTTTCTGCTGATTTAGATTGAAATAGTCCACAGTAATTTTTGTTATCTAATTTCGTCTGTGGGCTTTTTCTGTTTTAATCGACGTTGGGATGCAGGGACTGCATGCCCTTATTTATTCGGTCCCTCATGCTGTTCGTATGAACAAAAACTACTACACAGTACTTTTTTTTGGAGGTCATGAGTAGAAAACCCTTTTCAAATTTTTACAAAATCACTCTAACCCTTCGGGAGTCTTTTTTCTGTTATTATACTTGTAATAGGGGCGGTTTGCCTTGACAGGTATATGGTTTCCAATTCAAAATTAATTTTTACGTTATCTTTTATTAAAATTTTTTCCCAAAACATTGTTTTATCTTAATCATTAGGTTATACCATATGTTTAAATTCGCTTTAATAATATCTTGAAGTTCTTATCTCAATTAATTAATGTTTTGAATCGTAAATTGTTTGTTACTTATCTTACTTTTATCTTAAAGTAAAAAATATGTGTATATTTTTCTTGAGAAAATACTTTTGAGAAGATATCATCTATTTGCTGCTTTGAACTTTTGGTATTTATGACCTAGATACAATTTATAACTGAAACATAAAAAGCTACTTTGCTTGTTAATACTAATAACACATAGGATAGCGTCAAGAGAATTATGTATCGTTAATGCAGTAGCACTGGTATATTAGTTAACTTAAGGTTATGGCTGCTGCAACGTATTTTGTCTTATCTTGTTAAAAGCCAACAAAAAATTTGTTTAGCTAAAGAGAATATCTTAAAAGATATGAATAAAAATCTGTATACATCTATAAGCAAAAATATGAAAATTAACTTTGTATTTAATTTTCGGGGTATTTGTGCGCTTGGTGTAGTGGCAAACAACATCTTTACCCGCTTAGTTGAGGTAACCTTAATATTGGGTGTTTACTCATTTCATTTTTCTTGTATGACAGATTCAAAAAATGGCAACGTATAGACATTATTTAATTTAAGTTATCGTGTATATGAGCTTTTGTACAAAGAGATTTTTTGATATTTGAAGTTTTGAGGCGATTGTTGCGCCTTTCCAGCTCTACATTTTAGTTTGATATATATATATTTAGGGGATTTTTGAATCCGAAATGAGAAAGCTGTTTCTTTCCTTTTTTATTTTAAGTCTCTACTTGGAAAGTTTTACGACTATAGTTCCTACGAATTCCAGGAAATTAACCAATGATTCATGGTATGTAAATTGCACACACTTGCGTTCTTGGGTTAAAAGAATGTGGATGCGGTTTTCGGGTTGATTGCTGGAAGCATGAGATGGTGGAATTACTATAGTTTTGTGCGAAGATCGCATATTAGAAGCAGGGGGTTTACTATCAGCGATCTACGATATCGGACGTTTGTGTGCGCGTCAATTCAGCGAAATAATCCCTCTCGTGTCCTGTACCTCCTACCTCTACCTAAAAAACTACCTCTGTGTCCCACCCTAAAATAAGCATCATCATTTCATTGTCCAAAATTTGGAAACACCAAGAGGAAACCCTTAGCGACAACTTGGACCTAAAAAGCAGAAGGCATCCTTCACTTCCAAAAGAAACCAGTTAATCTCCTGGCTTGTTTGTTAACTTGTGGACTTCACACATGATGGCAAACCGTGATTTGAATTTGTGGAAGTAATAATTTACGTTCGGGGTCATGTATGGTTGTCATCGTGAGGAATGCTTAATTATGCATTAATTTGCATAATTGTATCAATATTTTGAGAGGAATTCCAGTTAAAAAACTGCAAAAAGTAATAAACAGTAAGGTTTACTGAGGCAGTATTGTGCGATTTTATAATTTCAGTTTTTGGCACCCTGAATTGTTTTTTATTCATAAAAATCTTGTATGATTTTAATTATTCAACTATTAGCATAGAAATGTTATCCAACAAGATTAGTTACATATTTTTATTGGCCTTTATATACTGAAGAAGCAGTTACAATAATATACTAATTATGCAGTAAAACCTTACTCTATTCTAAATGTATGTTGAAAGCCGTACTGACTTGACAAGTTATAGATCTACCAAGAAACCTGGGAGAGTTATACAAAGGTAAATATTGATAAACATTTTGTCGGTACATGGATAATGAGTAATTTTAGTAGAGTTACATAGAACATTAAGCTATACTTATATTACCTTCTACAATGTAAATAATTTCAGAAATACTTAAAAATAGAATTCTAACTGTTTACTTCATACTATTGGAAAGATAGAATAAATGAGACAACAATATCTAGTGCTATAATACTAAATTATAATATTCTAAAAGCTTTTAGTTACTGTCTAAAATATAATAGATATATCCTTATTATATAAAGCCTACAACACATTACTGCAAATATAGATATCTATATTTATAAAACGAAATAAGAATATAATGCAACGTAAACATATTTCAACTCAATCTTTCTGTCCTACCATTAAAAAGTGGCAATGAAAATATGTAATACTATTCCAAAGCTTGTTTTAAATACTAGTTATAATAAGATTTGATAAGAATTATAATAATACATCTGCAAAATCTTCATAAATAGAATTATTGGATTAATAAATCTGAATGTGCCTACCTTCAGGTAAATATTTGGGATGAGACTAATTGATCTCATATTGTCTAAGCAGATGTACTTAAGTTATATTCAACAAATGAATACAGTCCTAGGATACGGTTGAACATTTCAGTTTCTTTAGCAAGTTTATATTTATGTCTCAAATAGCAATAGATAAAAATATTAATCAAAAGACTCTTGCAGTTGTAACATTATTTGATTGATGCAAATGTTCTGCAGGTGCTTACATAAAACAAAATTTGTCAAGTTTTAATGCTAAAAAAAGTATTCTGGTATTCTATTTAGTGTCTTCTACTGAGAAATTTGTATCATAGCCATGTGCATGAGAATATTCAACATAGTGCAGCCACAGTTAGTATACATGCATCATCCAGGCAAGCATGTTTATAAGCACATACTATGTACTGTGCACCTAAGCATGAATGAAAACATACACAAAATAATGCATATATTTATTGCATTTCTGTTCAATGTGTTCTTTTGGAAAAAAAATTACATTTACAGTATTCCATTAATCATATGTGAGATAGCCATTTCATTTGTCTAGGTAACAGTATTTAATGCGACAGACTAAGATTTAGTTAACCATAATAAGTTTAATATTAAACTACAGCAACAGATGGTTATACGTTTGCTGGTGTATTAAATATTATATGCACAGTTGCAGAATAACCGTTCAGAAACAAAAATAAGATGAAACATGAAGTGCAATTTATACAAATGGTATCAGATGAAAATAGAAAGCACTAGCCAAATTAAATAAAATACAATAAAGCCAAAGTAGTAGCTGCTCTAGAACAGAATGCTTTGGTAAAACAACAATACTACAATAATAAGTAGGACAGAATGAGATGTAAAATAAATACAAAATTAGTGTTACATTTTTGTTTAATACGCTTATATCTAGCCTTTCTTACCTTATATTTTATGAATTGGATAGTTATTAATTTCAAATTTAAACAAGTCCGTTAACTAAATTTAAAGATACAAAAAGTTTAGTTTCTTTTAAAAGAAATTAGTAGTTGACAATGAATATAACGAGTTGGCAGCAACAAATTACCCATATATATTGCCTCAATATGCGCTCTTCTACATACATACATACATATATTTATATATATATATATATATATATATATATATAT
The DNA here is from genome assembly GCA_036346225.1 of Platerodrilus igneus. NCBI lineage: Eukaryota > Metazoa > Arthropoda > Insecta > Coleoptera > Lycidae > Platerodrilus > Platerodrilus igneus. Next base: position 58,609 of record JARFIW010001621.1, read on the forward strand.
ATATCAAAATGAATCTAGCTTGTTCATTTCAGCAGCAGAATAAGTTGGAAAACCAACGAAAAATGCATTCTGAAACTTCTCAGATTCATAATTATATATATATATATATATATATATATATATATATATATATATATGCAAAATTATATTATCCAATTGAGATATTTGTATTAAAATTTGTATAGGTGGGAAGTTTGTTGGACTGCCTGAAAGAATGGTATATATATATATATATATATATATATAAATACATAAATAAGTTGAAATAATACCTAACTTAGATTATTATGCAAAGCATAACTGATTATTTCGAATCAAGCTAGTAATTCAAAGATCGAAAATATTTGGTCCCAGACAGAATGTGAACCTGTAAACCACGATTTTGATCACTGAGGTCTTAACCAATTGAGCCACTGTTGCTGGTGATTCAAATTAGAAAAACAAACAAAGCTAAATCGCGTATGCAACCATACACCAACCTTAATTTCAATGACGTTTGGATTTTTCTCAAGCAATCATGTTTGACAGTGTCAAGTCTTTGACTTATGTCGTATATAGCGACGTTCAAATTATAGCTATAAACAAACTATTAAATACAAGTATTGGATGATTGCACAAGGCCAGTTTACGCAAACCCTAAATGATTATTTCAAATTGAGCTAGTAATTGAAGGATGGAATACATTAGGTTTCAGACAGGAACTAAATCTTATTTCTTGAACTTTCAATTACTAGTTCAATCTAAAGTTATCATTCAGGATTTTCGTAAATGCATGGGTTACTATTCTATCTTATTAACTAATATTATAGTACTAGCAACAAAATTGTCTTGTTCAATTATCAAATATTTGTATTTAATAGTTGTCCTATATATGCGATGAATGTCGAATACTGTCTATATCTGATATGTCAAAAATAACAGACGTAACTCCAGTTAGGTTTTTGTATAGTAGTTGACATGATTTAGAATTGTGTATGCTTCCAATTGAAACCATCGGCCCCGATGACTTAATTGGCTTGCATGTCGGTAATTAAGGCTGACGGTTACAGGTTCGAATCTTTTCAAAAACCGGTATTTTCGAACCTTCAATCAGTAGTTTGATTTGAAATTGTTTATTTAGGCTTTGCATAAAAGGCTAGGTGATTATTTCGTCTTATTAACTAATATTATAATAATAGCAGTCAACATGCTTTGAGGGTTTATTTACATGTCTGCAGAGAAGACAATTTGAATAAAGAGGACTGAAAAAATATTTCAAAAAAGGATATTTAGTAATTAATGTGTATGCTTATAAATAAAGTTTAAGTCACTAAAAGCAAGAGCTAAGAAGTTCTACCATCTACACTTTCTATGAGTGGCATTTAACCAGCTTCAAAGCTGACAGTGTAAATACATTATCATACAAAGTGTTGTTAAGGAAAATTAAATTATAAGATATAAACTAATTATAAATGTAAGCAAAATACAGAAATGCGGCGATCTTGTCTTAATACCGTGTAAACAGCCAATTTTATTTATTTAGCTTAATCTCAAAACTTCAGAGTAGCCTTTATGATTTCATAGGGGTTTTATTTTACATGAGTTGGAATTGCTACTTCAACCTACAATTAAGCAAAACAAGGTAGGTACTCCCTGTAATAAGTAGGACTTTAACAAATGTTCCTTAAAATTGCTGTAAACACATACCTGCAGTATTAAGTCAAGGAAAATTTTTACAAATAAAACATAATTACAAAAATTGTAAAGTAATTTTTGTTTGTATTCAAACGTAGTAACTATTAAGGTGGTTTGCTAATAGTTGTAACTAATATTTACTAGTTTATACCTTTGTACTGCAAGCTGCTGTAAAACAAAAACTAAATGCCAAATTTACTATAACCTGAGAAACACAATTTTTAGCAACTTACACAAAAGATTTTTAAGCAGCCCTTAAGAGATATACAAAATACGTCCTTGTTCAGCCATAGAACATACCGTACCAACAAACTAAATAGCACTTTAATTATATAACTTTAGAGTTTTAATTTTCTATCAAGCACCACACTTACGAAGGCTTCTTGGTTCAATTTTTGGTTCACATTTAAACGCTTCTTTAATTTCTGAAATAATGCTGAGTAAATAATAGACTTGCATTTGGCAGCTCATACTAAGTTTTGAATGCAAGATTGGCTCCTCAAACATATCTTCGATATATTTTAACGGGTTTCGGGTAAACGACGAAATGACTAAAACAAACAAAAATTGTGATAAGTATAATAACTATAACAAACCTGAATATGTTTAATATATATATATATATATATATATATATATATATATATATACAGGGCGAGTTTTTAGTGTGGCAACGGTCGATAAACCCGTTATTAAAAAGCTACGTAAACGAAATTTGGAGGCGTATTAGGCATGCCTAAAGTGCACATTTTAAAAATATTTGGAAGCATACAGGGTGTTTTATAATTCCAGGGAATATTAAACTTATATTTCTTTAAATGGAACACCCTATATATTATTACATTTTTGAAAATCCCACGAAAAGAGCTTTAATTTAATATCAAATTGTATCTGTCTATTCCTTTTAGTTTTTGAGATATTCACCTGTTTTTAGAAAAAAACCCTGATTAGATACATTGCCACTGCCCCAATACACAACTTATGTTAATTTTCAAGATGCAGAAAATTTTACTATATGCCATAGTATATTTGTAAATATCACTCTTTTGAAATTTCTTCACAGTATACAGGGTGTGTCAGGTTTCGCAAAATGCAATTTTTAAAACTTTTTTTAAATGGTACCCTACCAATTTTATTGCTACAATGGATAGTTCATTAAGTGTCCTTTCATTTTTGTTAAGCATTCCCTATACCTAAATCCATTACTTTCTGAGATATTTTTTATTTTCTTTAAATTTTAAGAATGTTTTTAATTTACATAACTAAAAATAACTTACAATTGGAGAATATTATAAAACAATTAATTCGTTTTGATTAACAATTAACTACACTTATCCAATGACAGTTTTCACTAAAGATATAACAACCTACAATAATACGCTATCAACAGAATTCTGCCAAATGTAGACCTTTTTAGACTAGCTCAGAATAGAAAAGAATTTAGAGCTGCGTCAAACCGACTTTAAGTAAGTTCGAAAACAAAACAAAAAAAAATAAAAATCAGTTAACTAAATGTCACCAGGACATAACTCACAATTAGGTAGCGGTGTGGCATGTTGGTAGCGTTTCGTTGCTTAAGCCTTACCATAACATATAATTTAATAAACGTCACCATGACATAACTCACAATTAGGTAGCGGTCTGGCATGCTGGCAGCGATTTGTTGCTTAAGCCTTACCATAACATATAATTTAACACCTTTCCTTTTTGAAGCGGATAACCAGGTTATATTTCATTTCCTTATAAATGGTAATCATGTAAACATGTTAGAGTTCTTTAACAACCATCAGGTTGCTAATATCTATGTAGAGCCAGCTGGATAGCAAAAAGATAGAAGGATATAGGAAGACCTAGACCAAACTATATTAGTCAAATTATTAGAAATTTAGGTTGTGAAGGGTATGTAGAGCTTTTTAGATTAGCACAGAATAGAAAAGAAGTTAGAGCTGCGTCAAACCGACCTTAAGTAAGATCGAAAACAAAATGATGATGATATAACTACTAGCCCGATTTGTATTCGTTAATAAGCTCTTATTATTTTCATAAGAGTTTGTTTACAGATACACCTTATTTTATATATTGTTCTACACAATTTCTTATTGCGGACTGCAAATAACTTGTCTTATATATATATATATATATATATATATATATATATATATATACATATATATACAGTGTGTACAGTTTAAAATGCAGTACATGGGGATCTTGGAAACTATAGGAGATACGATCTTGGTTAAATAGGACAAAAGTTGCATAATCATGAGGGTATCTCAGATCGGTTTTCAAATTTCAAAAATTTTTCATAGGTTTACTAGATAGAGGCAAAAACACAAAATTGACGATTTCTTTATTTGTTCGTAGTTAGTCTACTAATTGAAATTAGAATGTTCAAATTTGGTACATCATGGTAACTCCTCATTGCGCTTCACATTTTCAACTTAGATTTTGTCTAAGGCATTTAGATTTTGCGTGACGATGTTCAACTTTTTATTTTTAAATAGCCGCCATATTGGGTTTTTACATTTTTGAAATGCTGACAAAAAACCCTTTCCAAAGAGGTATAACATGGCTATGTTTGATTGAATCAAAACACTAAAAATCACATAATTATGTTTTGGTCGTAGTAGGTTTTAATTTCCATTATGACAAAGAGAATCAATTGCTCTAAAAATTTTAAACTCAATTTTCAGTGGTAATAAAAACAGTAAAAAACGTAGAAAATTGAAAATAAATCTGTATTAATTAGAACTTACATAACTATGCATTAACAAAGAATAAATACAAACTAGCATCTATTCAATACAAAATATTATTTAAGCTGTTTGTAGTTGTCATTCATGTTCAGAGAATTGCAAATTAACAATCAAGGAAAAAAAATATAACAATAGTCAGCCACATGAATTCATTATTTATTTTAAATGTTCAAATAACCCCCCATTTTGTTGAACACACAACCACACCTTTTATAAACATCTTTACAAGATCGTCTTATCATAGTTGGAGTTATTTTATTTACGGCCTCTTGGACTGCTTGTTGTAATTGGTCTACATTATCATACGTTTTTGAGTACACACGACTTTTTAAATGGCCTCATATAAAGAAATCTAGAGGAGTTAAATCCGGTGATCTCGCCGGCCACTTAATTGGTCCCCGATTTCCAATCCAGTTTTCATTATACTCAGAATTAAAAAAATTTTCTAATAATCAGAGCATTGTGGGGTGGAGCGCCATCATTTTGAAAAATCATATTTTGCAAAGTAGCGAGTGGAAGCTCCATTAGTCTATCTGCCACATTTCCCTGCAATAAATCTAAGTATCTCGCAGAGTTTAAATTTGCATCATAAAAAAACGGACCTATAATGTACCTTCTAATAATACCAATCCAGACGTTGAATCCCCATTTAACTTGATGTCTAACTTGGCGGTTCAAATGTGGATTTTCATCTGACCAAAAAATTGTATTTTCGCGGTTGAACATACCACAATTCGTAAATCGACTTTCGTCAGACCACAAAATTGTATATGCAAAATTTGAATTTTCGTTGCACTTTTTGGTGTACCAAGCACAAAATTCCATTCTTTGAATTTGATCTTCAGTACGCAATCCCTGACATGGTCGTTCATGATATGGATGGTACTTGAAACGTTTTAAAATAGCTCTTGCCGTAGAATGAGCAACACCTGTTATATTCTGAATTTGTCTAAGAGAAGTACGAGGATTTCCGACAACTGTTTGTAAAACGCTGTTTTCATTATCTTTTTTAATTTGCCTATTTCTCTTAGACAAGCCAAAACTACCATAATTTATTAAATTATTTTGTAATCTCCGAAACATACATCTGTTTGGTTGATGTTTTTCTGGGTATTTATTTAAATACAATTCAGCGGCTTTAACATCATTTCTTCCAGAAAGAATAAAACATTCTAACATTTGATATTTATCACGGTTAGTACAGCAATCCATTTCAAGCGCAAATGCTTTGCTTAAATTTCTATGTAAATTAATTAACTGTTTTTTTAAACTGCACTACTTGAAACATAAAATAAAGGACAAACTTTGACGTTTCTCAGATGTTGAGCAATTGTTTCTCTTTGTCATAATGGAAATTAAAGCCTACTACGACCAAAACATAATTATGTGATTTTTAGTATTTTGATTCAATCAAATATAGCCATATTATACCTCTTTGGAAAGGGTTTTTTGTCAGCATTTCAAAAATGTAAAAATCCAATATGGCGGCTATTTAAAAATAAAAAGTTGAACATCGTCACGCAAAATCTAGATACCCTAGACAAATTCTAAGCTGAAAATGTAAAGCGCAATGGGGAACTACCATGATGTACCAAATTTGAACATTCTATTTCAATTAGTAGACTAACTACGAGCAAATAAAGAAATCGTCAATTTTGTGTTTTTGCCTCTATCTAGTAACCTATAAAAAATTTTTGAAATTTGAAAACCGATCTGAGATACCCTCATGATTATGCAACTTTTGTCCTATTTAACCAAGATCGTATCTCCTACAGTTTCCAAGATCCCTATGTACTGCATTTTATACTGTACACACTGTATATATATATATATATATATATATATATTTAATGAAAAATAAAATGTATCTGTAAATAAACCCTTATGAAAACAATAAGAGCTTATTTACAATACAAATCGAGCTAATAGTTTCATAGCCATTAACAAAACAATAGCATTATTATTTTACAAGGGGAGAAAACATCTACTTACCGGTTTCAGCTTCTTTATGCTTCGTCAGAGCAGATTAGTTTCCAACAACACTGTAAAGTAATCGAAGCTATTATACTGATATAATTTCGAAAGAATCTTTGTACTATGGTAAAAATAAATGATAACGCCATCAGGTGGTTAAACACCAACACTACTAAGCGTGGAAGTACAACAATTGATCCGAAACTACATCTTCGTTTTATAGATGGCTATACAAGTATGTCTGGCTTTTGAGTTTTGCGGCATGTTAGAGCAAAATTTATTTGCAAGATAACTTGTCTTGTTATATATATTTATGTATATATATATATACATAAATATATGTATATATATATATATAATATATATATATATATATGTATATATATATATAATCATATCTGACATTGTCAAGTTTTTAACATATGTCAATTATAGACAGGAAGCAATGTCCAATAATACGTTTAAATACATATTTTAGGTGGTTTTTTATACAAGGTAGGTTGATAAATATTAACGTATTAGTGTTAATGAGATGAAATAATAACTTAGACTTTTTATGTACAGCCCAAATGATGATTTCAAATCGAGCTAGCGACTGAAAGAAGGAAAATATAAGGTCTTGGACAGGAGTTGAACCTGTATCTTAGTCTTTCTGGGACCATGCGTTTACCACCGAGACAGATGACGACAATTGGAAAACTTACCAATTTAAATCGTGTACACAACTATACATAAACCTAACTTTCAATTACGTTTAGCATTTTTGTCAATTATATCTGACATTGTCAAGTTTTTGGCTTATGTCAATTATAGACAGGAAGCAACGCTCAAAATTACGTAATTTTATCAATCATAACTGACATTGTCAAGTTTTTGACTTATGTCAACTATGGACAGGAAGCAACGCTTAAAATTACGTAATTTTGAGCGTTGCTTCCTGTCTATAATTGACATAAGTCAAAAACTTGACAATGTCAGATATGATTGACAAAAATTCTTAACGTAATTGAAAGTTAGGTTTCTGTATACTTGTGTACACGATTTAAATTTGTAAATTTCCCAATTGTCGTTATCGGTCTCCGTGGCGTAATTGATAAACGCATGGTCCTGGAAAAACTAAGATACAGGTTCAAGTCTTATCCAAAAATTTATATTTTCCTCCTTTTAATTACTAGCTCGATTTGAAATGATCATTTAGGCTTTGAATAAAAAGTCTAATTTATTATTTCATCCTATTAACTGTAATAGGTTAGTATTAATGAACTTACCTTGTGTAAAAAACTACCTAAAAAATTTATATATTTAATACTTGGGTTTAGCCGTAATTTTGAGCGTTGTTTCCTGTATATATATATATATATATATATATATATATATATATATATACAACCATACATTCACACATACACATAAATTTGTATACACACACACACACACACGCACTCACACACACACGCACTCACACACACACATACAAGATTATCTACGAAGTATTATGGCTAAATTGTTTGATTTCAAAGAAGTTTGCATTTTGGGATGGATAGGGGCCTAGCGGAGCTACTTTTTAAAATTATTTTCGTAATATGCAGGGGATACAAGAGACACAAAACGTATTAAAATTGTATTATTTTAAATGGACTACCCAGTATATTATTTTATTTCAGTTTCTACTATTAAAATAAAAGCGAGATTCTTTAGGTTTCCGAAGCCCAAACCTTACGGTTTTTGAAATATTTTGTATTTTGTGTAAATGTGGTAACAATTTTAACAATTAAATTTTCAACATTGCTTTTGGTTTTTTTAAACCAAATTTGACTTGGGGTTTAGTAATTCATCAAGTTTTGTCTAGCACTTGTAAGACATTGACTAATGTACACAGGGTTTTCTAACGTTGTATATATTATTTTTTCTTCATTGTGCATGCTGCACAAACCTGAGAGAAGAAAGCTGTTCCCTTTCTTCGACTAAAAGCCAATGAAAGGGATTTCTTCCGACTAGCTAGAGCTCTAATCTCTACGCAGGCATCTGAGTCGTGGCCGTGGATTCCTATTTCTCTATTCGAACAGAAACTATATTAGCAAGTCAAAACAAAACAACAAACAGGGCACTACCAAATCTCCTGTAATAAAATTTATTTAGGCAAAGTATACTCTGAAGGGGGACGTGGAAACCCTCAGAAAATAAAAGTAGCATTTGCTGGATAAAAGCTGTCCCTCTAAATAAAGGACACACATTCTGAAATAAAAATATTATGTCTAGCTGTGCAAAAAGAGCACAAAGTAGTCTTGTAATTGTATAAATTTTAAAATAAAAGAAATAGTAAAATTAAAGAGAACATGAATGTTAGTAATTGTTTAATTTAAATTCCTTCTTTTTTGTTATTAGTTTCATAACAAAAATATTAATTTTCAAAGAGAGAAATATTTAAAAATTAGAAATCTACCAAATAATCTTAATATTATAATTCAATCTACGATTATTTTTGTAGGCCTGTTTAAATACAGCTTACAAGCATCAACTTCAGTATATTAATGCTTTCAACAAAATCGCCGTAAAACTCTATGATAATTTTTTTAAACACAAGCTTTAAAAATGTTTACTGTTTATCAGCAGTTTTTAACGCATAAGCAAACTTTTGTTACATCTGATGATGGAATGTTCTAAGAACGCAAGGTTAATTTAACAGTTAGATAATTACTGTTTAAGAAATAGCAATATACCATTATATTGTAGATAGTTAAGCAATTATCATAATTTCCATGCCGCAATACTATATATGTACAACAAATATGGCCAATATAACAGAATGTCTGTTTTTCTTAAATCTTAAACGCGTCATCCGCTCACAAACAATGGACGTTTTTTATTTTTCTATCGTTTACCTTGTGGAAAGGACAAAATCTTGACCTTAAATTTTCTTACCAAAACAGCATAATTTTCACTGGATAGCAATAAATAATTGAAATTTTGCAAAAGCTCCTCCTAATAATGCGGTATTAGGTAAAACACAATTTGAATTCATAACGACTGTTTCCTTCCACCAATCTAATCTCAAAACAACTCTACAGTATTTCTGCTGGGTGCATTTCTGTTGGGTACTAAAATATGAAGAATATTAAGTCTAATAGTAATTCTAAATAAAAAGCCATCTTGATTCCACCCCACATCTTGCCACTTTAAGGAACGCCTGTTGAATGAAGTCGATTGATGCTTTCGGAGAGTAAAAGGGAATTTGATATACAGGGTGAGTCACGGGAAACGCCACGGAGTTTTATAGCAAAACGGTGTATTTGTTCAAAGTTTTTTAACGGTAGATCTATGTAAGTCCGAAAGGGCTACATTTAAAAATTTTTAATCAAAAATAATATTGAGTAGTATGAAAATACATGTTAAATTTCAAAAATATGCAAATTATGTCAAAGTTTGAAGAGATAGGTATAGGCAACCTTAAACGAGAGAGCGGAAACGGCTACAAGCAAAAAAGGTATAAGAAGAGAAGTTATAAAAAATTGATACATATTTTTAAAAACCGCAACCTGCTTTTACTTTGGCTGAATCATCTGCTGAAGTAGATACGAGTGAAGAATCTAGCCACGATTTGCCTGGTACGAGTAGCTCTTTAAGTAGAAGTGAAGATGCAGATCTAGATTGTAAACTTTAAAATAAATAAAGCAATGTTTCTAATTTCGTTGACTGCGATTTTTTACATAAACTAAAAAGCATTATTTCTGATTCTGATAATTGTAATGAAAACGAATTGGCGATTTTCATTAATGCCGATATAGGTCATTTTATAGACATATCAAAGATAGAGATGAACGATTTTATAAAATCAAAAATTATTAATTTGGGTTGTAATAGACCAAAAGGACTTTTTCCAAAAGATGCGAATAACAGATCTTTTAGTGAGGATTATTACTATAAAACAACAAAGACGGGGCAGAAATTAGATAGGTACACTTTTGTGTTTTCATTTTAATAAATGTTAAATGATAAAAAGCTTTTATCAGGCACAGTGCATGAAACAATTTTTTCTTGATTATTACTTTATTATTTAACGTACAATTTGGTATTCGCTCCTCTATCTACATATTTTTGTTAAAATTTTAGGCAATGGTTATGTTTTTACAATATGTTTAATGGAGTATACTGTCAGTCTTGTTGATTATTTGCGAACCGCGATAATCCTAGCGTCTCTTCCTCTTCGGCGTGGACTACCGGAAAAATTAAGGTTTAAGTAAAAAGATTAAATTACATGAAAATAGTAAAATGCACATTGACGCATGTATTGCATATTCTAATTGGTCTGAAAATTTACTGTGAACTTCGTATTAATTCAAAATATAAAAACATGCAAAGAAGTACTAAAAAGAATAATAGATGTTGTGCGAACATTGGCAGTTTCAAACTTACCTTTTCGGGGACACAGGGAAAATATTAATGAATTATGCGACATGAAAAATATGAAACATCAAGGCATATTTCTAAATGTTGTTAAGTTATTAGCTAAATACGATTCTGTCCTTGAAAGTCATTTAATAAATATCACAACTATGAAAAATAATCTTAGTAAAACCATACAAAGTAAATTAATTTCCACCATTGCTAATTCAGTTGAACGTTGTATTTTGAAGGATATTGAAAATTCTCCGTTTTATTCTTTTATATTAGACACAGCACAAGATATAAGTAAGGAAGACTAGATGAGCCTAATTTTCCGACATGTAAATTTAAAGAATAATGAGTTAAAAATATATGAATCGTTTATGGGATTTATACATGTTTACATGCCATGCATAATATTGTAAGCCTTGAAGATTCTAAAACAAAGGACCCTTTTTAAAAATTTGCAGGGGGGGCCCACCAGATGTTATGTCCGCCACTGAGGGTAAGAAAAGCAAATACTTATAAACAAAATTTACTTAATACATTTAGATGTTGAGTACCTAAAATTAATTAATAATTTAGGATACGTTATAAACATTAATGTATAGCTAAAATTTCCTCTCTATTGCAAAGGCTAGAATTGGAAAAGGTTGTCCCTATGCAGAGTAATACAATAAATTTTAATTGTACTACATTCCATATATAGAGCCAAGGAGTGGCAGTTGCAGAATTAAACGTATCAGCATTATAAAATCGTTTTACTAAATTTATTTTTAATGCTTTTAACCTACATATCTTAGTATACTTACAAAAGTTTTGTGAGAAGTCGCTTGCGGACCGTAGTGTTTTACAATCACAGTGCCCGGTGGCCTAACTATAATTTGCGATATTATGTTTATGGACTTCGGTGAGGCTTTCTTTGGAGGAGGTACATTAGTAATGTCCTTCATTTTACAGCGGCACCTTCAGATGTTCTATATGCTGCAGCCTAAAATTTAAAAGTAGCATCAATACTGTTTCCGCAAAATTAACTGAAAAATCATTGTAACGAAGCTAACACTATATATAATGCGGTACATTTCTAAACCCCCGGCAATCGACTATAAGGATAGAAAATATTGTAATTAATTGTACTACAATGGTGCTCAATAGTGCGTACATTAGTATTTATAATGCTTCATTTCATTAAAAAATAATTTAAAAGATTAATGGTGGTAATGGAAACGTCGTCTCCACACAAACTCCGTTTAGCTGACAAACCTACTGGATTCATTTATGCTGCGATTGTGGTCCATTGTGCGCCCATTAGTGTTGATAGTGAGTCCTTCCATTAAAAAATATTTTAGGGAACTAATCGGAAGCCGTGGATACGACAGCCCCAGCACGCTCCCCCCCCCAACTCTGTTCACATACCAAACTCGCAGGATTAATTTGTGTTGCAATAGTGCTCCATTGTGCACACATTAATGCTGATTGTGCTGCCTTTCATTAAAGGGTATTCAAAAGTTATTGGAATGGACTGTAGAAACTACAGTCTCTACAAACTTCGTTTCTATATCAAACTTATTAGATTCACGTGTGTTTTGATAGTGTTCTATTGTGCACAAATTAGTGCTGACAGTGCTGTCTTCCATTAAAATATATTTATAAAAATTAATGGGAGGCTGTGGAAACGACAGTTCCAACCGCCAACTCACCGGAAATCGTTTGTACTTCAATAGTGCTCCATTATACACACATGGTGCTGATAGTGCTTCCCTTAATTAAAAATATTCAAAACATTAATAGAAGTGGCTATGGAATCGACAGTCCCCGCTGAACTTTGTTTACACACCAAACTTACTGGAATAATTTGTCCTTACATAGTACTCCATCGTGCACAACTGTTGCTAACATTATTTTTTTCGCGATCAGATATTTATTATAACTCGGATTGGTAATGGATCGACAGAATCAGTAATAAAACAAAGTAGAACAGCGACAACCTGCATTTAAACTTAATAAGCTCTTAATAAGCTCTATTTCGTACTTCTTCAATGTTACAATCTTTTGACCCAGTTATTTTTATCTATCATGGTACTCATACTATCAACAACCAATGTTGCGAACGTAATATCCAAAACAAGTAACAAGTCTGTTTTATTGCAATATTTCCATAAAAACATTCTAATAAAGTAAGGTTTGATAAATGTATTATTTGCATTTCTGTGAGTACAGCAAAACACGGAAGTTGGCCATTCCAAATATTTTGTCAATATCTTCCAAAGAAAAGTATATGATCAAAAAGACAAGAGGAAGGGTAAACAATTTGTACTCGTTGTTTAAATCAGCATTAGCTTCTTCAATTGTATTTCAATATCTACATCATTATGATTTTATCACTTATAATAATCGAAATTCTTATATAGACTGTAGACTAATTGTTATAAAGATTTTATTTAAGACATGGGCTAAGGCAATATTTTGCCCAATTTCTTAGTACAGGCTGCATGTACTTATTCCTTGTAATATGTAGAAGCTACTCTGGTATGCGAATTAAGAACTCGCAACTGCCAAATTTAAGAAACTTTCCATCCCAGAAATTTATATCATTAATAGCATAAACCTGAATTAGATTCAAGCATATTAACTGGGCCGGCGCTAGGCATTGTGCCGCTCCATCCAAACACATTTCTTTCTTCCCCCTCTTCCCAACAGTTTCAATTATTTATACGCAACATTTTTTTTATTACTTATCTGCATTGCGGTTGGAAAGTAAAATGTTTTGTTTTTATACTAACTTGTAACAGTTACAGAGCTATCCACACTACAGTTATCTTTTGACACCTGAGTTGTACAGTTTTACACTCGAAATGGCACTTTTTGCAATGTCTAACAAGTTCTTTATAGTGCAAATGTTGAGCCAGTTCGTATTCAATACTGATTGATAGTAAGTCCACTAAATGTTATTGGACCATTGTTGAATTTAAATAGGTTTTAATTTTAGAAAAGAACGTTCTCCGTTCGCTACCGTTACTGGTAAAGAAACTAAGATTCTCAAAGCAACTGCCACATTCGGAGTAAATCCATTAAGAATCGCAACATTTATAACATCGATGGGCGCACGAACGTTTTCTATCAAATGACACAGCTGTATTAATTCATCAGCAAGTCCTATAGCATTTATATCTTTATTGTCTTGATAAGTTACGAGCGATTTCAAATTTTTGCATTTTGTAAAATCCCATCTACTCATCGGGTAGACTTTTTTAAATAATGGATCGATACGGTTTCTTTGGAAAATCACATTATGTGTATTGACATAAAATCATCAAATTCTGCTAATAATTCCACAAGCTTTAAAAAGTTTCCGTTGTTGCTTTCATGCTATATATTCGACGTTTCTCTGAATGGTAAACATACTTGTCTTAAATAATGCACAATTGCTAGTACATGCTCCAGAACATTTCACCTATGTCGCGTTTCTGCATCCAAAATATTTTGTTTAAATTTTAATGCTGATGTTAAATTTATCCAGTCTCTGTGTGCATTTAAGTGGCTTCTCGACTTCTCGTGTTTTTTTGGAGCGTAAAGTTTTAGTTGCATATTATAAAGAAAAATTGTGCAATGGACAAGTGGTCGGTATTTGTTTTAAGCTTTTTTCAAAAAAATTTTTTTTCTAACAAGTACTGCTTACAAGAACTGGACTCATTTGTCAGCACGTTCAACAGAACACAACAAATGGAAATACCACTTAAATACACACAGAGACTAGACAAATTTAACATCAGCAGAAGATCAACTCATACTTGATCCAAAAAATGAATCAAAATTAACATTTTCTTTCAAACTTTCAATACCGCCATAATCTCGTTCGGAAAAAGGTTTCTTCAAATAAAAGAACACTTGTCATATTTTTTGTTGTTGCAAAGTATTTCAAAATTCGAGCATGTGCCAACAGATGAAATTTTACAATATGCAAAAATTTGGAATCGCTCTTAACCTATGAAGACAACTAAAGTAGTTAAGCTATAGAGGTTTCAGCCCAGGGTAAAAAAGGACTAATATCTTCTAAATTAGCAGTATATTTTGCAAAAGAAAAGTATGTATGTGTTGAGGGCATGTATGTGCAGGTGTGCGTGCGAGATGGTTTATCTGGGTGCGATAATAAGGTAGTTGTAAGGCTATGTAGGTGTTAGATCATTGTCATGGCTATAGAGATATCGGGTCAAACATAGAATGTGCAAGTATTTATGAAAAGTAATGATGTTTTTTGGTTGGTATATGTGTTAAGAATATCAGGTGTAGGTGGGTAGGTGTGTGTGCGTGTGTGCGTGTGTGTGTGTGTGTGTGTGTGTGTGTGTGTGTGTTTGTGTGTGTGCGTGTGAGAGGTGTTTTTAGAAGAGTCGTTAGTGTATAGACCCAAGTGTGCTATAATGCAGGTATTGACCCGAACGTAAAAATTATTGTGCACGCGCAAATTGCGAGGCGTTTTAAAAAGGCGGATATAAAAAAGGGTGACATTTCTTTAGTAGATATGAGCTATTTTATGCGGGGTATTGATAATTTATTTAATTCATTTGTACGGAATTTTTTTAAAACTGTGTAGAATAAATTTTTTGCAAAAATCAAAAGTTCTATATAGCAATAGACACGCAATTTTGTGTATTAATTTAAAAAAATAACTTTGTAAATATTAAATATTCTAATGCATGTCGTTGTGCTTTACAATCCTGGCAGTCTGTGATATTGAAATGTTACTGGGTGTCACTATTATCGAAAACGTGCACACCGCTATTAATAATTTGAAATGTGTTCATCCTTTGGCAATTATAAAAAAAATCTGATGAGGCGGCATATGTCTTTTTAATGCTAATGGTATAGATATGTAAATTTATAATGGATTTGAATGCATTAAAAAGTAGTTTTGTTTATAGCCCGTATGTGTAGATTCTTGAATATTGTTTGTCATAAATATTTAATAGCGCTTTATGTAAAAAACCGCAGAAGTTGCATCAGCATATAATTAAAAAATACATTGTATATACTTTTATAGGAATAGTGAATGGGTTTTTAAAATACATTAGACACAGTCGGTATAATTATCACATTATTTATTAAAACTCATTAATATTGACAGACCTTGCTGAACGAAACTAAATTTATGTAATCGTTAAACAGACGAGGTCAAGCTTATAATATTAAAACAGTTAAAATTTGATTCTAATTAATTTTATTTTTTTATTGCCAGCGTCCTATATGTGTCGGAATTACCAAATGTGTAATAAATTATTTAATTTTTTTCGATTCAGTTTGATATAAATACAAGAAGTATCAAGAATGCAGGTCATCTTGCAACTAAGAAAGAGCTTGAAAAGTTATATACTCATTGGTGCGTGCAGTATTTACAGGTACATTTTAAAATTACACTTTTAATTGATTTTATTTATAAAAGTTTATTAAATGTATTTTGTCCAAAAAGACGTAACGCCTTATCATTGTGGAACTAGAACAAGCAGTTGTTTCCTTACCACAAAGAAATGTAGATGCAATCAACGACAAAGATATATAAATTTAACAAGCAAGAGTGGCTATGTTTGCATCATTTGGATGACTTTGAAGTTGTTTGGTATTTAATTTTAATTTTTTATCTAAAAAACTAATATGGAATTCCTTTATTTTAAAGGTAAACCAAATCCGACTTCAAGAATAGCATTTTGCTGCATGGATAAAGAAAATATCTCCAAACACATGGATCAAGAAAGGCATCAGCATCATCATCATCATCGTCTTCGTTTTCATAACCATCAGCAGCTCCTATATCCTAAGAATGAGGAAAAATAAGGAACGAGCTTGTTTCATCTCCCTTAATTGGTAATAATTTTTATAATTTTAATATGGTTTTTTCTCTTTTTTTATATGACATTAGTTTTATGGTCTGCTGCATTAGTTTTCAACTTGTTAGCGTTGTCTGTGTTTTCACTCAATAACCCACAAATTATGCTACACCAATGACCTATTCGAAAACTTACAATCTGTGTGTTTAAGCATTATAGAAATTCTATATGTGCTTATGAATCAATTCTTGAGAGGTTTCGTTGTTGTGGCGCGCATTGATATTTAAATTACAATTTTTTACTGCAGGGAATATGTTATTGTTCTAACTCAAATAGTATTAATACCGTTAAAAGCTCTTCGATCTGTCAAAGATTACACACGGCGAGGTTATTGTTCTAATAGTATCGAGAGCGCATTGTATATGCATCCGCGATCTACGATCACGTGACATTTCGGTAAGAAGTAATCCCAGATTTTGGAATTTAATTAAACCAAATTTATTGAAAAACCTGCAAATTTTTCATTTAGTATTTGAAAATGCACGTGATTCTGTGTAGTTTCTAATAATTTTTAATTATTTTTGACAGGTCACGCTTTGTACACCGGACCCCAGTTTTCAGACATTTTTGAAATTTGATTAAAATTAGCTTAAAAGTCCGCCCAAAATTTCGTATAGTTTGATTAAGTAATTTAAGATATTATATAGAGAGCAGAATTTTCAGTTGTCCCCTAATATTGCATAAATTGTTGAACGTAGATGTATTTCATTATGCGATATTGAATAAGTGTCGTTTTAAGGCATTTACGATTAAAAACATAAATAAAACATACATGCTTCTGGCTTAGGCTCTTCCATATTAAACACAAATAAATTTACAAGACACTTTTTAATTTAATTGGAAGCGTCTCTGTATACTATCAGAATTAGCAAGATATTCCTGTCCTGATGATTAAATTTAATACGCACCGGTATAAAAATTTTGTGCATATTATTAATCAATATGGGATGAGATTACAAAGTAGGGGCTGGGATTGCCTTGCGAGTCGCACACAATCAATATGGCACTCGTTAAGTAGCTAAAGAGAGACAATATTGATTTTGTCATCTTTATAATTTGTACAACGCAAAAATGTTTAAAAACGCCCTCAAACAAATTCAAAAGCAAACATTGTAGGTGAATATAAAAAGTGCTAGCAATAACTTTGTTCCATAGAATAATAATACGCTTATTATTCTATGCTTTGTAGCCTCTACATTTTTAAGGTGTGTCTTTTTAGTGTAACCATTCTAATTCCTTCGATGTAAAATCCTTTTCAATTTAATATTAGAATCGTTTAATCAGGATACTTCTCTCTCTCGCCGCCATATTTAAAAATAAACAGTTTTTGCTTTTTAACAAATTGGTCCTTGTAACAAGTATTACAAGGTTCTACGAAATATCTAAAAGAAGTATTCTTACCAAGGAAGTATTTTTGTGCACTTTTATCTAACTTCAAATTATCTGCTGAAACGAAACCATAAGACACGTGTGAATGAAGCGACACACAATCAACTACTGCTGCGGAGATTTAGATGTGCTAAACAAATGTATTATAAGGGTGCTGTGTGCGCACCGCTATCTGTCAGAGCGCGAATAATCAATACTTATGCCGGTCTGATCGTAAGAGAGGGAGTAAAATTCGAAAGAAAAAAAAGCCAATGATAAGTTTAGCTTCAAACTCGACAAAAGTATTTTGAAATCATGTACGTAATTTATATGCCTAACTTATGTACAAATATTTCGACTTAATCCTTTTCATTATGAAAGAAAAACTAAAAGTAAATTTATAAAATCCGAATATGTCATCGACAAAGCAGATTCGAGCACGGTGTACTTGAGTACACTTTAGCTAAAAAAATTTTTTGTTTACTTTTTAATATAGCTTATGGCCATACTTTAAATTCCTACTTACAAAAAATACCGGTTACTGTCGATTTAGGATGTATTTTAAAAACAGTTTTCAAAAATTGCAATGGAAAGCGCCCATTGATATGAATGGAATGTTTATACTACCTCATGTAAAATATTTTAGAAATGAACGTATATAAGCTTAATGTTGTAACCACTTAGTAATTTTCACATTGTTAGTAAATTTTGATTGTGTTTCAAATTTTATGTCGATAGATATTGACTATTCACGAGTTGAAACGATGAACTGAAAAAGCTAAAGTAACGTATGTTAAAGTAGTTATGCTAGGCCGCTTTGGATAACAAACCGCACAGCAAGATATGTATACCCCGGTTTGAGAACAAAATTGTCTTTATATGCAAATTTGCTTTTGGGGTGTTCACTGTATAGAATAAAATGCAAGCGAAGCGCTGGGGCTCCGGTGCTGCAGGATATGTATACGCCGGTTTTGACCACAAAATTGTCTTTATATACAAATTTGCTTTTGGGGTGTCCACTGTGTAGAATAAAATGCGAGCCAAGCGCTGGGGCTCCGGTGTCTTCTTGGTAGATAGTTTGCTTAATGATGGAGCTCCTTAGGCTTTTGTCCTCGGGGGGCGCGCAGCGCCGGCCGGGTGTCTTTGTTGTTAGATAGTGTGGTGAATGGGAGTGCAATAAACGCGGTGGATGATGTAAAACATTGTCAGATGATAAATGTCGAATGAAGCATCCTCCGTGTACACCTCTAGGAGATTAACTACTTCGGAGATTTTTTTAAGAATTTTTTTAGCAGTGTTCCCGTGTTAAATATTAAATAATATAGGGATGGCGTTAAATATTTTTCAAAATGATAGATGTGGAATGAGGCCCATTAGTATGCTCTGAACGAGGTTGTGCCCACTTAGGTATGTTAAGCAAAAACGTACATGTGGTAAAGAATTTTTAGCGTTCCTTAAGAGCTTTATTTTGTATTAAATATCAAATAACATTTAGAAAATATACGAATTGTGATATAATCGATTTAATATACAAGGTCTATATGTAAAATCTTGTAAAGACAAGTTGTTCATTTCATGATTGCATAACCAAGATAATTTAACAAGAATTCGCAGCCGAAATCTAGAATATAAACTTGCGTTTTTTTATTGTAATTATAGCTATCTGGTAATATATATGCAAATCATATCGACATTCAACTTGTAATATAATAGATTTAATTAAAAAAAGGTGTGTTGCAAAAACATGTTAAGACAGGTACGTCGTATATTGTATTCATAGTTACATCACCCAAAAATAATTTATACAATTACACTGAACTTGCAGTCGGATCCAACATATAATCTTAGCTTTTTTTTATATTTAATTATACCCGTAAGAATTTAAAATATATGCAAATGATGCCACCATTTATTGCAATTTATTTGCCTCTCGAAAAAAAAGAATTAATTTGATCTTATATCAAGGATAAATGATAAATGCGGAATGGGGCTCCCTAGCCGTGTTCTGAACGAGGCTGTGCCCTCCTCGATGATTGACTACTTCGGAGATTTTTAGGTTAAGTAAAAATAATAAGAAACGCAATGGATGACGTTAAACATTCTCAAAATGATAAATGCGGAATGGGGCTTCTTAGCCGTGTTCTGAACGGGGCTGTGCCCCCCTAGATGATTGACTACTTTGGGGATCTTTAGGTTAAGCAAAAATTAAACGTGATGAAGACTTTTTAGGTTATGCAAAAACATGCATGTGGTGAAGAATTCAGCGGTGCTCCTTAAAGCTCGCCTCCGTTTTTATTCTCGTTGCCTTAGTTAATTGAAAAGAAATTTTAAGTTGAGCAAAAATAAGAAATGTGGTGGATGACGTAATCCCAAGGTACCGGGTTCAAATCCCGACATGGTCCGCTTGAAAAATGTTAGGCGAGCATTTTTCACAAAAATACACTCTCATTCGGATGAGAAGTAAAATGGAAGTCCTGTGTGTGAGTGTTGTCATGCACGTTAAAGATCCCTACCTTGCTTGGAACAGCAAGGGTTCGGCAAAATTCTAAATTTTCCAGGTAAAAAAAACTCGCTTCCTGGCCAATGTAGTACCTTTGGGTGGAGCATTGGAAAATCAAATGTAAGGATGACGTAATCATTCTCAAAATGATGAATAGCGGTGGAACTCCTTTGCTTGTCCTGAACGGGGCTGTCCCCCATTATTTTTATATTCAATATCAAAAAAAAATAGCAAAAATTATTTGACTTCTCTTATAATGGTTTTAATTTAAAGTATAGGTGTGTGTATGCAAAAAAACATGTTAAAAAAGGTATCTCGTTATTTTGTTCATGATTGCATCACCAAAATAATTTATACAATTACACTGATCTCGTACCCGGATCTAAAATATAACCTTAAAATATATGCAAATCATGTCGTTATTTAAAAGTAGTGAAAAACTTGGATGGTGATGTAATCATTCTCAAATGCGTAATAGGGCTCCATAAGGTGTGCTGAACGAGGGCTTGCACCCATTAGGTTATTGAATACTTCGGAGATTTTTAGGTTAAGCAAAAACGTGCACGTGCTAAAGAATCCCCGAGAATTTCAAAAAAATTATTTATGTATTAAAAATATAATGTTAAAGGAAACGCACACAAAATTTTATTGTATTATTTACAAAAAAATTATATTCTTTAATTGTCTTTATCTTTTTGTGAAGTGGCGGTAGCAGATTCTTATCTATTCAACTTTCTTGGTTCAGCATTTTTATCACCGCTAGAGTCGTATTAATTTCAGAAAAATTTGTTAGTGTAAATATATATATATACAGGGTGCCCACAATCTATCTCCGTATATGGGTAACTTTCTTATTATAGAAGATACAATGTTAGTTAAATTAGCAAAGTTGAAGAGAAATTTACGTGTAGTATGATGCTTTTTTGAAAACTCACCTAGATGCTCAACTTTTTAGATATTTGAAAAAACTGAAATTTGCCATTTTCTTCAAACGATAATAACTTTTAACGGTTTAACCTATAGAAAATAAAAACTGCTTGTAAGGTAACTTTTGACGTGGAATTCAATAGCGTATATGACAATTTTAATTGGAAATGGGTTTTCAAGCTACAAACATAACCTCACTTTTTTTAAATAGAAACCATAGTTCAATATAACCCAAATGGAAAGGTTTTTCTTTTCTGATTACCATGATGTAAGGGTTAATGTACTTATTTTCAGTAGTTTCTTCATAATAAAGAAAAAACGATTTATTTATTTGCGGACATCAAGGAGTCCATGGATACATATTTTAAATAAACAAAAACAACTGGCATTTGTCAGATATTATTAGTTAAAGTGTTTATTTGCTCTGGGTTGCAAATTTTGTGTAGAAGACTTTTAAATTTATTTGATTATAATAGAGAATGTATACAAACGACGAAAAAATGACATGCTCTTTTGTTACTATGCCTGTAACAGAAATTGTGATGCTGCTGGTGATATGTATTATGAAAGATATTTGGAAAGAAGGCAGCCAGATAAACGATTGTTTTCTAAATTAGAAAACAATTTAAAAGGTTTGGTGCTTTTACAAAACCCAGTACTGATAAAAGAAAATTCAAAACTGATGATGAAGAACGTGTGTTAGCCTACATAAATTTTAAGCCAACAGCGTCCACCGAGAAACTGCAATTGAGTGCGCTACTTCTACAGAAAAAGCTCGCCTAATTTTAAAACAAAACCGCTACAAACCATACAAAACCCATGTTAGCAATACACTGTATCATGGGAATTGTGAGAGAAGACAACAGTTTTGTAGGTGGTTTGTTAATGAAACAAATAATAATCCTGGTTTTAGTCACACTATTATATTTACCGACGAAGCAAAATTTACTAACAAAGGCATGTTTAACAGAAAAAATACAGTCTACTGGAGTCAGGAAAATCCCCATTTAACAGAAGAAAGGCGGAATAAATCAATTTTCGATAAATGTGTGGTGTGCCATTTTTGGTAATAAAATACTTGGGCCTTTCTTCTATAATTATAATTTAAATGGTGTACCCTATTTGAATTTTCTACAAAACGAATTGCAAGAAATGCTCGATAATTTGCCACTTCATTTACTGCAAAACTTATATTATTTTCAGCATGACGGTGCACCTGCTCACAATGCTCAAACCGTTTCTGAATATCTTGATAATAGTTTTCCAAATTGGATTGGCAATGCAGGTCCTGTTCCATGGCCGGCAAGGTCACCAGAACTATCGCCACTGGATTTTTTTTTTTTGGGTACTGTAAAGGATGTAGTGTATGCTAAAAAATCCAATAACATTGAGCAACTCAAAGATAGTATTACAGCAGCTATTACAAGTATAAAACCACAAACGTTAAATAAGGTGCACCAAAACCTAATTAAAAGGTGCGAAATGTGTTTGCAAGCTAATGGAGGTCATTTTGAGCATATGTTAATGTAGGAGTGGGCATATTCGCATTAATTAATTTTGTTTCCTTTGATTAAGTTATTTGTATTGTATGGATAGTTTATTTTTAAGTATTTTATTTTCTTAGTTTATAATAAATTTAGTTACAATAAACTTGTGTTTCCATTATTGATTTTACACATTTTGTTTGTTTGTAATATGTATCCATGGACTCCTTGATGTCCGCAAATAAATAAATCGTTTTTCTTTATTATGAAGAAACTACTGAAAATAAGTACATCAACCCTTACATCAGGGTAATCAGAAAAGAAAAACCTTTCCATTTGAGTTATATTGAACTATGGTTTCCATTTAAAAAGTGAGGTTATGTTTGTAGCTTGAAAACCCATTTCCAATTAAAATTGTCATATACACTATTGAATTCTACGTAAAAGTTACCTTACAAGCAGTTTTTATTTTTCTATAGGTTAAACCGTTAAAAAGTTATTAGCGTTTGAAGAAAATGGCAAATTTCAGTTTTTTCAAATATCTAAAAAGTTGAGCATCTAGGTGAGTTTTCAAAAAGCATCATACTACTCGTAAATTTCTCTTCAACTTTGCTAATTTAACCAACATTGTATCTTCTATAATAAAAAGTTACCCATATACGGAGATAGATTGTGGGCACCCTGTATATATATATATATATATATATATATATATATATAATTCTTATAATTTTCGAACGGACGTAGATAATGAAATAAAGTTGTATAGAATTTTGGGATACACTCGTTGGTACAAATAAAAACTACAGCGTCAATTTGTAACTATATTCAACGTTTCGGCATGAACAATTATGCCTTCTTCAAAGACTGAAATTTAGCAAATGTTAGTATACAAACTTGAAACAGTGTAGCTATTTGACTTACATACTTACTATGACGTAAAAAGATTCGCATAAACTAAACTAAAAGTAAGTGATTCCATAACAAGCGGTAAAATTAATAAAAAAAAAAATATTTTAAGTACATTAACACAATTAAAAGATTGTAATGTCAAATAAATAAAATAACTACAGTAAAATTTAAAAAACAGATACAATTAAACCTAATACAAAGAGCACTAACACAATATCTTAAAATAATACGAGTTTGCGAAGCAAAAGTCATATGGTGACCACGATAAAACAAAATTGGGGAAGGTGTAACTTTATATAACTAGATCGAACGTTAACTCAAGGACAAAGTACATTAACGTCCACACAACATATCCACATATTAAAAGTTTTTACCTATCTGCGACATTGATAGTTATTTAACCTATAAAGACTCGAATACACAACGTTTAAGTTATTTATGTCCAACTTGCTGTTAATAGGATTACGTTGTTGATGTATATAGAACGATTCCAAGAAAAGTCTTTTGTAGTAGTTGCTTTCTATATGCAAGATCTTAGTACTATCGAAATTCACTACGTGTTTAGTGTTGTACAAGTGTGATGACAAAGCACAACACGATTTTCCAATCTTGGCATCACTTTTATGCTGTACTATTGTTACTCCACTATTACTGGTGAAAGTTTCTAAAAGTCGGTAATACAGTTAACAAAGTATTACACTTAGATGGTGGTACATTTATATGGCGATAGATGGTTCTTAAAAGCCTGTAATACAGTTACCAAAGTTCAAAAGATACATCGCGCAAGCGCAATGGATAAAAAGCAATGCTACGCCCTGACGGCCGGAAGCGCGAACCCCTTTTACAGGTTTCGCGTAGCCAACCACCATGACGTCACCGATAATTTATATTGCGCCATAATCGGGAGATTTACATAAAATTAGAACAATGAAAATTAGAGAATTTACTCACATGAGGGATCCGGTATCCGGCAGGAAGTCACGCTACGGTAGGCCTCGGCTCCGGTGCTGCTGGTAGAGCTTGGACATCGGGGTCGTGGGCTGCTCCAGTTGCCTCGAGGTGGCTGCAAATTTACCTACCTCTGTAGGGATTGGACAGAAAAAGGTATGGAGGTAGACAACAAAAGTTAAACAAGCAAGGAAATCTACATAGATACGATAACGATACGTCACCAAAGAGAAACGTCTACTTCACTTCACAATACCCGGTAAAAAGCCACGTTATCCAGAGAGAACCGCGAAACTCTCCCACCCTTTGTCTAGTATTGCTATACCCCTCTAGGGATAAGCACACTAAGCAAACTCACTACTCTGACGTATCGGAAGCACCGCCTAGTCTATTTAAAAATTCCCGCGTCTCGCGTATTTGAAAATATGGCGGGAAACTTCCGTACACCAAAAACTAACCTAAAACAATGTTTAAGTGGCAATGGCACGTAACAATCGCGACAAAGCCACAAAAGAAAAAACTTAAAAAAAGAAAAAGTCTGTTAGCACAGTAACAGCTTAAAATCTAAGTCCTAACTACCCTACATATACCCTAACTTAAACCTACAAAATGTTTATATAAGGCGCCACCTGGTTTTTCGACCGATAACACGTCTACCGAAGTACCAGGAAACGGAATAGGTAGCTCGATAGTCTTTGACTACACTAATTACCGACAGCACAAATTTGTCGGGGAGCATGAAACACTACTTAAACTAACACGGGTGCGACAAGTCGCCTAAACTATCTAAACCTATCTAACTAAAGCTAACATAAAAGTTCTTATGTGCAAACACACATGAGTGTTGCAACAAAACTATTCTTCTTTTTGGCAAGAAGTGCCCAAATTTAAAAATGTTCATGGAGTGCGTCACTTTGCACTCTAGCAAATTTTGTTACTGGTACTTTGGTTTTCCAACGATGCACATTTAAAACTTGTCCATGACATAGTTGTGAATCAACAAATTTATCAAAAGTACCACCTACTAAATCCTTATATGCTAACCTAACAAATTACATTTCTAAATCGGGTTAGCTTTTTCACTTAAATCCAAGAAAGATAATTCCCACGTCTGGTCATATATACCACACGTTAGGACGATAAAAAGATAAGGCAAGATCTCAAATTGATGTTAAAGATAGTAGATAAGATAATGTTATTAAGCTTAAGTTGTTATCCTCAAAGGTAATGAATAAGATAACGGTATTAAGCTTTAGTTATTATTTGAGATACTCGATAAGATAACGCGATATTAAGCTAAAGTGATTATAAGAGATAGTAGGTAAAGTAACACGGAATTTAAATAAGTTATTACTAAAGATAACCGGTTAGATAACGCGAAATAACTCGAAGTTATTCCTAACGGTAGTCGGTAAGATAACGAGAAATTAAACCAAAATTATTACTAACGGTAATCGGTAAGATAACGATACTAAACTAAGGTTATTATTAAAGGTAATCAGTAAGATAACGATATTAAAACTAAGGGTATTATCAAAGATAATAAAGAAGACAAAGATATTGGCCTAGTTATTACCCAAGACAATGATAACAACAAAAGAGTGGCTCCAGTAGAGCCGTTTAAATGGGATTGACTCGTGCCCTCTAAAAAGAGAAACCTGTGAAGCAGGTCCGTTCACACGAAACAGCACGAGAGACCGGCAAAGACATTTGGGTGCATTCCTGCACCCAGCGATAATTGATATCGGTGAAACTATCACCCGATATCCACACGGTATACAAGATATATATACTCAATCACTCACACATTCACACACTCATACATACCTTCACTGCCAGAGCCCATGCACTGACAGCGGCACCGCATGACCCCACGAAAGATTCGCAGAGACATGGTCCAGGTGTCTGTGAAAACCTCCCGCGCAACCACACGGTGACTAACAGAAATGAAAAGGCAGTAGAGAAACAGGAACGGTAAAAAAGAAGGAGGTTGGTTTTTTGGAGTGCATAAGAGACACTTCCAGGTAGAAGAAAGTAGAGGAAGAGCTCGCATTGAGCAAAAGCGACAGAGGGAAAGGTGGATAGCAAAGCGCTACTCAACCAGCCAATGTGACTAGTAGCTCGGAATGAGGAACATCATTCTTATGTGGCAGACGGGTGTTCCGGGACAAGAACAGGTCCACCGAAAGAAGAATAAGGCATAGCGGAGATAGCGGGATAAGAAAAAAGTATAGTTTTTGGACAAGCGTCCAAGAGAAGGTAGAGAATTGTCCCTATTAAACACAGCGCAGTCTGAAGGACCACCTGCGATATCAATCCGACAAGATAAGGTATACGCATTTTTAAAATTCACTAGACTCCTAAGAGAGCTAGTACGATCATTTTCCTAACGAGTACATTGACTACGATAAGAAAATCAGACAAAAGTTGAAACAACAACTTACAAGTATCATTACAGATACAAACACACAAAAAGAAACTGTTTTAAGGTAGTTTTTTAAAACGGTAGCACCTAAACACACAAAATGCCCAATTATAAGCAGTTAAATACAGATACACTGTCCCAATATGCTAAAACAACCGAGAGTTTAATAAGAAAACAATAAGAAGCAATAACATCTCACCACAAAGTTCAATAAAAAACAACGAAAAAAATGTTTATAAGTTATGTAGATTTAATAGAAAAAGAAAGAAACAATCATGTAGTATAATGTAGGCGACTGCAATAATTCAGAAGAAAAACACACGGAATAGGTAGTCCTAGTTTTTGCAACTGCGAATATGAACTATTTCTTACAATGGCATAGGTCATGACTCCTATGTTGGTCCAAGGAAAAAATCATCCACTCAACATCAGCTAAAACCAATCATAAAAATTCAATGAGTTATTTCAACCAAAGTTACGACAATTACCACACAAAATTAAATGACGTAAGATAAACACTAAAAACCAAATAATATGCAGTAGGAAAAATTCGAGGGTTGATTAAATGAAACGACAGAGTTATATTTGGGGGTGTAGAGAATGAAGTGATATATAACTAACGGTATGGTCAAGGGAAAGTCAACCAAAAGAAAAAGATAGCTAAATTAAGGTAAGTAAAGTTAAACGTGTAAGAGGTTATATACTATATAAGAGAAGGAATAAGTAATTGAAGTTACTAATTGATGGTGAGAACAGAAAAATATTAGGTAAATCGTGAGGAGAATGGAACGTGAAAAACTTAAGTAGCATTTGGGTCGGCAGAGAATGGCTTAAGGTCTTTAATATGCCACCTGCCTTGGCGTTTTCCTTCAGCATCCTGAAGTTCGTAGATAAGGGGACTAATAACACGAGTGACCTTACAAAGAATGAATTTAGGGGCTAATTTTGAAGAAAATTTCTTAGATGCATCCGATAAGACATAGTTCTTTTCCAAACTTGTTCGCCCAAGGCGAAGGAAATATTTCGTTTACGTAAGTTATAATGGTCCTTGCTCTTTTCGTAAGCTTTTAACAAATTTTTTCTAACGTCGTTAAAGATAGAAGGTAATGACTGTTGGTCCTTGTCCCAACGTACTTTATCGTCAAATTCAATTACGTTAGTATCGTCAGGCACTAAACCGTAGTAACTCCCATCGATTGGGGTATATCTTCCAAAAACAAGAAAAGACGGAGTGAATTGGGTTGCTTCGTGTTTAGATGTACGCAACGCTTGAGCAATTTCAAAGATATGTTCATCCCATGTAGTATGGTTTGAATTAATATAGGACGAAATGGCGGTAATTAAAACTCGATTTACTCTTTCGGTAGGGTTTACTTGAGGGTGATATTTTGCGCTAAACCAAATTTTTTGTACTTTATAACTTTTAACGAAATTCTGAAAATCTTTAGAGATAAATTGTGCACCATTGTCACAAAGGATAATCTGGGGGACACCAAAGATAAGAAAGACATTTTGTTCTAGAAATTTAATTATAGCTGCAGATGTAGCTTTACGTAAGGGTTGCACCATAACAAATTTAGAAAACCAATCGGTAACGACTAAAAGATATTGATTACCTCTTTTCGATCGAGGAAGAAGTCCTAATAAGTCAAGCGATATTAATTGAAAGGGATAAGATACACGCTTAAAGTTACCCATTAAACCAGGACGAGCGTCTTGTGAACTCTTATGGGAACCACAAATTTTGCAGCTCTTGATGTAGCGACAAACAGATTGCTTAAGTGTGGGCCAGTAATACAATTCAGATATTTTCGCGAGAGTTTTTGTAACACCAAGGTGTGCAGCTATGGGATCATCGTGACATAATTTGAGTACCTCACTGCGATTTGCAGTGGGCACGACAAGTTTCCATTCAGGTATATTCGATATTTTATGTGGGGACGAAGATACAAATTTATATAGTCTATTATTAGTTACACGAAAGGTAGGAAATTTGTCGGGATTATCAGAAACTTTTTTAATCATATTGAGGTACCAGGTATCCAGAATTAAATTTGGGAGGTTAAGAGAAACGACGTCACGAGATAAGGCATCAGGTACGATATTTAATTTGCCAGGCCTATGCCTAACGTCAAAAGTAAATTGAGATATACGCAAGTTCCATCTTGCCAAACGACCTGCGGGCTGTTTCAAGTTATTAAGCCAAGTGAGTGCTGCACAATCAGTGATTACGGTAAAGTGTGTACCTTCGACATATCCTCTAAATTTCTCGATGCCAAAGATAACGCCCAATAGTTCCCGTTCGGTAGCAGAGTATTTTTGTTCGGCAGAAGTTAAGGCACGACTTGCATATGCGATTGGATGTTCTAAACCATTGCTTACCTGGAATAACATTGCACCTAACCCAGTAAGTGAGGCATCGGTTTGTATAAAAAACTTTTCATCGAAATTTGGAGAGATTAAGATAGGTGCTAAAGTGATTAATGTTTTAATTTGTTCGAAAGCCTGTTGGGATTCTAAATTCCACTTGATAGTTTGGGATTTCTTTTTATTTTTAATTAAAGCGGTAATGGGTGCAGATATAGTTGAGAGATTGGGTAGAAAGATGCGATAATAGCTAATCATTCCAATTAAACGTTTGATTTCGGTAACGGTTTTAGGTGTTTTAAATTTAGTAATAGCATCAACTTTAGCAGGATCTGCTCGTAAGCCAGTCCCATCGATAATAAAACCAAGAAATGTGAGGGATGAACGACAAAATTGAGACTTTTCCCAGTTTATCTTAAAACCTGCTGCGTTTAAACGTTCTGCAACTTCATCTAATGTGGCGGTATGTTCATCGAAAGAACTAGAGATAACTAAGATATCATCTAAAAACACAAAGGCACGTTCTTGGTGTAAGATAGGACCTAACGTTTGATCCATAGTACGTTGTAAAGTTTGTGGAGCGTTACAGAGACCAAATGGCAAAAAATTATATTCGAATAGACCTCGGCCTGGGACACAAAAAGCAGTTTTTTGACGAGAAGATAGGTCGAGAGGTATCTGATAAAAAGCTTGTCTAAGGTCGATAGATGAGATAAATTTTGCGTTTCGAAGCCGACTTAAAATTGAGTC
Organism: Platerodrilus igneus; assembly: GCA_036346225.1. Classification (NCBI taxonomy): domain Eukaryota; kingdom Metazoa; phylum Arthropoda; class Insecta; order Coleoptera; family Lycidae; genus Platerodrilus; species Platerodrilus igneus. The sequence goes on from JARFIW010001621.1 coordinate 88,959, forward strand.
AGTTCTTGGTAAAGGTTAAGCATCTGAGACAGTCACGGAATTCAACTTTCTGCCATCGAAACAGACACGCCATTCGTCATTCTTTTTCCGAACTAGTAATACGGGGGACGTCCAAGGTGAATTTGAGGGAGAGATAACACCAGATTCTAACATTTTGTCTATTTCAGCATGTAGATGCTTTTGTAATGCAGGCGATAAGGGATATTGACGTTGCTTAAAGGGAAGGGCATCACCTGTAGAGATAACGTGTGTTGCAGTTGTAACACAACCAAGTTCGGAGGTATTAAGTTTGCAAAATTTGTCGATTGTAGCGTTAAGGGTTACATTTTGGGAATCAGTAAGAGAGATTTTGTTAGATATTCCTGTAGATGCACAAGAATTCGTTTTAATAGAAGTTTGCCATGAAAATCCTGGAAATAAAGTGACAGATTAAAAAGTTTACAGAAATCAACGCCTAGTAGAAAGGGATAAGCTAATGCAGGCACAATCAAAAATAAAACCTCACGTTCAAGAGATTCTACTCGAATTTTTAACTTAAGGGAACCGGTTACATGTATTTGATTATCGTCAGCTAAATTTATGGAAGTTTTCTCGGGAATAATTTGAATTTTGATATTTTGTTGAGATAATTGATGTAAACCTTCGTTATTTATAAGAGAACATGAAGAACCTGTATCCAATAAAACAATTACATTTAAGGAACCTATTGAAATAGATAAGTGTGGACGGTTATCGAAGAGTTTTTTAACAAGTTGTGAAACGGCAGCAGTCTTTTTATGGTAAAAGGAATTGACGGTTTGTAACCACTTAGACCACTCGGCTGGAGTAGTATAGCATAATTCCTCTAATAAAGGTAAGGCATTTTGTACATTAATAGTAGCGGTATTATTATTAGATAAATTTAATGACGGTACAACGTTAGAAGTGGTTTTATGATTTGAATTTATTGACGTCTGGGTCCATTGAATGATTGGTGTTGAGGGCGATTTTGGATCCTTGAGATATTCACACCCTGATTTGAAATATCTCGACGGGAGTTTCCCGATACGTTAGGATTACAGTTGGTGCAGTTAGATTTGTAGATATTTGAGCGACCACAACCATAACAAAAAATATTTCTAGGGTATGTGCAGACATTATAGTTATGTCCACTTCGCTTGCAGTTCCAACAGGTAAGTGAGTTATTAGTTACGGTAGAAAGAACGTTAAGGGTAGATAGTTTATGGGAAGCTCGAGTTTGGCAAGCTAAATCAGGTTCTAGAAGACCAGATAGTTTCTCGGGGGGTGGCCGATATTTGTTAATTCTTGACTTCACTTCCTGGAGGGAACGACATAGGTCTTTAAAGTGGGCTAACGACGAGATTTGCTGCAATGCCAAACGTTCTGAGAAGTAGGGGTTTAAATTTCTAAGTAATTGATCGATAATTTCGGGTTCTGAAGGTTTTTTGTCGAGTCTGCTATATAAAGCTTCTAGTGAGGTAATAAAAGAAACAACATTTTCGTCAGGACCTTGGGTTCGGTTACGTATTTCGTTCCAAAGGTCGTTAATATAGCCATAAGGTAGGAAATCTCGTTTTAAACACGCAACTAACTCTTCCCAGGTAGAAATTTGGTCTCGTATGTTTCTGTACCATATTAACGCTGAGTTTGCGAACAAGTCACCTGCTGAGACAAATAGGTCCTGGTCAGTACACCCGCGAGAGATTTTGAAATCATTAATACGGTCAAGAAAAGATGATAAAGAGACCTGCGAATCAAACCCTTCGAAGGTGAGACCCCATTTGTATACAGGTATAGATTTTCCTAACGGTTTAGGTAGGGCAAGTGCGAGATTTAAAAAGGGTAACGATATATCTACGTCTGCATTAGTAGTAAGTCTTTCAAGAATAGTCCCTTCAAGTAATAATACTTCGGACAACAAACTTTGTTTAGATTGAGTCGCTTGGGCATCGTCATATAAAGATAATAATTCGACACGTTGTTTGACGTGCGTTATTCTCGAAGCCAATCTCCCTAGCTCAATATCACTAGCACCAGGATCTGTTCTATTTATTATACCCGATATGTCATCTAAAGACAATCTAATTTCCGATACGTTAAGAGGCCAATCACCAACGGGTTTCTTTAAGATAGCAATGCCTTTCGTTTCCTGGGCCAAAATAGCCCTGAGCTGAGATCTCCTGTCATTTTGATTACTAGCTGCAATAATAATCCTACACTCAAGCTCGTAAATTAGTTCGAGGGATTTTAAATGAGAAACATTCATGGTGAATAGAATATTCGAGACACGATATATGAGATATGCGATATTAACGAAAATCAGGAAGTTTAACCACAAGGTTTTCTTGTGAAGGTAATTAAGATATTATTAGTTCAATATGTAAATCCATAATGCAGTTTTTAGAATGTAACATAAAAGTTTCAAAAAACCTGTCTTCTAAAGTTAAAAAAACAACAAAAGTTATATTTTAATAAGTAATTTTGTAATAACTGTATTTAAAGGTATCTAATCAAGGTAAATTGCTTATTTGTAATACTTACATGAATAAAAGTACGGTTCCTTAAGTGAGAAAGCTGTTTAAATAACATCTGTTAATACATTAAATGTTTATAACTGAAATTAATATAACCTAAAAACAAAGAAAAAAACCCCTAACCTCACCACATTGAAGGCGCCATTGTTACTCTACTATTACTGGTGAAAGTTTCCAAAAGTCGGTAATACAGTTAACAAAGTATTACACTTAGATGGTGGTACATTTATATGGCGATAGATGGTTCTTAAAAGCCTGTAATACAGTTACCAAAGTTCAAAAGATACATCGCGCAAGCGCAATGGATAAAAAGCAATGCTACGCCCTGACGGCCGGAAGCGCGAACCCCTTTTACAGGTTTCGCGTAGCCAACCACCATGACGTCACCGATAATTTATATTGCGCCATAATCAGGAGATTTACATAAAATTAGAACAATGAAAATTAGAGAATTTACTCACATGAGGGATCCGGTATCCGGCAGGAAGTCACGCTACGGTAGGCCTCGGCTCCGGTGCTGCTGGTAGAGCTTGGACATCGGGGTCGTGGGCTGCTCCAGTTGCCTCGAGGTGGCTGCAAATTTACCTACCTCTGTAGGGATTGGACAGGAAAAGGTATGGAGGTAGACAACAAAAGTTAAGCAAGCAAGGAAATCTACACAGATACGATAACGATACGTCACCAAAGAGAAACGTCTACTTCACTTCACAATACCCGGTACAAAGCCACGTTATCCAGAGAGAACCGCGAAACTCTCACACCCTTTGTCTAGTATTGCTATACCCCTCTAGGGATAAGCACACTACGCAAACTCACTACTCTGACGTATCGGAAGCACCGCCTAGTCTATTTAAAAATTCCCGCGTCTCGCGTATTTGAAAATATGGCGGGAAACTTCCGTACACCAAAAACTAACCTAAAACAATGTTTAAGTGGCAATGGCACGTAACACTATGCGGTTCTTTAGCCACTGTTTCGACTGACCAACATACGTTTTTTTGCAACTGCATTCAATCTGGTAAATAGTGTTACTACAAAGAGACTTATCCGTACTATCTTTTAGTTTAGTAAATAAATTACCGATTGTTTTCTCGTAAGTACATGCTATAAAAATGTCAGATTGTTTCAATATCTTAACCAGTCGAGGTGTTAAATTTTGAATGTACGGAAGTTTCCTAAATTTGGTAATACTTGATTTATCATGAGCTGATGTATAGAGATTATTCGAGTATAATAACTTTTTTACGAGAAAATTAGGGTATGCGTTATTAATTAGGGTGAATTCTAATTTTTTTAAATTTTTATTAAGAAATTCTGGTTCACAAATTTTTTGAATACGTTGTTTTAAGCACATAATAGTGTTGAGCTTGTGTTTGAAAGAATGACTTGAATGAAAATTTATATACCTGCCAGAATCGGTAGGTTTTTTGTAAATGTCAAACTAAAGTTTGTTTGTAGAAGATCGGATAACCAGCGTGTCCAAAAAAGGAATACTATTGTCGGCTTCTTTTTTGTATGTGAAAAACAGATTGGAGTTGTAACTATTGAAAATATACACCGTATACTCTATCAAATGCTCAGGAACAGAGCATAAAATGTCATCAACATATTTAACTATGAAAGGCATTTCAAAAGGCAGTAAACAAATAACAGACTCTAGCAGTGAATCCATAACCAACTGAGCAATGATGGGGGACAACGGTGACCCCATGGGAGTACCAAATGTCTGAATATAAAACATAGAATTAAAGGAGAAATATGTGTTATTGAAGATTAAGTAAAGAGTCTATAAAAAAGATTTCAAGTCAAGATTGCAATGAGGTTGAATGAAGTTCCATTTCTCCGTAATGATCTTCACAACCAATTCAATAGGGATTTTTGTAAACAAAGAACGGACGTCTAAAGATATGAGGATATGGTCGGTAACTGATAATGTCTATAGGTATCGACGAATGAAAAGTATCGGAAATATTCCATCGATCAAATGGAAAAGAATTTTTTAAAATTTTAGACAAATAGGAAGCCACATTATAAGTGGGAGTATCGATACACGAGATAATCGGCCGTAAATATATATAGCGGTAATATTCGCCCCACAGTTGAGCGTACCATAAAATGCTGTGATATTACCCCTAATATTATTTTGAGCCCCACGGTTTGGGCCTAATAAAATGCTGTAATATTCCCCCTGAACGATCAAGCACCTATGATGTGGAATGTAAAATTAGGGTTTTTGCCCCGACTAGCTTATTTAGTTAAATAAAGTAATTCTACAATATACAATATAATGATTAAATACTTACAACTCTCAAAATTTTTTCCTTTTTACAGTATATCTACATACACCAGATTTAAGATTTTTGAAAGCCAGCAAAACTTTTTTTTTACTTATTTCCGGGACCTCCGAACGTTCCAAGATGCCTATTCCCTTTGTCATAAATTGTTAAATAATCCTTTTATATTATGTTGACTCTTACAAATACAAAAATGATAAATATTGACTTAAATGCAGTTTCCAATAGTAATGTGTATTAAGATTGCTAACCTGGAATGGGTTCTGTGACTCCCTCCTAGTCCGTGATCTGCATCCCCATGAATTGTTTTGTACCAAGTCATAATATGTCCAAATTAGAATACTTCGATTTTAACTGTCTTCAATTGAAAGTCGAAATCAAAACCAAAATCGATATTAAATTCCAGATTGACATTAAAATCCAAATTACATGTAGGTATTAGAACAATTACTATATAGGTATTAGAATCCAATTTAAATATCGGTATTAAAACGATTTAAATATCGGTGTTAAAAGCCCTGTTTTATTAATATTAGAAATGGATTTGTAATTAAGTCGTTTACTTACGTCTATTAATAGATGGGTTTATCTTCCTTGCAAAAATTCGCACACTTTTCAAATCTAATTTCACTTTAATTTTGCTTCACTGGTTACGTCAATTATTAGTACTTTTTAACATAGTTGTAGCCCAGTTTGAATGTATACTAACTCTGTTGCTTTGTCATTATTGTATATAAAGCCGTACCTCCGCCTGCTTTTCATTAGATTATTTACGTTCTGGGACGACACCTCGGCTTTATCTCGCATACCTTAGAATTTTCACCAATTATTTAGTTCAGATATTTGAATGCATGCCCTACCAGTCACGTATGCTTCCCGCATATCGTGGTATTATTTGAGGATTTTCCAACTTTTGCCTTGTATTAACTCACGTATTCGAATGTTTGTTAATTATTATTATCTTTGCTGCATCGTCTGGTGCTTGTTTATTTCTACATGATATTGGGTTTTAAACAAATGTGATTTCTTCCTGTCACGTACGATTTTCTAATAATTAATAATAACAATTGCGTGTACGATGATATTTTTAACGCAATTGTTAAATATTTGTAATGCCAATTCATACAGGTTTTTCAGTGATTTAATTTTGATGCAATTTATTGCGTTTTCAAAAATTATCCTTGCTTGTAAACTACTCTTAGATATTTTTATGTTCTTATGCATTTAATCCCGTGTAATTTATTTACAGTGTGCTCTCAATTAACAATATGTAAAGTAACCGATTTACTCTTACAATTACTGGAATTATGTGCTTTTCTTAAACTGGAAGTTGTTTTTATTTATTCTACGACCACTATGATTTAACCTACGCCTAAACTACCCTATTACTATAGCAATATATATATATATATATATATATATATATATATTAGTTTCACTCACCGGCATATTCTAATTGCATGCTAATGAGTTCATATATTTTCATACAGTTTGATTAATTCACTGCCGAAACAAAACATCTTTTACACAGCTGGCAATACTGTGTGCCGTTCAATTCAATATAATAACAGTAACTAGTTACAATACAGCTAAATACTGAATCTGATCTCCGCTTTTCTAATTATGGTTTGAATAAAATATAGATATATGCAAATCGCACAGAAATCGGTATGCCGTTATTTGTTCATGCGGAAAAAACCAAGGTTGTATGCAGGTATTAACTTTAATAGCTTTAAGTTTTATTAAACAACAACAATTTTCAGTTATAAATTAAATTACTTTATACAAGTAAATATTTTTGCAAATATTGTGCAATACCACCGAAAGTTTGTGCCTACTAGTACCTACTTATTAGAAGATTTTAGATTATTAACTAGAGATGATTTTGAATTCTGCATGCAATCCTATTGACAAAAGTTTTAACATTTGCCAACTGAGATAATACTTCCTTTAAAAACCACATTCAAAAACTGCATCTTGGTTAATGACTATTGTTCAAATTAAAATAACACCGATATATATGTAAATTTAATGGTTCTGGTTTATATGTTGTTGATCTTTAGAGAATAAATTTTATAAAACCCAGGTCTAAGAAAGTAATATTCTATTATTAAATATAGTTCACATTTACAATAAAAATTGAATTAAAGTTATAATTATTTTTATTAACATAAACTTTCATTAGTTGTAAAATTTCGATTTTAAAGTTAAATAACTCGAGAAATAAATGAGATATCGTATAGTGTATAGCATATTCGTGATCAGCGTAATAACTAAATAAGATTCGTATATAATATATATTATAAAATCACGGGAACCCTGCGACGGCTGACGGCGACGATGGTGGCGGACAGACTTTGAGATCTCATTAACCAAACTAAGTTTGGTTTAAATATATACTACGTTGATAATAAAAAACCTACCCAATGCTTTTTTTTGTTTACACTACACAACTATAACATGCTTAAAAATTTAATACCTCGGTAGTGGAATATAATTTTTTAATTGTAATATTGTAACATAAAATTTGCATAAAAGATGCAAAATATATATCCGTTAAAAGGAATTCTTCAATATGATGCTTACAGATTCTGTTACCTTCAATTTGCGGTTAATTTATAATATATTGAACAGAGTACACTATTTTGAATTATCCAAATCATATAAAAACATACAATCTGTTTAATTATTAGAAGGTTTTCACTAAGTCCAAAACATTTCTATATTATGCATAAAAGTTCATTTTCTTTTAAGAGATTTACTTGATTAACCACTACTCATTGATCCGCTTCCAGAATATGAACTACATCGCTTTCCCAAGGCATGTGTTCAAGATCACGTTTAGTAAGGTTTAAAACTCTTCATCGTTGTATACGACTTGTTCTAACTTGCAATAGGTACCAATGACTGATTCATCATTGCGATTACCACCCGAACTTGGTTGCCTACTTTAAATTTTATTTTCCTTATTGTCGTTGTTGATTAAGCAAATCTCTTTTATAGGGTAATTATAGGTCTGCGTGAAAACGAAAAAAGGCAGGTAACTACAAAAAACTAAAAACTAGTGGGGTGGGGGGGGGTCTCAGACAAATAACCAGGAGACATTCCGTGTCACAACACCTTATCATTACCGATTTTGACGGATGTACCATAAAAGGCAGGAACTTGGATAGTTTTCGCAGTGAGTGCAACAACGACGAAAGTGGAGTTTTCAAGCTAACATGGATAATGTACTGTACGACTTGTTCAAGGGCGAACAACGCATTTTACACCAACATCTGAAACACGCCATAGTCTTGAATGATGTAGACAAACTCAAACGTATACTGATCAGACTAGGTGTTCATGTTCTCTTCAAAGCCTTCAAATGGCTAACGCTGACCAATAATACATCCATTGATGTAATGGGCATGCTGTTTAATCAACAGAGTAGGTGTGATCAATTTGTATCAAACTTTATTAATGCTTGCAGTAACAGAACAGAGTTAAAATGTCATCAGGCACGTGACATGCTAGACACAACAGAAAGCAATTATAGTTTGAGCAATATATATTTCCTCGAGGAATTGCTAACTAACCGAGCTGTATTGAGTACGAAGGCATATCCTATAGTGAATATAAACGCAACTATAAATCACTGGTAACAGCGTTTGACGATGTGGTTGTAGATGTCATATATTTTGCACAACCTATAGTATTGGAAAAAGTGTTGAAGTGAATTTTAAATTATAAGGTAAATTACGAGTACCAACCTAATGTAGTTGGTCCTCATAGATCAGCGTATAACTGGCTCCTCAAGAATTTGACAATGGAAGGTTCAAAACAGCAACCAGGATGGATCTGTGGTCCAAATTCGGGAAAATGGCCATCAAATGATATAGACGATTATAAAAAAGTGTATATGCTAATAAAGTTGTTGTTTTAGTTTAATGCTATTTTTGTATGTAAACCATGTCATCTTAGTCTAAGCGCTATAGATATATACCTTCCTTCTGGCACATTTCGCTCCTCACTTGACCGATCCCATCACCCTGCCTACTTACGTTGACGGTTGTTGAGGGGGGCGTGCCTTATGACGATCCTCATGACTCATTCTCGAGTGTTGGTCAAGTACGAGGAGAAATCGTTAGCTGAGCTATAAGAAGATAATATGTTTTTACCTGCTCGTTATTCACACATATTCACAGACACCAAAATGCTAGAGGTCAACGAAAAACAGCAGGAATCAACCTACATCAACGTTTTGTGCTTTGGGTACGAGGAATCATAAACTCTGCTGACGTAGAACTAGAGTAGTAATAGTAGTACATAGATGTAATTTGTGTGCGTGGCTATAATAAAGCTTGTAACAGAAAAAATCGTTTTATTGTTGATGAAGTAAACAAACAGGTAACAGCTGATCTACAAAATATGATTATTAGATATCCAAGTATTATGACTAGAATCAAAACTTAGCTATTTCACATATACTTGATATTTAGCCATCTTCTGTACTGTTTCCACTAAATATACATCTGTACACTGTAAAAAATTCGTTAGATCAATTTGGTGTGTATTCTTTAGTAAATTGACCTCTATGTTTACTAATGCGAATATAGTCCCCAACAGAAAATTTTTTACTCTTTACGTTAACTGTTTTGATCGTACTGTATACTGTATTGAAAAGTTTGCGTTCATTGCGTTTTGACACATTTACAGGTCGCATGCCGATTGTTCGATGTTTGGTGTTGTTATATGCAGCCACGAGTGAGGATAGTATATTCAGCCATGGATACGAACCATTCAAACTAAATTGTTTCTACATACGATTGACGCGTTCTACTACGCAAGCTTTTTTATTGCTGTGCACACTATAATGTATAATCTCATATTTTTTCATTAAAGTCTTAAATGTTGAATTATAAAATTCTTTTCCCAAATCCGTTTGAATGTACCGTGGAATACGATGGTCTTTGTTGAAAATTGATTGAAAAGCGTTTGCAACAGTCTTACGCGTATTGCGCTTAACCGGTACGGCCCATAAGTTTTCAGAAAATACATAGATAACAACAAGAATGTATTTAAATCCTTTATTCATCTTTGCATATGGGATCATTTCCACCAAATCGGTTTGAAACATCTCGTTTAATCCTTTTGTGATTACATGTCTTCTAGGAAAGTTCATTCGAGCAGGCTTATGTAACTCGTGAACGATTTGCTCCTTTACAGACATTGCTAATGCGTGTGTGTGTGTCTTTTTTTTTAATATAAGTATGTTTATTTCAGTATGCACTATTACATTGTAATATTACATACTTTAATTTCTTATAAATAGCTGTTAGTATACTTGAATACATGAACTAATGATAACGTTTAAATATAACAATTAAGTAAAGTTTCAAATGTAGTTGTACAAACTAAATATAAATATAACATTAAATATAATAATATAACTAAGTAACAATGTAACATTTTAACTTTAACAGTATTATTTATGCCAAGTATTTGGATTCTTTGTTGTATTTTAAACATTTGGGTTGTCAAATGTGTTCTTTTTATAATAATACATATCTATTCTAAATTTTGGTAACTCACAGTGATTTTTGATATAAATAAATTAGTTTATAATGTTTTTGTCTTTATGAAGCTATACATATTTTATTCACATAGTTCGTCAAAATTAATTTTCTTAATAAAAGCAACATATGACTGTAGATGATGTTCTACTAAATCTTCTTTATTTACTGGCCAATTTCCTTTATTTATTAAAATTGTATTTCTTAAGATGATTCTTTCAAACTTTAGCCTGGGACATCTATATATTAAATGATCAACTGTTTGGTCTTCTTTATCGCATATACATTTTGGATTTTCATTTAATTTAAATCTATATAAATAGCTGTTTATTCTGCCGTGTCCAGTTAACATAATCGTTAGTTCAGGAGAAATTGATAGAGGAACTTTTTTGAAGTGTTTAATTGTTGGGAAAAATGATTTTGTTACTGAGCCATTCTTAGTATTAGACCAGAGGGTTTGCTATTTTATTTCGCTTTCATTTTGTAAGGTTTTGACTATCCCCGATTTTGGGATTCGACTGTAAATAATTTTGTTGTTTGGGAGATTTGTTGCTTGTTTTGCAAGTTTGTCGACCAATTCGTTTCCCATAATGCCACTATGTGCTTGTATCCATTTAAAATGTATGATCCACTTGGATTTAGATAACTGGTTAATGTAGGTTCTGATGTTATTTATCAGTGTACTGTAGTTTGCTCGGTTTTTTAAAGAATCTATTGTTATTTTGCTGTCAGTAAATATGGCCAATTTTCTGCTTTCCACTGGAATGTTTGTAATTTCAAAATTTTTTTAAAAAGTTTCATTAATGGCTAGAGCTTCCTCTTGGTTATTGCTACACTTCTCATGTAATTTAAATTTGAGTTTATTTATAATTTCGTTGTTTTTATATAGAATTGCACCTGCTCCTACCTTTCCATCTACCATCTGTGTAAACTTTGTAATCATATTGAAAGTCGTCTAATGTTTCTTCAATTACTGGTATAATTGTTGGATGTAAGCATTTATGTTAGGTGTTGGGATATCAAATTTATAGAGTGGTTCTAAATTTTCTGTTATTTTATATATAGTATTAAGTTCATTTAATTTGATCATTATTGGCATTGTTTTTGCTATTATGCAGGAGGTTTCATAGGATAAGGTTCTACGTGCTTTAGAAATTCTTAAATTTATTAGCCTTTGCACCCTCTCTAGTTTCTTTTGATTTGCTTTTCTAGATAAGGTTTCTATCCAAATAGGCGATCCATACGACAGTAGAGGTAAAATGGCTCTTTCGTAAATTACTTTCAGGGGTTCGTGTTTTAGTCCCATTTCATTTTTGCCGATTTCGAAAGTTCATTTATTGTTTTTAAAAATTTAGTTGTTATATATGTAACATGGTCATCAAAACAAAATTTTTCATCAATCCATATGCCCAAATATTTTATACTTTTTACTATTTCTAAAGTTTTGTGGTTTAGGTAGACTTTTGAATCTTGTCGAATTTTGTATTTTTTTCTAGAGATTATCATAGCCTTCGATTTTTGTTCGTTAAAGTTTATTTTATATGTTGCCATCCAAGTAGAAATTTTTAATAGCTCTACATTAGCATTGTTTTCGCATTCGACAATCGTTTTTACTTTAGTAAGTAAAAGTTAATCATCTGCAAAAGCAATGATTTTCAAATTTTTATGATATTGCAAATTTAATAAGGCGTTATAATTTACATTCCACAAAACTGGACTACAGCAGCATCCTTGAGGGCATCCTTTTGATAAATTTTTTTCTATTGAAAAAGTGTTTTCTTTAATCATTGCTTTTTTATTTATGAAGTAATTTTGGGTTAATTTATATAAGTTTTGAAGACATTTAAGATTTTTTTAATAAGTTTAGTATTGAAGGCGGCATCAAAAGCTCCTTTAACATCGCGGCTGATCATAATAATGTAATGATTTGTTTTTAAACCTTCTTTCCCAAATTCTTTTAAACACATTAAGGCATCTATAGAGTTTTTCTGAGGAGTAAAGCCAAATTAGAATCATCATCATTAGCTGTTCAGTCCTAGAACTGTTAGATCCGTACCTTCACCTATTCTGAACCAACTTACACATTTCCCTGAAATTTGCACAGTCTGCATCTGTCACTATCTGATCTCGGTCTACATCTACCTCTTTTTCCTCTTTCTGCTTGTAATATGTCCCATACTATTCCCCCAAAAATGCCTTAGAACGTATTCTGCCCTTTTATTTCTTTTATTTTTTCCCCAGATACCCTTGTTGTCCTACTATTTCTATAACCTATTTCTTATTACCTTTGTCTGTCCATGCTGTCATCCTCATACATCTGAAGCACAGCATTTTAAAAGGCTGCTACCGTTTTTCTGTCTGCTTTTCAGACTGCCCGTATTTCGCAAGCATACTGTGCTGTGCTCCACACATATGCTTTCAACAATTTCCTCTTGTTCTATGTTTGTTGTCTTTTATCATAAACGCTATTCGTTCTTGTTAGATGCAGTTCGGTCCCCTTCTATTCTTTTCCAATTATATACCCTTTTCCAACATTCAGTGGTAGTGAAGGGGGGTAAGCAGCCTGTAGCTGCCGAGTTCCCCCAGCACTTGAACATTTACCGATTTAATATTTTTTCCAATATACCTTTTCGCACAGTCAACATTAGTTGCAGGTATTTCACAACCAACACCTGTAGTTGTTTATAATAGTCATCGGATTTATCTGCGTTTATTTTTTTGTCATACGTTTTCCGTCTCAAAACTGGTTGGACACGTTGCTGCACTTATTTATATTCTGAGCTAGTCTACACAGTTCCCTGAAATTCTCACACAGCATGTATACAGCTCGGTTTCCCTTCTATTGTTTTCTAATTTTAGGCCCTATTTTATCAAGATTTAGTAAAGAGGGTTAAGCAACCTGTGGCTGCCAACATTCTCCAACTCTTAGACATTTGCTGAAATGATAGTTTTCCAGTAAATCCTTTCACACAATTAACATTATTTGAGAATATTGCCTAACCAATTCTTGTAGTTGCTTATAATAATAATCATGTTCAATTACAGTTACTTTCTTCGTCATTAATTTATCCATCTTGGGACTGGTTGGATGCGTATCTCCATTGATTTCTATTCTTAGCGAACCTACACATCTCCCTGAAACTCCTACAACCTACATCTTTCACTATCTGTGTGCAGTAGTCTAACCTAGGTCTACCTTTTGTTCTCTTTTTTCCTATCTCTACTTCTAATATATTCCGCACTATTTCCTCATGCCGTAGTATGTAGCCTATAATCCTATCTCTCCTATTTTCTACCGTTTTCCACATATTTCTTTCTTCCTCTACCATTTTTAGTACCTCTTCATTCTTAACTGTGTCTGTCCTTGATATCTTCATCATACGTCGGTAGCACCACATTTTAAAGGCTTCTACCTTTTTCTTGTCCGCTTCTCCTACTGTCCAGGAATCACAGCCGTACAATGCTGTGCTCCACACATATGTTTTAAGCAATCCTCTCCTTGTTTCTATGTTTGTTGTCTTTGAACACAGTAGTTGCTTTTTCTTGTTAAATGTAGTACGACCTTGTGCTAATCTTTGTTTTATATCTTTTGTGCTTTTCCCATCCTGCGTCATTTGGCTTCCTAGGTAGCAGAAATCCCTAACCTCTTGTAAGTTCGTGATACATATTTGTATTCTTGTTTTTGACTGTTTTTCCTCTCTTTTGCATACTAGTACTTCAGTTTTAGTTTTGTTAATTTTCATACCGTATCTCTCTGTTGAACCATCTCCATTTCATTAAGAGCAGCTTCTAACTCTTCCTTGCTAGACGCTATTACCGCTATATCATCTGCAAACCTAAGCATATTAATTTTTTGTCCCTGCATAGTAATTCCAAATGTCTTTCTGCATTTGACAGTATTCATTGCCTCTTCAATGTATAAGTTAAAAATTAATGGGGATAGGGCACATTCCTGTCTCACCCCTTTCCTAATGTTTACTTCTCTACGTTCTTGCTTTAATTCTATTACTGCTGTTTGTTCTTTGTATAAGCTATGTACTATTCGTCTATCCCTATAACTCATTCCAATCTTTTTGAGTGTTACCAACATTTATTCCATTTTACATTGTCGAATGCTTTTTCCAGATCTACAAACCCTATATACACGCTTCCCCCCTTTCTTTTCTGTTGTTTTCTCTATTATCACTCTCAGAGCTAAAATAGCCTCACGTGCTCCCCTGGTTCTCCTAAACCCAAAATGGTCTTCTCCTAGTATTTCTTCAGCCCGTTTTTCCATTTGTTTTTGTACAATTCTAGTTAATATCACGTGTGCTGTCAAACTTATTGTTCGAAAATTTTCACATCTATCCGCGTCTTTCTTTTTTGGTACAGTTACTTTGATGTTACTTTTGAAATCTTTGGGTATCTCGCCTGTCTCATACATATAGCTCACAAGTTGGAAGAGACGTTCTGTTACTGCTTGTCCAGCGGCTTTTAGAGTTTCTGCTTGCACTTTATCTGAACGCGGCGCCTCACCATTTTTCAGACCCTTTAATGCTAATTCAAACGCATCTCTAAGTATAGGATATCCCAAGTCATCATTTTCAATGTCTGATTCCTGTTCTAATGCACTTAGTACCTCTTCTGAAAATAAGTTCCCTATATATTCTTGCCATCTACCCACTTTCTCTACATTTCTTATAATGACGTTTCCTCCCACGTCCCTTTTATTTTTGCTATACAGTTTTATATCCCTAAAATTGATTCTAATTAGTTTGTATGCTTTATCTGTCTTTCCTACATCCATCTTAGTTTGTACCTCTTTGCACTTTTGATCAATCCAGTGTTCTTTAGCTTTCCTGCATTTGCGAATAATTTCCCATTTTATGGCTTTGAATCTCTGTTTGCCTGTTTCGTCTGATTTATTTTTGTATTTTCGTCTTTTTTCTATTAAATTCAGGATAGCCTTTGTTATCCGTGGTTTCTTATTTTCTTTTTGTGTATACCCCAGAATATCTCTGGCCGCCATGTCTAGGCTGGATTTAATGTTATTTTATTCTGTTTCTACTTCCTTAGTATCAGACATTTTCCCGATATCTTCGAGCAATTCATTTGACTTTTTTTCGAATCTGTCTTGAATATCTTTATCTTTTAGTTTCTCTAAGTCCAACTGCCTTTTTCCGTTTCTTTTTTTCACATTCTTAAATTTAAGTGCGACCTTCATAATTACGATATTGTGGTCAGTGTCAATATCTGCTTCTGGGTAGCTTCTACAGTCTTTACTTGATTCCTAAACCGTTGTCTAACAAGAATGTAATCTATTGGTATATTCCTATATCTCCTGGCATGTTCCACGTGTATCGTCTTCTAGCATGATGTTGAAATAATGTGTTTGTGATAATTAAATTGTTCTTGTCGCAAAATTCTACCAGTCTATTTCCTCTGTCGTTTCTCGTGCCTAAACCAAATTAACCTACTACCGCTTCTTCCCTACCTTCACCTACCACTGCATTAAAATCTCCGTATTTATTAAATTTTTGTGTCCTTTTACATATCTTAATATGTCTTAGATATCTTTGTAGATCGCTTCTACTTCTTCGTCACTGTAGCTAGAGGTGAGCATGTATACTTGTATTATTACTGTGTTTACCGGTTTAGATTCTAATCTAACCATGAGTACTCTGTTGTTCTTTTGTAAGTAATTTTTTACACAGTATCCTATCTTTTTCCGCATAACTATCCCCACGCCCAAATTTTCTTCCTCTACTCCTGTATGAATTATCCTGAAGTCTTCACTCCAAAAATCCTCCGCCTCTGGCCACCGAACTTCGCTGAAACCTATTCATTTCGATTTTTAGGTTCTCTAGCTTACCTACTTGCTTCATATTTCTAACATTTCACGCTCCGACTTGCAAAATGTTTCCGACTCTGACTTTTAACTTTCCGATCGCACCCTCCGAAGTAGTCCTCTCCCGGAGATCCGAATGGGGGACTATTTTAACTCCAGAATCTTTTACCCCAGAGAATGCCATCATTTTATTATAATTAGGTACGCTGTGTACTTGGGGGGTAATGTGGTGATTTCCCGTTGCCCTCCACATCGCGGTAGTTTGTCTTAAACTGTCATACCGACCCCTATGGTCTCTGCCAATCTAAGTACCGAAAGGGCCGCTGTCCTCTTTCGGGGTCTGTCTTAATCTGGTTCCTCTCTAACGACCCTACTACTTTGGTTGGACCTGTAGTTTGGCTTTTTAGCTCATTAGAACACGCAAGCCTTTTTACCTGTTCTAGTAATCTAGAACTTCGGTAAGGTGCAGGTCCATTCGAAATGGCCAAATTAGAATGCACTAACTAAATTATTTGAATATAGGTGGTACAATAGTCTATTAGCCAAAAGTTTTTCTAAAATTTTACCACCTACATTAATTAGACTAATAGCTCGAAATTTGGAAAGTTTCTTACTATTTTCTTTACCTGGTTTTATTATTGGGACTATTATGAATGTTTTCCAAATTGTTGGAAACGTTCCTCTTTTTAAACATTCATTATAGATGTTTGTGATTAATTTAGGTAAGGAACCAAATAAGATCAAGTAAATATCACTATTAATACCACCTTCTCTAGGGAATTTTTTTGTTGTTCATATTCTTAATTATTTCCTCAATTTCAGTTTGAATGAATGGTTTGTTATTTTTTGTTTATAGGTCATCATTTACTAAATTTTTTAAGTTCCTTTGACTAATGTTATCTGTATTACTTTTGTCCTTTAGACAGAAATGTTTTAACAGCAGTTCTGCAGTTTCCTTATAATTTTTTGTGCATGTGCCGTCAGATTTTTCTATTGTAGAAAAAGACATATTAGAAGAAGTTTTACCTCGTGAAAGTCTGTATACCTCATTCCATGGATTGGAGGTTTCGGTCAAGCTGCAATACTCTTTGCAGGATTCGAATTTATCAATCTCTAGCTTTCTTGCATATAAGGTTTTTTCATTTAAGTATAGTTGCTTTCTTTTTTCTTTTAGCGCTGTATTATTTCTTGTGCGTTGAAATCTCCTGCCAAGTGCATTACATTTTTTTCCTAATAGAGAAAGTTCAAAGTTCCACCATGGAACTGATTTATCTTTTGTAGTGAATTTATTATTTTTTGTCGTTCTAAATAAAGTTTTACATGTTTGTATTAAAATTGATTGTAATTTTTTCATAAATAATTCGAAATCCTGTATATCTGTTACCATTTGAGTTAATTCATCATCGATAGAAGGATATTCTAAATTACAGATATATTTAGTCTTTTGGTTGGTATATTGGTCTGTGCATAAATAGATCCTTTCTATATGTATCAAATAAATATTTAAATCAAGGTAAGGGAGTACTTTGTGTTTCTCTGTTATTTTGTTCTATCGTAAATTATATTAGATTATGGTCAGAGGCACATTCTTCGTGTCCGCATTGCCAGTTTTTAATTTTTGAAATTTAATTTTTGTATTGGAAATTGTAAAGTTAATGTAACTTTGTCCTCTTTTGTTAATAAATATAGGTGGACTTTGATCATCATTGATAACAACTAGATTATTTGCAGCTAAAAATTCTTCCATTCGTTTGCCTCTTATACTGGTTATGGTGTCAGGCCAAGTCGTAAAGCGGGATTTGGTGTCTACACAAATAATACAAGCTCTATTTCCTACAAATGTTAAAATTTTCTCCTGTTTATTTAAGTCAAACTCAATATTTCTAGAGTAGGTGTTTTTGGGGGTCCTGGGCCCTAATTTCCACCAGCATCCTCATTTCCACACTAATCTGGACCATTTTTACATCTAAAAATCCACTATAAAGTCTTATTTTAAGGGATTTCCTCCTTTGCTCCGCCTTGCTCTCCGCTTTGCTTGGACACCCCCACATTAACCATTTTGATTACGTCACACCCTCATTCTTTCCACCCGCGAGATAAATCTTTTTCCACATTTCCACCCACGAGATAAATCTATATTGTTTGGTATCAATTGATATTAGAATTTTCTCATCTACCCAAATTTCTTTACAATTTTTAGATTGCATCATCCTCTAGAGAGCTACCCTCATTTTAAGATTTTTACCAGCAACGATTTTTGGCCGTCCTTATAAATTTTTTAGTCATGCAATACGTAAAATTAGTCTAGAATTTTACGCAGAATCAGAATCTGCAAACTGATTTGAAATTGAACCACCCCTTACTATTTTACACACAGCCTCTAAATTATAAATTTCCTGCAGCTCATACGTATAAGAAAATCCAAAAACCATTCTTAAAACATTTTATTACAGACAATTTTTACTAATACAGTTTAAATTTTGTAAACCACATTTCTAAATACATATTCACAATTTTTATTCTTAACCTAGAACTCCACACACCGGCTTATACTTATTAATATTTATTTCTAAATAGAGCACCTTTTCCAAAGACCAACCGGACCCACATGTTTCAAATTCCTCTGATTTTGTTCTCATGGTTTCGCTTACGACCTTTTTCAGATTACTAGAAGATGTTATAACCATATTTTTTGTGTTGAAGTCTCTTCTCCCATTTTTGTGTAGACGCCATAGAATTCGCAATAGACTTTTATTGCTGTATGTTGTATTATTTTTTCATTAAGTAATCGAATAAACCGCTCTTTCTGCTTCCAAAGAAACTCGGACACTCCATCGTCGACACTGGCGTTCTTTATGCGATAGCTAGTCATACGGTTGCTAAACGCTGTGCTAACCATTTCTACACCATCTTCGCCAGTAACGGTAACTGTTGCATTTTTATGTCCGTTGCTTCTCAAGTGTGCGGCATAGGTAGTCTTTTCCATTTCGAAATCGCATACTTTACACATAATTCGTGGTTGTTTCGTACAAAACCCTTTAACAGCTGGCGAAGCTGAACGTTTACGGCTTAATGACATACCATGCTGTTTTTCCTTGTGTCGCTGTAAGCTGTCCATTATCGTAAAAGCGATACCGCAAGACATACAGTTTAAGTATTTTGCTGCCGACGGATGTATAAGCTTAACCGTGGACGATGTTACACCACGACATTTGTTCTGGTGCCGTTTGAGAGCATTTTTCCAGGTATAGGAACCACCGCAAGAGTCGCATTCAAAAACGTTTGCAGGTACCATTTTAGTACAAAACAAAATCCGCACTATAGGACTTTGGTGAAACTTGTAAGCGAACTAACATATAACTAAATAGTTTACTCTTGCGTACCTGCTTTATGTACCCTATAGAATGCAAACCGAAGGTTTTCGAAGACACCCGACCGAAGTTGAGGATTCAGCAGGGAACTAAATGACGTCATCTTTTGCCAATCTTTGCTACTCGTCCAGTACATTTAGCACCAATGTATGCGCCCGGTTCGCTTCGTCCATGCTGCGAATGCAGTTAGTAGAAACATCGGAAACGTCTTTCATGTTATACGGATCGGCAATCACATCGCGTGCATATTAAAAATCCAAAAGGGTGGTAGCACACGTACACAAATTGGTTGCAAGTCGTGCGGTAGAAGATGCAGTGCTACTATAAACAAAAACTTAATAAAACACTTTAAACCTTTACTAAGGGAACACCAAACTTGTTGAATCTACCTCTTTTTTCCTATCTCTGCTTGTAATATATCCCATACCATTACCCAAAAATGCGGTAGAACGTATTCTGCTCTTCTATATCTCTTATCTTTTTCTCCAGATATCCTTGTTCCCCTACTATTTCTATAAACTATTTGTTATTATCTTTGTCTGTCCATGGTATCGTCCTCATACATCTGAAGCACAGCATTTCAAAAGGCTGCTACCGTTTTTCTGTCTGCGTTTCAGACTGCCCGTATTTCATAGGCATACTGTGCTGTGCTCCACACATATGCTTTCAACAATTTTCCTCTTGTCCTATGTTTGTTGTCTTTCCTGATAGGCGCTGTTCTTTCTTGTTAGATGCAGTTCGGTCACCTTCTATTATTTTACAATTATATACCCTATTTCTTTGACCTTCAGTGGGTGTGAAGGGAGGTTAGCAGCCTGTGGCTGCCAAGTTCCCCCAACACTTAACCATTTACCGATTTAATATATTTTCCAATATATCTTTTCGCACAGTCAACATTAATTGCGGATATTTCGCAACCAACAACTAGTTGTTTATACTAATCATCAGATTTATCTGCGCTTATTTTTTCGTCATTAGGTATTCCGTCTCAAAACTGGTTGGACACGTACCTGCACTTATTTATATTCTGGATTAATGTATATGGTTACATATTCTCGTACACATCCACAAACATCTGCTTACGTCCGTATACGGACATGGCGATGCCGGTAGTTTTTGTTTAACAAATAGTAGGAAAGATACGTTAGGTGTTAGTGTGTGGAAGGCCATCGGATCGTTGGATTAAAAAACAACGGTGCGGCGGAATGTATTATGGTTTCCGTTAGAATAATTGAAAGTGGTTAATTGATTGTATTAGATGTTTAAATATGCGAAAGTGTAAAAACCTACATAAGCAAAATTTAATTATCAGAAAAAAAGTGCGCGATGAGCTATACTTTTAAAGAAAGTATAGAATGGTGCTTTGCAGCGGTCCTAGCAGTAAAAAGGGTGACTGACTTCTTCAAGCAACGAAAACAGCAGTAGCGCAGAGAAGAAGTATGGATGTATTATACACCGCACTGTTACTATAAAATATGTTAGTTTACCGGTAGCTCGTGTAATTGATCACGGCTTATAGATTCCTCGAAGGTTAAAAATTCTGAGACCATTGTCGTTTGAAAAATATTTGGAAATTGTCAGAACGGGAACGGGTCGAAGTACAAGTTAGATGGATGATTGACCGAGTTTTTCTACCTTTTACGAGGGAATCGGAAGTTGATAGACATCGAGCATCTAATTCTCTATTTGGACAATTTCAAGTACTTACCGGTTCTAGAAATCATTACGTGCTACCGACCGCTATGCGAAAGTATAAAAGACTACATAAGCAAAATTTAATTATCAGACAAAAAAGTGTGCGATGTGCTATACTTATAAAGAAAGTATAAAATGTGCTTTGCATCGGTCCTAGCAGTAAAAAAGGCGACTGACTTTTTCTAGCAACTACAAGAATAGCAGTAGCGCGGAGAAGGGGTATGCATGTATTATACAGCGCACTGTTACTGTAAAATATGTTAGTTTATGGGTAGCTCGAACGTGAACAAATTAAATTTTAATCTATAATTAACCGCGGTCGTAAAAATGGAAAATTAATGATTAATTTTAATGCCGCTAAGCATATAGTTTCGCTTGGTGATTTATTTAGAAAATATTAAGCCTACCATTTCCGAAAATATGACGTAGAAGTTATTTAGAATTGAATTGCTTTATTAGTAAGTATTCTGTAAACAACAAGTTTGGTGTTCCCTTAGTAAAGGTTTAAAGTGTTTTATTAAGTTTTTGTTTATAGTAGCACTACATCTTCTACCGCACGACTTGCAACCAATTTGTGTACGTGTGCTACCACCCTTTTGGATTTTAATATGCACGCGATGTGATTGCCGATCCGTATAACATGAAAGACGTTTCCGATGTTTCTACTAACTGCATTCGCAGCATGGACGAAGCGAACCGGGCGCATACATTGGTGCTAAATGTACTGGACGAGTAGCAAAGATTGGCAAAAGATGACGTCATTTAGTTCCCTGCTGAATCCTCAACTTCGGTCGGGTGTCTTCGAAAACCTTCGGTTTGCATTCTATAGGGTACATAAAGCAGGTACGCAAGAGTAAACTATTTAGTTATATGTTAGTTCGCTTACAAGTTTCACCAAAGTCCTATAGTGCGGATTTTGTTTTGTACTAAAATGGTACCTGCAAACGTTTTTAAATGCGACTCTTGCGGTGGTTCCTATACCTGGAAAAATGCTTTCAAACGGCACCAGAATAAATGTCGTGGTGTAACATCGTCCAGGGTTAAGCTTATACATCCGTCAGCAGCAAAGTACTTAAACTGTATGTCTTGCGGTATCACTTTTACAAGAATGGACAGCTTACAGCGACACAAGGAAAAACAGCATGGTATGTCATTAAGCCGTAAACGTTCAGCTCCGCCAGCTGCTATAGGGTCTTGTACGAAACAACCACGAATTATGTGTAAAGTATGCGATTTTGAAATGGAAAAGACTACCTATGCCCCACACTTTAGAAGCAACAGACATAAAAATGCAACAGTTACCGTTACTGGCGAAGATGGTGTAGAAATGGTTAGCACAGCGTTAACAACCGTATGGCTTGTTATCGCATAAAGAACGCCAGTGTCGACGATGGAGTGTCCGAGTTTCTTTGAAAGCAGGAAGAACGGTTTATTCGATTACTTAATGAAAAAAGAATACAACCTTCAGCAAACTCTGCGAACTCTACGGCATCTACACAAAAATGGGAGAAAAGACTGCCGATGTAAAATCCTTTAACACAAAAAATATGGTTATAACATTTTCTAGTAATCTGAAAAATATATACGAGGTCTTAAGCGAAACCATGAGAACAAAATTAGAGGAATTTGAAATATGTGGGTCCGGTTGGTCTTTGAAAAAGGTGCTCTATTTAGAAATAAATATTAATAAGTATAAGCCGGTGTGTGGAGTTCTAGGTTAAGAATAAAAATTGTGAATATGTATTTAGAAATGTGGTTTACAAAATTTAAACTGTATTAGTAAAAATTGTCTGTAATAAAAGGTTTTAAGAATGGATTTTCTTATACGTTTGAGCTGCAGGAAATTTATAATTTAGAGGGTGTGTGTAAAATAGTAAGGAGTGGTTAGATTTCAAATCTGTTTGCATATTCTGATTCTGCGTAAAATTCTAGACTAATTTTATGTATTGCGTGACTAAAAAATTTATAAGGACTGCCAAAAATCGTTGCTGGTAAAAAATCTTAAAATGAGAGTAGCTCTCTGGAGGATGATGCAATCTAAAATTTTTAAAGAGATTAGGGTAGCTGAGGAAATTCTAATATTGATTGATACCAAACAAGGTACATTTATCTCGAAAGATGAGCTAAACAAGATAGAAAGTATGGTATGACATTAAAAGCGAGTAGCGATACGGTCGCGGTATGCTCGCTAGAAGGTATGTGTGTAACTTTGTAAGGGGTTGGCTTATTTTAAATCTCTTTGCAGATTCGGATTCTTCGTAAAATTCTAGGTTAGTTTGATGTGTCGCAAGTCTAAAAAAATTATAAGGACGGTCAGAAATCGCTACCAGCAAAAAATCTTAAATTGAGGGTTGCTCCCTGGGGGATGATGTAATCTAAAAAATTCCTAGAAATTCAGGTAGCTGAGAAGAATCTAATATTAACTAATAACAAACAAGATAGGTTTAACTCGAAAGATGCAATGGCTAGTCGAAGAAAACTATTTGGTTCAGAATGTTAGCGGTAAAAAAAATTTTAAAATTGTGGTAGCTCCCTGGGGGGATGATGCAATCTAAAAAATTCCTAGAAATTCGGGTAGCTGAGAAAATTCTAATATTAATTAATACCGAACAACATAGATTTATCTCGTGGGTGGAAATGTGGAGAAAGATTTGTCTCGCGGGTAGAAAGAATGCGGGTGTGACGTAATCAAAATGGTTAATGTGGGGGTGCCCAAGCAAGGCGGAGAGCAAGGCGGAGCAAAGGAGGAAATCCCTTAAAATAAGACTTTATAGTGGATTTTTACATGTAAAAATGGTCCAGATGAGTGTGGAAATGAGGATGCTAGTGGAAATGAGCACCCAGGACCCCCCAAAAACACCTACTTTCTAGTGATATCGAAGTATAAACTGATTGCATATATTTCTAATTGTTTAAATTTTATTTGATAGTTGTTGAATAAGATTGCATCACATGTCTTGTTATTGATAATGATTGCTGCTCTTTTTATATCATTCCCTAAACTGTAAATATTATATTTATTTTCAATGCCAACAAGTTTGTTTTTAAAAACATGTGGCTCTTGTATAAAGACAATGTCCGTATTCTGTTTTCTTATTAATTGATTTAGGGTATTGGTTGCACTTTGGGAGTGCATAGCATTTATTTGCATAAAATTAATATTATTGTTATATCTTGAAGCCAGCAAAATTCAATTCGTTGTTTATACCGTTGTAAAGCCAATTGATAACATTGATAATTTTTATCAAGGATGAATGTTTTTCATTTACGGTTTGCTTATTGAATTTATTGTAATTGATACAGTTTATACACTTTCTTTCTTCGTTTGAAGCCTTGCAATTATTTAGTTTATGGTTTCCTGCACTGTTTGGGCAAATTAAAGACCCTTTACAATCTTTTGCTTGATGGTTAAATTTACTGCAGTTAAAACATTTATTTATTACAAGATAGTCTGCACAATTACAGATTTGCCAGATCATTTTAATTTTGTTCTTCAACAACACGTTTCTTGTATTCGAACTTACTTCTAGTATTAAATTTTTCATTTTCTTTTTATTTGTAAAAATAATTTTTGTACATAGTTCTTTATTTGTAAGTGCTAAATCAGGATTTTGTGAGATTATAATTTCTGTGGTATTTTCTAAGGTCACATTGAAACTTATTTTATTTTTTTTGACGGGCTGACACTACTACTACTAGTGGCTTCAACTAGCCTCACGCATGGGCGCTAGTGTAACGTCTTTCTTTAATTTTCAATGGCTTTATGTTGCCAGCGCCAATGAAACTATTTTCTTAACACATATAACTGACCCTAGAAGTTGGGTGTCAGCAAAACGAAGTCTTCCGACGTAACTAGGGGTCTATTCCTTGGGTAGAGCTATGAGAAATGGGGGGGTAAGTCGAAATCTGTTGGGGGGTCACACTCAAACTAAAACAAATAGGCGCCACCAAGTCCAGATTGATTCAAGTTAATAGCATGGCATATTTCTAAGGGCGGACGTGGAGACCCAAAGAAAAAAAGATCGCCTTCGGTGACAAAAACCTGTCTAAACAGAATAAGACGCTGTTCCTGTAAGAAAGAATAATAATTAAGTCAACATAGAAAATGGGAACACTGTTTGTGTCCCTCAAATATGCCTAAAAAAAAGTAAAAAGAATATTTTCTACATAAGGGTGGCATCAAAATTCAACTCTTATTGCTTTTCGGTTGTTAGGTTTGATCACACTTGATCAAAATAAAAAACTTTAAGCTTGGGTTAATAATTTACTAGAAAGAATTCCTTTATCATTAAATAAAATTTAATGCAACAAAATTAAA
Source organism: Platerodrilus igneus (assembly GCA_036346225.1). Lineage (NCBI taxonomy): Eukaryota > Metazoa > Arthropoda > Insecta > Coleoptera > Lycidae > Platerodrilus > Platerodrilus igneus. The sequence continues at coordinate 114,553 of JARFIW010001621.1, forward strand.
TAATTACTTGAATTAGTTTGTAAATTTATGGTAAGGTTTATCAACCTGATTCATGATCAAATATATTACAACAAAGTGTAACTTGTTACACTAATATTTTCTAACCCATTCAGATCTGTTTAGGTCGATTACATTATCATAATTGAAATACAAAATTTTCTCGTTAAGTTAAATGTGCTAATTTCAGTTTCAAATGAAAATGTTCACAAAGATATTCTCGTTTTCAAAGGTGGTAGTAATATAATACTAAGCATCTGCTTTCAAAGATACAAGTGTCAGCAGCATATTTCAAACAAACAAGTGACGTAGTTACACCTGTTATTTTATACTGAAGCAACGTGTTGTTTCTGACAAAATAAACTGAGTAAATTTTAAGTTTGGTACTGGGGAATCCAGCTTAGTAACAGAAAAAGTGAATAACAAAATCGTATTTCTACGTATCGAAACAAAATAGCGTGCTTCCTGAATGGAACACGAAAGAATTTCTTAAAGCTACTACGAACCAAACAAAACTGCTTTCCTAGACTGGATTAGGACGTGCATCGCCATGCGGTACTAACTGCTTACATCCTATCAAAGTAGTATCTTGGCTCGGAGCAACAAACGATCTCCTATTAATTAGATCTGCTTTCCATCCTCTAAATACACGTGTTAAAGTGAAGTGGTTTTCTTAACGTTGATTCAAAGTTCTAAGTTCTTATCGTTTAAATTCTCATCGCCTAAATTTTGTAGCGTAATCTTTCGTCGTCTAATCTTGGTTGCGCTAAACAAATTTTCAAATTAAATACTATAATAACGAGTATACATTACCAACCGTTATTCAGAAAATGTCTCACTCAATCAAACCGACCCGCAGGTCACTGGCCATTGTTCTCGTATACATCTTGCTGTTTCTTTTACCTATGGCCGAGTGCTTATCCCGCGCTCTCGGACGATGGGAGGATCCCAAGGGGGGAGTTGTCATTCCTCTCAACGCGCTTGCGACTGGGTGTGGAATACACCGACATCCAAAACAACTAGACTAACGAGTCAAGATGCTGTTACAATGTAATATTTTAATTGTTAAACGTATTACGACTTTACTTAATAAAGGTGTTTAACTATTGTCGTACCTTTAATGAAGAGAATTATCAATTCGAAAATAAAATTGTTACAACATCTTCAGGAATATTATAAACAATTATTCTGGGTTTCAACAGCTTGGGTGTAAAGACTTCAAGTTCGTTATTAAAAGTCTTGTTTATTTCCAACTGCATTTTCTCAATTTCTGTTTTATTTGATGATTCGATAAGGATTTTATGCCTACTTTTAGGTCAACTGCGTTAATTTTTGATTGTATAATATTCTTCATTGTATCAGTAGATTGATTGATATTTGATTTTACAAATATTATATATTTCTGATTATTATTTGAGATGGTGTAATTGTTGTCACTAAGCACTTCCAAAAAAGTCTTCTTATTGGTTGTTTTGGCGGAGTAATTACAGATAGAGTTTTTAGTCTTATATTTTCTTGCTCTAGTTTTTCAAATATCTTTATATTTTTGCTTAAGGTACTTCTAATATTATTAAAAAGGTTTCTTAAAACACTTACCGATTTTTGAATGTCATTTTTTAGATCATTTCTTAGATTGCCGCTCTTTTCAGTAACCTGTAATAAAGTTTGTAAAGCACTATTAAATTGTTCATCTACATCTTCTTTCATCGGACAACGAGCACTAACAGTTTACTTTATAAAAATAGTTTTTAGTATTGAAAATTATCTGACATTTATCAAATGTCAGAATATTTTTAAAATTTAGATTTATTACACTAAGTTCAGGGGAAAGTTTGTATTTTATAGCACTGATAAAATTACCAGCACCCAAATTAATGGGTAATTTACTCTTTTGAAATTATTTCTTCAACTTTATAGTATAAATGGCATTTACTTTTAAGACAAATAGTTGTACTACTGCACTAGGGTTGTGTGTGTATGTGTGCGTGTGTGTGTGCGCGCGCGTGAGTGCGTGTGTGCGTGCGTGGTGATAACATTATAATGATTTTTGTGATGAAGCAAGTTGATTTTATAACGAGCCTCTGGACCTTCGACTAAAATATCCCGACCCTTGGAACCATAAGCGTAAACTGTAATTTTATAGTCCACTAAATATCGTTGAAATTGTTGAAGTTATTTTATACCAGCGCCACTTCAAGGAACTTTAACGTTTGATTGTTGTATTAAGTTTTGAGCCTCTTGATCTTGGCGTTTGCCAATATTCCGCCTAACATGATTTAAATTTGGTGCATTTAAATAATAAGCTCGTGCTACAACTAGGGCTCTAGGAAGACAGATGTTGTCTTTATTATTAATTGCCACTATACCTCGGCTTTTGTGACACTCCTCTTTGAAAGTAGCAAATTGTTCGCGAGTGCCTCCGGCACCTTTCAAGGTCACAAAACTTGTAGATAAAATTTTGAACGTATCTCGCTCTACGGTCGCCGTGTTGCTTTGATGCAAATTAAATAATAATTCCCATATCGTTTCAAATTTCAGATCGGAGACTGGTTTAAATGGAATATGAAAATCTGAATCCAGTTCGTCCGCTGTGAAAGTAATCCCCACTTTGGCATTGCAATCAATAATACTCTGAACGATATGCTTAAAAATTTGTTTGAATCCATTCTTCAACCACTTTTCTGGATTTTCAACACGTTCATGGCATGCGTTTAATTTAAATTCTACACAATGTTGTAATAACTTATAGCGTTTGTTGGTTTTGATAAAATCATTTACTACTACAAAAGCCATGCTTAATTAAAAATACACACTTCGATTTAAACAAAAACAGAGCACGTATTAAACTGGAAGTGATGCAGATGTTCTTCCGCTTAAATACTGTTTTTACGACTCCATACAAGTCTGACCTTGCACACCTAAGCAAGGTTGTTTGTTGATTACATAAGCCGCAAATATCCGTATAAATACGATTTGACCTGCCAAGGGCACACACATACTCTTCTATTATCATTTATAGTACAAAAAGTTACTTGAGGTCATCAGAAACCATAACTGTAGTTTATTGCTGACGAATACGTTTCATATGCATTTTTTTATGCAAACTACGTCTTTACTCTTTACAAACCTATATTAGGAATAATATTAAATTTAAATTCAAGATTTTGTGGTCCGCTTAGTGTGCAATGTTGTTAGTATTACATTCTTTAATAACAATACAGATTATAACGGTCGACGTTGATTTAGTAATAATTATATTTAAAATACAAACCATTTCTAGAAACGAAAACTTCAAAATCAACATGCACAGAAACAATATTTTTATCTTGTTATAACTGATTTAGTATTAGAATATTAGTACTAGAATATGCATCATTCACTCATTGACTATCCTAGATAGTTCAGTGGTTAGCGTATCCGTATAGCATACTTGGAAGCCCCCAGTTTAATCCTCGGTGGCGGCGTTATCTTTTTCCGATCTACACGGTATGTCGACGGATGACACACCATAAAAAATGAATATGGGCGACAAGATGGTGGAATGACGTATGACAGAAAATAAAATACAGCATCATATACTATAATTATATACAGGGTTGTTGTAAAATTGCATTTAATTATACAATTTGTCAAAAGTTGTGGGTGAGTAAAAATTGTGACGTACTTGAAAATGGCGGATGTGTCAAAAGTGACAATTGTTACGTCAGGAGGCAGAGTTTTGCGATGGGACATCAGAGTGAAGGTGGAGTTTGACGTCTGAAAAGTGGTAGGGTAAATGGGCGGAGCCATCAATCAATCAGGTTGTTGGGGCGGGGCTACAGACCAATCAAAAACCAGGGGGTGGGGCTTGGGCGGAGCCATCGACCAATCAGAAACAGGGTTTGGTGTGGCCGACTCGACAATAAGTTATTAGGTCCTCATTTTATAAGTGGGCATCTATATGGCAAATTTATTTAAATTTTCTCCAAAATTATTTGGGTTATATATTTGACAACCTAAACCTAGTTACTCGTAAACATTTTACATGGTTTCAACAAGATGGCACAAGACCCAACAATGCTGCAGTGGTAAGAGAATATTTCGATGAAAAGTTCCCTAATTTGTGGATATGAACACTGGTTTCCTCAATAACCTTGTCTAAATTCTTTGGATTATTTTTGTGGGGTTTCATCAAAAATCAAATTTATAATAGACCCATAGTAATTGTGGAATATATACCCTAGAGAATTACCGAATATTGTTTAAGGGTTACTGCTGGATATATTAGGAGAGTGGTTTTTTAATATGAACAAGCGAACAATGCTGTGGTATTTATTTGCTAATTTTTGAAACTCCTTTATAATTTAGTTATTAGACGGTAATTATAATTTTTTATAGTCGTTCTAAGTTTTAAATTTGTATAAGTAATATTAATTTATGTAGATATTACCACATAGATACCAATTTATTGTTTTCATAATTTTATTTATTAGTTGCAAGTTACAATTAAAGAGAAATTATTGTTTTTTTGCATGGCCAACTTAATGCATCAATTGTCAATAAATTTGGCATTGATATTAACTAATAAATACAGAAATGACGTTTTAAGAAAAACCATTAAAGTTTTAAATCCAACGTGTGATACATACAAATCGAACATGGCGTTTATAAGAAAATCTAAAGTGAACATTGGAAAATAAGATCTTCAGTCGGCCTGCAAAATTTCTGATAGATTCATTGAGAAGCCCATGTTCAATAATGCAAACGTAGAAAGTTTCATAATTTTTTTGAAATAAATAAAAAAGTTATAGAAGAAAGAAAAAAATTGCAAATTTTAAAGTTTTTGCGATAACTCAAAAACGGTTTCTTTTTAGAATCTGGAAAGACAGAAAGTTGATAAATACTAACGTATTATAGTTAATAAAATGAAATAAAAATTTAGGCTTTTAAGTAAAGCCCAAATGATTATTTCAAATCGAGCTAGTAATTGAAAGATGAAAAAAATAAAGTTTTGCGTTTTCCAATTACGCGTAATTGTTAAACACATGGGCCCGGAAAGCCTAAGATACAGGTTCAAATCCTGTCCGTAATCTTATATTTTACATCCTTCAATTACTAGCTGGATTTGAAATGATCATTTGGGCTTTGCATAAAAGTCTAAGTTATTATTTCATCTTATTAACTATTATATATATATATATATATATATATATATATATATATATTTAGTTAGTTAATTATACAAGGTAGGTTGATAAATACTATCGTATTACAGTGAAAAAGATGAAATAATAACTTAGACTTTTATGCAAAGCCCAAATGATCATTTCAAATCGGGCTGGTAATTGAAAGATGGAAAATATAAGGTCTTGCACAGGACTTGAACCTGTATCCTGGTTTTGCCGGAACCAAGCGTTTACCAATTACGCCACCGAGACCGATGACGACAATTGGGAAATTTACAAATTTAAATCATGTACACAACTATACATAAACCGAACTTTCAATTACGTTTGGCATTTTTGTCAATCATATCTGACATTGTCAAGTTTTTGACTTATGTCAGTTATGAACAGGAAGCTACGCTCAAAATTACAGCTATAAGCTAAATATTAAATATATAAATATTTTAGGTAGTTAATTATACAAGGTAAGTTGATAAATACTATCGTATTACAGTGAATATATATATATATATATATATATATATATATATATATATTAATTCAATAGCGAAGAAGAATAGTCCACATTTGGAATGCAAATGCATGTTTGTTAATATATGTTAACAGTTATAAGAAGAAATGAAATCCCAACCTTATTATGTAAAGTTGAATTACCATTTCAAATCGAACTTGAAAACCGCCAAAAGAACATCTGCAGCAGGATTTGAACCTGAGACCATTGATATGTCTATATATATATATATATATATATATATATATATATATATATATATATATATATATATTATATATACATTTGTCTATATAAATATATGTTTATATGTATATATGTTTATATATATATATATATATATATATATATATATATATTACAATTAATCAGATGAAATAATAACTTAGACTTTTTATGCAAAGCCCAAATGATTATTTTAAATCGAGCTAGTAATTGAAAGAATGATAATATAAGGTCTTAGACAGGATTTGAACCTGCAGCTCAGTCTTGCCGGGACTGTGCGTTTACGAATTACGCCACCGAGACCGATGACTATAATCGGGAAATTTAAAATCTAAATCGTGTACAGAACTATACATAAACCTAACTTTATATATATATATATATATATATATATATATATATTGCCGTGGAAGTCGGGGATTAAGGTTTTAACACTGAGCCTTCTGCTGGGTCAACATAAAATTTTTCAAAAAACAAAATAAAACTTTTAAATTTCTTACCCTTTTATTTTTCCTTCAAATTCCTTCAGCTTCCTTGGCTAGCTCAGCTGTGCCTCTTCTCGAATACCTAAATTTACAGACATATCTCTTTCACACTCGCACATCATTCAATAAAACTACCAAATAATACCACAACCATACAACCTTTTATTTACACCTATTAACAGATAAATTATATTAACATGTGTTAAAAAGAGTTTGATACAATAATTATAAAACTCAAATTATGGTATCTTTTATAGTCCTTGATTTCTCTAATATATTTTAAACAACTTTAATGAGATATGAATAGATGGGCCCCACATGTTACCCTAAACTGACTTCATACTGGAGCATGGTGAGCTCATAATAACCCAGTTTAGTTTGTATATGCCTTTTAAACCTTGCATAAATTAAAACCAAAAATTACAGACCCGTTTACTCTTTACAATTTAATTTTTATCCTAACTAAAATTCTTGGTGTTCTAACTACGCCATTTTTCAATATTTAACATCAATAAATTGTCCAGTACATGTAACTTTTACAATAAGTTTCTAGAACCATAAATATGCCACCAAAAAAAATCACCACACAGCACAAAATTTCCCAAATGTTTATAAAGCAACAGAAATTTTAAATAAATTACCTGGAGATTCTTCAAGTTTCCTTTCCGTCGGAGATGAGTGCCAGACCACCCCTCCGCGTTATCTTGATTTGCTGTGCTACTCAGCGGATCCCCAGGCCTCTACCATCTGCTACCTCTGTACGCTATGTGCCTCGTCTCACAGTACTATTCCATATCATGCATGCAAACTCGATTACTCGTGGTGCTTACCCCATATAACATGCTTCTATTTAATGATCTTTGTGTTGTAGTAGCCGGACCTTTATTAATTTAAAATGGATACTTGTACTTCAGGTCAATAATTAGAGGTCCGCTACTACTGTTTTATACTTGCAACCACTCTATTTACGGTAACATAATCACATAAAATACTCACAGAAAAAAAACTTTATTGTATGCTAGTCTAAACCAACATTCAGTACTTTCTCAAAGTAAACGTAAATCGAAGAGAAGGCAAGAGAAGAAAACGTTAATAATGTAGGTAGGGTATTTATATCTTTTTAAAAACCCCTCTAGTAGACGCGTTTTATGCGAAAAGCTTATTTTCAAATCTAATTTCAAAAATTTTGAATATAACCATCTCGAAGCCGTATACTCCGAATTCGCTTTCAACCGTCGCGTGTGCATACGTTTGGAAAACTGTCTGCTTTCAACCAATGACAAAATTCTGTATCGTCAGAAACTCCGTCTAAACTATATTTATCTCTGTCTTATGTATGTCTGCTGTCTCGTTCAAAACCCCATTTAAGTTACAGAAAATCGATATTGATGACAACCTATCTCAACTCCACGTGTATATGGTACGTGCATTTCCATTCCTTCCTTGCTTTATATCTATCTCTATCTGCTGTGTATAACCGATTGTGCATTTCCCCCGCTCCTTATGATGTTCGTTACCCTAGTTGTTTATACCAAACTGACGATTAAAAATATTTTCTTTAAAATCCTATCTTAACGTACGCTCGACTTCTTTGAATGTAACCTTTTAAAACGCAGGTGTTTCTGTTAATTATCGACCGTTTTGAACATAACAATTCCTAGACCTTCAACTTCTTCGTATCTGATAAAACTGACGTTTGCTTTTACAACAAATAGAATTGCCTTGGGATTATTGATTTTGTTACGCAGCACGTTCCCTATTGCTTATACGTGTTTAATTAAAATAACTTTTGGTTAATTATGCGCATCCTTGAACTTCTAGTTGCCTTGAAGCTTTCTTCCTTCATGTAATTTTAACATTTCAATTATTAAATACAAAATATACCCTAATATTCGTCCGTTCTCCCTAAATAAATTAAATTAATTTTTCTGGTAAATAATTTGCTCTTTCTTATATACAAGGTTGTTGAAATTTTATTGTTTCATTCTGATTTACCCCTTTGAATCCACAACAATATATATATATATATATATATATATATATATATATAAGTTAAAAGATTCTCTAATTCACAGACCTGGCAATTAGCGTACATTAAATATGGCACAAGTGTGCATGTTGTTTGATTCCAAAATCGTATATATAAATGTGATCTCAAAACTAGTATGTTACATTTATAATTACAACCTTGAACTATCAACAAGTCAAAAACATAACAATTTGTACCTACTTGATATTTGTCTAGATGAAATTCTTAATATTTTGATTTTAAAACAAGAGCTTATTTAAACACCCACTGCATGACTTTGGACAACGTAGAATTAACAGATATTGACACAATCACCACATATCGCGTGTTGCCATTACCAATTTAATCGCCCTTCATTATTTTATTCAACACTCCATCCTTATAAATTAATTATTATGTGTACTGACTATCCAAACAATTCTTCATGCACCACGTGCAACGACATCTTTCAAACTTAAAGCGACGAACCATACTTAACCATTGATAATCTGGAATGAATAGTACTAATTTTTGTAAACGCTGCATCGTATTTGACCGGGACCTAAAAACTAATTGCAATGCGGCAATTCCAGGTCAGCCGGATTGAAGTCATTTCTTTTAGTTGTTGGCACACCATCATCATAAGCAAGAATGCATGAATGAACCTATCCATCCGCTTACAACTTACAATTTTATTTGCGCACGCGTTATATGGTGCAATACCAGAATAACTAATGCACCAATAAGCACGCATTCCTCTTGAATACAATTTCTGACGGAGCGTTTACAAATATTTAAAGGTATATCTGCATTAAGAATAATTCACTTTCCAAACAAAATTTGAGCATTTGTGGATATATATATATATATATATATATATATATATATATATATATATATATATATATAGTATAATACACATGTAAGTTTTCATGGGATGTAGTCCAAATCAAACAACAGATTAAAATGTACTGTTTAATCAATCACATAACGTTTCGGTACATTTTTTGCACCTTTCTCAAAGGTTAAAATGGAAACAGAAAATTCGAAATTAGCAAGAAATACAAAACCTGACGCTAACTACTTACTTTGATCAACTAAAATATAGAAAATTTAATACAAATTACTGAACGATTCACATAATAAATGTGGGTCAAAAATTAAAAAATTACACAATTGCCTGAAGGGCACGTCATGCCACGATGGCGGTTAAAACAGAAAGACAAAATTGAAAGTGACAATATTTAGTAGGAATGACAGGGGACGTTCCCAAACTGGCATTAGTCACATAACATGAAAAGTAATATTTTAATGTTGTTTGAAAATATTATTACTATATAAAGCAGAGTACACATTATGAACTCTATCTACATCCATCTTATTATTGATAGGATTATTTTCTTTATTAATGTAAAAGGACTCATTGAATAGCCTAGTTTTATAATTGGTTTCGTTGTCCAAAATGATGGTGTCGTCGAACAATGGTGTATGACTGGTTGCAGAAACATGAGAAGACAATGCACATTTAGTGGAGTTTTTCTGCAATCACTCCTGTGCTGGGTTAAGCGACTCTTGAGCCACTGGCTGGTCTGACCAATGTAACTATTGTTACAACTGCACGTAATCTTGTAAACAACGTTACTGTTTAACAATTTCGGAGTACGATCCTTTAATTTCGTAAACAAATTCTGGATGGAGTAGTTGTACTCGTAAACGATAGCAATCTTAGGTTGTTTAAGTAATCGTACTAAAAGTGGAGATAACTTCCGTATATAAGGAAGCTTCTTGTACGTACTATCTATTTTTGTAGTGTTTACATTTAAGTAGTTGCTATAAATCAATCTATGCAACATTCCCTTTGGGTAACCGTTATTCACTAAAGTGTCAATCAGTAATTTCTTATTTTTTGCTATGAACTGTGGGTCTGATATATGCTCAATTTGGTATCGTAGGGCCTTAACAGTGTTCACCTTATGTTGAAAGGAATGGTTAGAATGGAAATTTAAATATCTGTCAGAATTTGTTGGTTTAGTATACCTATCAAATAATAGATGATTAGTAGTATCTCTGATGACCAAAACATCCAAAAAAGGCAATTTACCATCTGCTTCAATTTCAAAAGTGAACTGAAGGTGTTCATTATAATCATTAAACGTTGTTAGAGTTTGGTCAACATATTGAGCTGGCAATGAACAAATGATATCGTCCACGTACTTTACCAAGAAAGACATCTCAAAAGGTAGTCTCGGTAGAACACTAGACAGTAAATTGTCCATAATCATATGAGCGATTATGGGTGATAGAGGTGACCCCATTGGAGTTCCAAATAATTGTAAGTAGAACTTATCTTGGAAAACAAAGTATGTATTGTTAAAAACCAAATTGACGGTTGTCAGAAACATATCTTCAGACATATTACAACAGGGCTTGATTTTATTCCAATTGTCCTTAATAATCTTGATAATCATAGATAAAAGAATATTAGTAAAAAGAGAAGCTACATCCAGTGAAATAAGAATGTGATCTTATGGTAGGTGAAAATTCTTGAATTGTCGCACAAACGTGAAGCTATTTTTAACATTGTAACAACCAAGAAGGAAAGCCTGTTGGAGAATATTAGTCAAGAAAGAAGCTATACCACACGTAGGTGTATTACCCGTAGATATGATAGGTCTTAGAGAGAGGACTGGTTTATGTATTTTTGGTAATCCATTGTATTTACCAGAAGTCGAGTTGTTAATGCTAAGTCGATAGTAGAGTATTTAGTGACGAACCACTGCCTCATTTCCCCCAGAATCCCTCATTTCCCCACACATCTGGACCAAAAAGTTTTCTTCGACTAACCATTTTTCATCTTTCGAGATAAATATATCTTAAATTTTTTATGTTTCGAGATAAATGAGCATCCACATTTCCACACACGAGATAAACCTATTTTTAAGATTTTTTTAGCGTTAACATTCTGGACCAAATAGTTTTATTCGTCTAACCAATGCATCTTTCGAGATAAACCTATCTTGTTTGGTATCAATTAATATTAGAATTTTCTCAGCTACCCGAATCTCTAGGAATTTTTTAGATATCATCATCCCCAACGGGGCTACCCTGATTTTAAGATTTTTTACCTGTAGCGACTTTTGAGCGTTCTTATAAATTTTTTTTTAGTCATGCGATACATCTTGTTAGTCTAAAATTTTACGCACATCCCGAATCTGCAAACAGATTTGCAATAGGACCACGCCCTGCAAAATTATACTTTAAGCTCTCAAACCTATTTAAAATTTTTGCTCATTTATGACATATGCTTTAACCAATACAAAGAAATAAGCACGCAAAATTTTAATAATCATTCCAATGTAATGTGTTTTAAATATGTAAATGGAAAGGTCGACTTTGGCGTAATAATCGCGTGGTTAATAATTAAGAAAGCGCATTTTGCTTGTACGAAATCTATGGAATTTCTCCTGTAATGAAAGAAGAATGCATTCGTAATTGAAAATGCGTGCTACAACTTTCGCTAGATACCAACCATGTTAATTAGAAATTTTGTGTATGCCATCATTAACTACCTAAATTTCAGAATTAACAAAATGTAATAAACCACATTAAGTACTGTTCAATAATAATCAGAGTGAAAGTAAATGGGTCTTACTACATATTGATATCCTACATCATCAATTACCTAAATTACCTTACGTGACGCTGTAGAAGCATTATAATTCAATATTTTCGAAACTTCCAATGTAGTATTAATTCATTTGTAATTATTTCTAATCCAGTAAATATTTTAGATTCTTAACGAACATGTGAAAAGCTGTTTATAATTTCTATTTTTGGACTTTCTATTAATTATGTTGAGAATATGTTTCAATGACCTATATTTGAAATCGAGATATAATTGTTTGTAGATTACTAATAACACGAGGCGCTGAAAAGTGCGTATTTAGGGAAAATACAAACCTCATTTAGTAGTATAATTAACGGATTTCAAAACGTATATAACGCGGTGTTATTAGAAAAAATTTTATTAGTTTCGCTCGCTTTTGTGTAAGTTCGTTGAAATTTTCGTTTCGTGTAGTTATTTTTGTGTAAGCCCGTCGAAATTTTAAACCGTTGTTTCGCGTAGTTATTTTGTGGAAAGTTTTGAAGGTTTAAGGTAAGTTTACATTTTTTTTATTAAAGTAGAACTGAATTTATTTGCAAACACCAATTATTATGTATTCTGTTATTGGTTCTTATTTGTATTTTAAAACATTAATTTTTCCAAAGTAATGCGCTGTTTTACAGATATATTTTTTCCAAATTTTAAAGGTATACTTTTAGCTGGAATAAAAAAACAATTCTTACAAAATATTTTATTAAAATTTTAATACATTAACAAAAATGCTTCAATAGCAATACGTTTTCTTTAGAACAGCTTGAATTATTCAAACAATGGTTTAAACAGTGATTGTACCTATTACCGAATCTTCTTAATTCTTTGAGCCTTGGAAGTGAGAATACACTTTCCATGTTTAAAATGTTGTTTGATAAATATTTTGATAGTAACTGTCTTTTCTGTTCGCCTTTAACATAGATAGTAGCATCGGGAGGTATGACTTCTTTCAACAAATCGCCTACATTTGTATATCCACTTGTGGACTGTCCACCCCAGCTAAGCCCATGGATTCTTTGCTTTAACCACCGAACTTGCTTTTGAAATCATCGCTTAGGGTGTTATACTCACAGCCATGTCCAGTATCTCATGCCATATTACATTATTCGCTACATCCAAAATGGCAATCTCCTTGCAATAGAAATCACTAGTTTTGTATTGATATCCTTGTAAATCGATTATGAAACACATGCTTCCTGCTTCAAATCACAGATGGGAATGGGGTTCTAAGCAAATCTCTCCTATATATCCAGTTAAGGGACTTTACTCCCTCCTTTTATGATTTTTCATCCAGGTAATTATCTGGATGATACTAAAGCAAGTCTGTTTTCTTAATCCAACTTTTACCATCCCCCAACCACGACACTAATAATTCGCGCCCGTGCTTCCGTTTCCGTAAAACTTTTTCCACTAAGTACGTGTCGGGTGCTGCTGTGAGCTGAATTTCATCGTCGTAAAAAGCACCTAGAATTGGCCGACCTTCCAAATCTTGTAGCAGATAGGTTGTCGGTCTCGTTTGTTGTGCTTTAACAATTTTGAATAGTTCTGTACTCCAGTTTGGGTGAAATCCTCGATCGAATACTGCTTTATATTTTGATATACGCACAATGTCTCCAACCTTATACAACTTCTTGTAACTTTTAGAAACGCTGTTAGTGGTGTAAAGTTTTATTCTTTCCGGATGTTCTTCTGCCTCCATAGGTGTCACGTTAATAGCCCGATGCGGTGTATTATTGTATTCTTCCATAACCTTAGGCAAAATATTCACCTATTTATGACTGCCTTGCAAGTAAAATCTTCTGTACAATTTGTTTTTGATTGTTCTGATTAATTGCTCAACCATGCTAGCTTTGATTGCGGAATACGTGGAGTAATGGTTTATCTTATATTTTTGCATAAGATTTTTAAACCAGTGGTTGTAGTACTCTTTCTCAAAATCCGTTTGTAGATTGATTTTTACGTTATTTTCTCCTTGCAGCATTTTGTCCAATATTTTTTCATAGCATTGTGACTTCTGATCCAGTTTTATTTTTAAAGGTTCAGCTAAAGCATATTTTGTGAAACAGTCCACTGCTATTATAATATATCTGTACCCATTGTTCACACGCGAGTAAGGCTGCATTTCGCACAAGTCCGATTGGATAAGATCACGTTTCACATGTTTCAGATTTGTATGACGACGCTGAAAATTTTTCTTGTAGGTTTAAATAATTCCTTAACGATGATTTCTTTACTCATTTTTGCTTAACACTGTTGCTAAACTAATAGGGTTATCTTTATCCAATTGCACCTTTGACATAAACTGAAGCTTTGGTTTGTAGTATTTGTTTTTTATAGCTGCTGGTGACGCTTCGTAAATCGATGCTATTGCAAGACCGAGCTCCTTCTCATTTGTCTCAGAAGTTGCAGTCAAATTAATAAAAAACTGTATAAACGTTTTAAAGTCGGATACAAGCTTATCCAATTTTTCATTTACATATTGTTTATTAACTGCATCAGATGGCTCAACTGGTTGAGCAAGCATTGCGATACGCTGGTTTCTCGCATTGAAGGCTTTATCTTTACGTTGTATATCATCAGTACTTTTTAGACAGTATGAAAAGGCTTGATTCACGAGCTTGAGTACAGATTTCTTATTAACACAATCACTATCTTCTTTAGGATCCATTACATCAACTAACCTTCTTTTACGAAAACTAATTGTTTCTTCTCCAGACTTGAATACTATAGTGCTTCTCTGATTAACACAATCACTATCTTCTTTCGGGTCTGATGTATTCACTAACCTTCTTTGTTGCATATCGTACCCATCACCATCCAACGTTAACACAAATCCTCGACCTGGAGAACCGCGCCGAATATCAGCATCTTTACGCTCTGAACGTCCGAAGCGGTCGATAGGCATTTTAAAACTGTGTAATTATTTACTGAGCTCACTGTATTATACCTTCTTCTCTCAACTCTTCTATTATGGACACCATCTCGTTAATGTTTTCCTCGCTTGTATTTCCAGCTCGGTTGGATGCGTTCAACAATCTCAGCCTATCCACAAGTTGATGTACATTATTCCAGTAGACATATTGCACCGGCTTTGAATTTAAACTTTTGTAAAACCGATTAGAAAAGCCTAAACCCGCTCCCTTAGACTGTTTTCTTCTCTTTAGCTGTTTTCTTTCGGGATTCCTCTGAAATTCTGTGAGATATTTTTGCACATATTTGTTAAACTTTTTGTTATTTGTTGGGAATCCGCTTAAATCGTGCACCGCAAATGGGTTAAACTTTCTTCTCAAAATCGACGCAGATTTGATCATTTCCAAGTAATTCGGCAAATCTTCATGCAAATTGAAATCGCCATCTTCGGGGCTGATGTCTTTGTAAACCAGCAGATTGTATAAACCCCTCGTACCTGGATATATCACATTGTTTAATGTTATATCGCTAGTCTCCGGGTTAATTATCAATACACTTTTCCACAAACTCCATGTATCGGTTTCCACATTATAATTTACTCCATAAATTGATTTGTCAATATTTTCGTCTTCGTCTCTAGCTAACACATCCGCATAGTAAAGATGGAACGGTTCTTCTGGAACGAGTTGTTTAATTTTCTTTATAGGTACGTCCATGTCTTCGACTTTAACCTTTGTTGTAGGTGTGGGAATTTTTTCGGTGATCGATTGCAATTGGGAAGCGGTTATTTGCAAGGATCAATCAATTGTTTGTGCACCTCTTTGAATTTTTGCTGAGATGCAGTGTCTCCCTTTTTGTATGCTACAAACTTTTTTCGTACAGCATCCTGCATAAGATGGAGACTGCGTTTATTCGCAATAAAATTGTTAACGTCCGTCATCATGAAACTTTGGATGAGAACTAACTTTTTTGAATAATGTCAAATATTTATATACTCGTCGAAATTCTTCCTATATCGACCATTATCCAAATCAAAATCTTTCACAACAGTTATAAAATTATGTTTTGAGTCACCCCAACACTGTAAACACATTTCTTTAAATTTCGGATATGTCATGTCACCACTTATATGATCCGAAAAGATATGTCTGAGGTTTGGTTTCATCCTGTTTCCATAATGCGATTACATTGGCGTTATCTCTGAGTCTATGTTTTAAGGCACTAGCGTAAGTTTGACATAGATAGAACGAATCTATTGCTTTATGTCGGCCGAACGAGAAAAATCGAGTGATTTTACTTTGCTCGTTTACAGGTATATCATCGAAAACCATAATTGAATCTTCTTTGGTATCTCTGGGTTCAATCAAATCATCGTAATTTTCAAACTCATGGTACCAATTTCTTCTTTTAATGGTGTAAAACGTTTCTTAACAATTCGTATTTCGGTTGATATAAACTTTTCGAAAATACATAGACATTTTGGAATCTAAGACCGTTCTCGTGCAGGATCAGCGATATTAAAGCGTTAGTCTTCCCACAACTCGATGGTCCCGCGAAGATAGCTCGTATGTTAGACGGGAACAATGAACCATGTTTACCATCCTCTCTTGCACTAGCAATAGCAAAGTTATCATAATTCTGTATAGGTATTTTAACTTCTTGTTTCGCATCACCCATGTCTCTCACATTTTCCGACCTAGGAGCATCATTCTTCTTTTGAGGTTTACGGAGATCCAAATGCCTGCTTAACGTTCTTCTGGGTATACCATATAACCTACTTGTAGAGTTAACACTTATACCCTTTTGTATTTCACTAACTGCTTTCTCTAAAGATTCCTTGGTGTACATCTTTCAAATATAAGTTTAAACTGATTCAAATTGAAAATAATATTCCTTTATATACCAGCATGGGCAGGGGTGTGCACGCGCAGGGGCGCGCATGAGCAGGGGTGCGCACGCGCAGGGGTGCGCATGGGCACAGGCGTGCTTAGGCGTACACCGGAGTATGTGAGAAACTGCGTTGGATCACCAAAAAATCTTATTAATATTAAAACAACATAGATTTTATACAATTTTATTAAAAATATATATATATATATATATATATATATATATATACAAAATATTTAATTGTGAATAAATCTATTAACAATTTCCGTAAACGGATTATATTCAAACATAGAGTCATGTATAATTAAAGCATAAGCCTTCATCGACGGTT
Organism: Platerodrilus igneus; assembly: GCA_036346225.1. Classification (NCBI taxonomy): domain Eukaryota; kingdom Metazoa; phylum Arthropoda; class Insecta; order Coleoptera; family Lycidae; genus Platerodrilus; species Platerodrilus igneus. The sequence continues at coordinate 131,730 of JARFIW010001621.1, forward strand.
CAAAATTTCTTGAAGCTTCTAATTCCATTCTTACATCAACCGTCGCATCCTTGATGTTTTCAAATTGATGACGACAGTCGATTACAAAGACGGGTGATTCCTTAAACCTGTTGTAGTCCATTAAACATTTATTTGACGATTTGTTCGGGTAGTATTTTTCCATAAAGATGCATAAGACAGGTACGCTGGCAAGTAGTCATTCTGCTCGAAATCCAAATTTAATCGACCTTGAGGGAACATCTGAGAGTTTAAAAACACTTTGACATTGGTTATGTTGGCATTCGTAAAGCTTGTAGCATTTTCTTCTTTCCTGTCGTACTTCCCATTTTGCAGCGCCAGTAATATCCACCGAGCCTTCTCTGTTTCGTTCGATACTTTAATTCTCCATACTTGCGACTTTGATTGTGTTAGAGACGGTAATTCGTGTAGTTCCCATTTTCTGAATGCAACCATTATAGATGATTGATTTTGCATTTCCGAAAGCAGCGACGCCTTGGCGAAGTCACTTAATGTTATATGCGGAACCTCCCATGAAATACGTTGTATTTTGAACGTTACTGTATTTCCAATCGACTTGTAGCAATTTACGTCCGACTTGGATCTGATTAAAATCAGCTCTTGAGGCATGTTGACGATAGTTTTCTTGTAATCTTCAAAAACCCAAAATGGTTTTAGCGGTATAGCACAACTAAACCGTCCATCTTGGAATATGGTATCGGGCTTCCACCCGGTATGTGTAATAGATTTTGTTTCTGATTCTTCCATGGATACTAAACCTTTAATAGTTCTTGTAATTCCAGGGATTCGACAGACATCTATTATTTGATTATTACCCAATTTGTATTGAATTTCCTCAAACAGAAAATATGGTGCATTTCTAGTAAATTCGTAAGCTTTAGGGTCTGGTTCTGCTGCTCTAATCGGGTCTCCAGTTGTTGACGCTTCCTTAATGTTTCCGTAGGCTTATAGGTGCCCTTATAAATATAAAACTTTCATGGGGTATGTGATGTTATCACTGCTCTGGATTTCAATTGAAATTCGATCGTTGTTTTCTGCATTCAATGTAAAGGGAAGATATGTATAATAATCTTCTTTATTATGGTTTCGTCTAATTTATAACCTCCAAACACATCCAATTTGGGCACGTCCTCATATTTAAGCCTTCCAAGTTTAACGTTTTCATCACCGTGGAGATCTAAGCTGCGTTTACTTCTGCCTCCCATCATTTATAACTTTTAATCCCAAAGATTTTAAGAAACGTATTTCTTCTGCTGTAAGTCTCTCGACAACTTGACGCTTTGACGCCGTATTCACTTCTAATCGTCTGGGGGTGTTGTAGCGTGCTTTGTATACAAAATCGATAGGCATTTTCAACTACTTTTTATTTCCAGTCTTACACAGGTGTATGTTTCCGGTGAAAAGTTTACCAATTCACCCAAATGATGGACTAGTCTGATTGTAATATTATCAATTTCTGTCACGCTCAGCGGATAATATATGACGTGGTTAGGTTCCTTTTCCAGATTATACCCGGGTGGTACAGATAGGCTGAATTCAAATATGCTGTGGGTAAGAAAATTGTTTCTGAACGATCCGCTGGTGATATTGGTTTCCACAAAAATGTTTGAGACCGATATTATGTTCACTTGCTGATTAGCGATATGTACGGTATCTGCAGTCAATTTGCGGTTGGTAAACCCCAAGATGCTTCCAATATTGTTTTTACGGTTTGCCCCAAAATGAATCGGTATACTGCTTCGTATAGAACACTTTAATGTATTATTGTTGGCACTCAGTTTAAAATATTTTTCAATGTTCTCGTTGATGTCCGGCTTCTGACTGAACCATTTTTTGAAAACATCCTGTATATATGCATTTATTTCTTCTAATTCGTATGATCCAGGTTCAATGGTTATTCTGCGATGCTCTGGATCGTTAAAGTATAAGTTGTTGTTTCCTGGATGTATGTTTTGCACAGTGTTACAAGTGTACAGTCCCACTAGACCTAAAGCATATTCACCGTCCTGTTTCAATTTAATTGGTGGGTAAATGGATCCTGTCGATATGACATTACCATACCCGAACACGCTCACTGTTTTAGCCATTGTCACTAAGAAACTTTAACACTAAATGTCCACAATTGTATGTGTTGTAAGTCTGCTCCGGTACACTGTTGTAGTAAATTTTACAACCTCGAAAATATCTATTTACTTCTTCCGACGGTCTCAAGTCTCCAAACGAATCGTAATAATACACGCTATTTCCGCGTTTTCGGTACCCCACCCAATGTGTACCCGAACCTTTGGTGGTATCCAAATTAATCACACCCGATTCGTTAACATACGGTCTAATCTTCTGTAACTGATCTCTAGAAAAGACGTTGCGAAAATGAGGAATGTTAGATGCGTGTTTCCTTATATCTACATCGGTGAGAGCTCTTCGAGATAACTTGCTTAGTTTTTTGATACTTTTTTACAAATACCACGCCCCTGTTTGTATGGTTTCAAGAATAATGCTGTGCCTTTTTTGTATGGTTTTAGAAACATCCCATTTCCTTTTTTCCCAACAGTAATGGTTTCCATAGATCTGTTGTGTCGTTCGCTCTCCTTAAGCTGTTCGTTGGCTGTCTTGACATCATTTACTGCTTTAGCTATCCCCGCAGCACCACCTGTTAGCGCTCTTACGGCACTTAGCCCAGCGAATAACGGAATCAATGGTAGAAAACCTCCTTTCTGTGGAACGGGTATAATACGTGGGACTTTAATTTTGCTTTTCCCACCGGCTCCTTTTATGATTTTTTTACCAATTAGAATACCAACGTCTAGCAGCTTTTTCAAGTTGTCGGGGCCAACTCGGTCTACTGCGGATCGTATTTTCTTCAAAAATCCACCTTTGAAACTTATTTTCTTCTTTAAGCCCATACCCATTTTTATCTTCGCTTTCATAGCGTTTGTCACAAACCAAGCTGCGGCTTTTTCCCCAAACTTTGCGTTTTTAGACTTAACTCTCCCCCAGGCTTCTTCTTCTAAAATTTTATCAGCTCGGTGTCTGGCTGGAAGATCGTCGGGGTACTTGGAGTATGCAATGTCGTGGTCTTTACACAATTTATCTAATTCGTTTATTCCAGGATCACCTCTTGCTAAGCGCTCATTCAACTTTGTACCAGGACCGCAGTACTGATAACCTGGAATATGCAGCTCAAACGGTAACCTGTTTATAGCGCTGTTGATTAAACCCTCTCCAGAACAGATAATCATGTGTTTACTCAAAAAAATCTCAAACTATACTAAATAAATAAACAACAACGAGTCTATTTATACTTTTTTCAAAAAATTTACAATAACAATACATTTACATCCACGTCTCTTGGACTGTCTTTTATAAAATACTCTTTCTAGTTATCACCATACCCAGAATCTTCAGATTCCGACAAATTTAAACGTCTAAACATTTCCACTAATGTTCTTGTACGCATCACGTCTTGCACAAATATATCCGGAAAACATATAACCAGCTCCAAAGCATTTAGGGCGCTCTGATTCAATTCGTTGTAGAATAAAATATTGCCAATTCAAACTTCGCCTTCAATCAAGATTTTAATTCGTTTCTCCCCTTCAGTCAGAGTACTAAACCCATCGCAATCATTTAAATTAGAATTAGCAACAAACCCTACTAATTCGCTGTATAATGCTGGGAAGTCACGACTTTCCAACTGTTTAAGTTGAAACTCCAACAGCTCTCGCATATGGAATAGTTTACGGCACTCCAATTCGTTTATAACTATCGAGCTATTACCCATTATTATTTTTAACTGGAACGTTTCGTCCTCAGTTGATCCAGACACTGGTGACAGAGTGATAAAGAACGGAGCTCCTAGTTGTATGTGTAGATCTTCCATTTCGGGTGCACCATTTAATCGAGTGTTTAGTACATCACGAGAAAATACGTTGATTTGAAATTCCACTTGAAAATTTGTAAATGCCAACCAATTTTTGTATGTCAATTCCAGAACATGGTTGTCACAATATTTCTTGCTACACACCAATCGTAATACGGGTTTTATTCTCTGGTTTATAACAAACCCAATTTCCACATTATAAGGGTGTTCACCCAATTCACTTAAACTATACGTAAACTTATTAATCAGATTTTCGGTATACGAAACTTGTGCATTATTAACATCTACAGACTCCATTGCTTTGCACTGATTTCACCGAGATAACTGAGAAGGAATCCTATGCGGCTCGTCCTTTTAAATGTTTCGAGGTTGTTGTTGCGCATGCGTAAATTGTACTCGGATGACTTAGAATGCGTAAGCAAAAAGCTAATTGATTTTCACCGACGCTAATAGACTGGTTTGGAATGTTACTCAAGGTTAAACGACGCTGGGTTTCACCTAATTTAAAAGTAAACTACCTAATTATACCAACAGGGTATAAAAGCATGGTACGAGGCGATATAAATTTAGTTTCTGTTTAGTCTTTGACTAGTTACACAGCTAAAAGTCTTTAACCAGTTTTTAATTTCTTTATAGAAAATGTCTTCCTTTACTTGCAATGTCTGTGGTGCAGCTTTCTCGAGAAACGATCATTTAAAACGACACCAGCTCCAACAACATGGATCGGTGCCTGAAACCCTCCGAGGGCTTGTTCACCTGCGAAGTGTGCCCGGCATCCTTCTCGCGGAAGGACAACTTGAAACGTCACAAGGATGCCAAGCATGGTGTGGTTGTCCCCGTTGCAGGCCCATCCGGGGTCAAGCGACCGGCTGCGTCCACGGTTGAGGAGCCTACCCCCAAGAGGCTGCGGAGATGTGTGGAGTGTGATGTGGACGTCACCAACTTGGTAGCACACCAGCGATCCAACGTGCACAAAGCTAATGCTAGCCGTGTCCTGGATGGAGGTGTAGAAGTAGTAGCAACCGCGTTCAAAAGTCGAATTGCAACATTCCGCATCAATAATGTTGACTCTACAAATATGTATTTTTTATAAGTATTTTGTGTTTGCTTAGTTTGTATTTTTAGGTCTGTTGGAATTTTTGCAAGATCAACGGGAACGATTTGTAAGCTTAGTCGGGGGACAGCTGGCTATACACACCTCCCTCAAGGTTAATTGCGAGTTGTTTGGTGGCTACACCAAGATGGGTGTGATAGAGGGTGTTGAAGATGTTAAATCTTTCAACACCCGAAATGTTGTGGTCACCTCCTCCAGTAACCTAGGGGAGGTCTACAACTTGTGGAAAGGATGTCAGCAAAGTCAGATGAGTTCCAAGAGCGTGATTCTGGTTAGTTTCTACAATAATTTATTTTTTCTAATTATTAAATTTTAGGATGGACTCTGAAACAGGCGTTGTATCTACAAGTAAATGTTAACAAGTACAACCCTTTGCGTGGGTCTTCGTACATAGAGCTCCCCAAATGGATTCGAGACAAGTGTGCGGTGGTTAACATCCAAAATCACGACAACGCATGTTTTGCCTGGTGTGTTGTGGCGGCGCTGAATCCCGGACATGTTAATCCTGAACGGGTTAGTAGCTACCCGCACTACAGCACGGTGCTCAACTTTGTCGACATTGAGTTTCCGATGCCCATAAAGGACATCCCCAGATTCGAGGATTTAAACGACATCAGCGTCAACGTGTTTGGGGTGGAAGACAAGTTCATCGTTGGACCGCTACATTTCACCGCTAATAAAAGGGATCGGCATGTGAACTTACTGTACATTCAGAATGGGGGCAAGTCCCACTACTGCTGGATCAAGGATTTGGGGAAGCTAGTGCGTAAGCAGTTGTCTCGTGAGCACACAAGCAAATGGCTTTGCGATGGGTGTCTTGTGTTTTTTCGCAGCGAGGAGCAACTTGTTAAACACGCCGAACAAGACTGCAACCATGTCGCTACCAGCATGCCGAACCACTTCAACAACATCCTCGAGTTTAAAAACGTTCACAAGCAAATGCGGGTACCGTTCGTGATTTATGCAGACTTCGAAAGTGTGTTGAAGCCTATTAGTTCAGCAGTTCCGGATCCCACCTCTTCCTTCACCAACAGCACACAACACCACGAACCATTCAGTTTTGCATATTATGTTAAGTGTTGTTATGATGATAACTTTAACAAGTTTGAGCTGTACAGAGGTGTTGATGCAGCCAAAGTTTTTATGGAGAAAATGAAAGAGGAAGCCCAACGATTGGGAAAAATTTTAAAAACAAACACCCCCATGCTTCCAATGGAACCCCTAGATGAGTTGTTGTTCCATATGGCTGTGGACTGTGGAATATGTAAGCAACCTTTGGGAAATGAGAGGGTAAGGGATCACTGCCACCTCTCAGGGAGATTTCGCTTTGCCGCACACTCCCAATGCAACATTAAATACACGGTTCCAAAGTTTATCCCTGTTATATTCCATAATTTAAGTGGGTACGATAGCCATTTTATAATTAAGGAATTGGGATACGACAGAGAAAGGGTTACTGTAATCCCGAATAATAAGGAGAGGTTAATATCGTTTACAAAAAACGTTAGATTGTCTAAGGAAAACGACGATGAAACTGATGAATCTTTTATCACACTGAGATTTGTAGACTCCTTACGCTTCATGGCATCTAGCTTAAATAAACTAGCCTCCAACTTGAATGCTGAACAGTTTGTTGAACTAAAGAGCTGTTTCCCCAATACCGAAGAGTTTGCTCTATTACATCGGAAGGGTGTGTTCCCGTACGACTACGTGAAAGATATTACCGTATTGGAAGAGAAGGTTCTACCACCACAAAATGCTTTCTACAATGGTCTAACCGCCACAGCGGTGTCGTATGCAGATTATGAACACGCACAGAATGTATGGAGAACATTCAAAATCCGAACGCTTGGGGAATACAGCGATCTTTATTTGAAAACAGACGTTTTGTTACTAACAGACATTTTCGAGAACTTCAGAGACGTCTGCACAAAAACCTATGATCTAGACCCATGCCAGTACGTGACTGCTCCTAGTTTGAGTTGGGATGCCATGTTGAAGCGCACTGGGGTGAAGCTCGAGTTGTTGACCGATGTCAGCATGCAACATTTTATCAAGAAAGGGATACGTGGTGGGTTAACCCAGTGCAGCGGTCGGTATGCCAAAGCCAACAATAAGTATATGGACTACAACCCTGACGAGCCATCCAAGTACATCGCATATCTGGATGCTAACAATTTATACGGCTGGGCGATGTCCCAACATTTACCCATTAGCGGCTTTAGATGGTTAAACACGGACCAGTTACATCGTATAAAACAAGAAATATTAAATATACCAAGCACGCACGAAAAAGGGTATATTTTGGAAGTTGATATACAGTATCCGGAGGAAGTCAATGATCTGCATAATGATTTGCCTTTCTGCCCTGAATCGATGGTACCTCCAACACCGTTTTCGAAGACACCTAAGCTACTCGCCACCTTTCTGGACAAAACAAAATACATTGTTCACTACCGCAACTTGCAGCAAGCTCTGCGTAACGGTCTGCAATTAACTGTTGTGCATCGCGTGTTGGAGTTTGATCAGTCGACGTGGTTAAAACCCTACATTGATCTCAACACGAATCTCCGTACGTCTGCCGCTAACGCGTTTGAAAAGGATTTTTTCAAACTTATGAACAATGCGGTTTTTGGTAAAACAATGGAGAACGTGGACAAAAGGGTCGATGTTAAAATAGTAACGCGATGGGAACACGACGGGAAAAAGTTGTGTGCGAGTGGACTAATAGCTAAACCTAACTTTAACAGTTGCTTAGTGTTGGGGGAAAATCTGGCGATTATACAGATGAATCGTGTAAAAGCGAAGTACGATAAACCAATCTATGCAGGATTGTCAATTTTAGATCTGTCCAAAACGCTAATGTACGACTTTCCCTACAGTACCATGGTTCCTCTGTAAGGTCCCAGATTGTCCCTGCTTTATACAGATACAGACTCTTTAGTTTATAGTGTTGAGACGCCAGACTTGTACAGTGACATTCGTAATCATGTACAACACTTTGATACTAGCGATTACTCTCCTACTAACAAATATAATATACCACTTATAAACAAAAAGGTGTTGGGTAAATTTAAAGACGAGTTTTGTGGCGATTTGGTCTTGGAGTTCGTCGGCACCAGGGCCAAATCCTACTGCATTGTGAGTGAGAAAGACATTGTTAAAAAGATTAAAGGTGTTAGTCGTAGTGTAGTGGCGGGGATTAGTGTAGATAGTTTTAGGGAGGGGTGGTTAACAATGATGATGCCCTCATGAATACGATGGTATCAATCCGGAGTAAGAAACACCAACTTTATACACAGCTTATTAATAAAATCAGTCTATCGGGCGCAGATGACAAGCGTTACGTCATCCCCGGAAGCATATCAACCTACGCATGGGGGCATAAGGATATAGGTGAAGTTGTTTATATTTGTATATATTTTATTGTGTATATAGTATGTAAGTTAGTTATAAGAAATACCTACCATTCCCATCCTTAAAATTTCCTTCGTTCCCGGCGGCATGTGTTTACCTCCACGTGGTGTCGCTGGACGGTAAAACATATTGTTGGATTAACAACAATATGTTTTATTGACTGAAAACACGTTTCCTCTTTTTTACATTAATCTCTTTTTGTTACAGGTTTATTTAAACAGCACATTAATCTCTTTTTTGTTACAGGTTAAACTACTTGGATTCGGCTACACACAGGAAATAATGTTATACTATGTAAAAATTGTATTCTATAAGTTTATTAAACTGTAAATTGGATAAAATAAATTATTAAAATTTTGTGTGCTTAATTTTTGTGTTGGTTAAAGCATATGTCTTGTATAGCGAAAAAGGTTTTAAAAAATGGAGTTAAATACATACGAGCAAAAATTTTAAATAGGTTTGAAAGCTTAAAGTATAATTTTGCAGGGTGTGGTCCTATTGCAAATCTGTTTGCAGATTCGGGATGTGCGTAAAATTTTAGACTAACAAGATGTATCGCATGACTAAAAAAAAATTTATAAGAACGCTCAAAAGTCGCTACAGGTAAAAAATCTTAAAATCAGGGTAGCCCCGTTGGGGATGATGATATCTAAAAAATTCCTAGAGATTCGGGTAGCTGAGAAAATTCTAATATTAATTGATACCAAACAAGATAGGTTTATCTCGAAAGATGCATTGGTTAGACGAATAAAACTATTTGGTCCAGAATGTTAACGCTAAAAATCTTAAAAATAGGTTTATCTCGTGTGTGGAAATGTGGATGCTCATTTATCTCGAAACATAAAAAATTTAAGATATATTTATCTCGAAAGATGAAAAATGGTTGGTCGAAGAAAACTTTTTGGTCCAGATGTGTGGGGAAATGAGGGATTCTAGGGGAAATGAGGCAGTGGTTCGTCACTAAATACTCTACTGTCGATTCTTTTCAGAATCATCCAACATCCCCTTTTTATGTAATAATTTGATGTGCTCATTCACCATTTTTTTTGAGTAGTGAATGTAGGATCCCTTTGCAACGGTTTATAGGTAGAAGTATCTGATAAAAGATCAAGAGACTTTTCGATATACTGGTGCTTATTCATAATAACAGTCACTGCACCTTTATCAGCCTTAGTAACAACAATTTCAGGGTGGTCAGATAAGTATTTTTTGACTTTGTAGAAATGTTTATTGTATATGTTGAAATGTTGGTTGTTTCTGGGATTATTAGCATAGTTCAAAATGGCATTAGAGATTTTACCCCTAATTACATCCTTTTTCTTCTGCGTTAATGCATCGTTATCAATGATGGATTCAACGTGACCGATCAATTTACTCAGACGAATGTCTCTAGTTTGTGGTTGTAAACTAAACTTAGGTCCCAACGATAGAAAGTTTAACACAAAGTCAGGCACTACCGCACCACTTATATTCGTAACCCATTTAGTATTATCGATATAAGGTTTGGGATTGTACAAATGTTCATTCAACAACCTATTAAATTTGTTTCTATTAACTGATTTAATTTTATGGTGTAAATATTCATATGTAGCAGCTTGTCTCAGATCATAAGATTTAAGTAATGCAAAAGGCAGAACTCCTTTAAGAGAATTAATAATAAATTGCAGGTTTCTGTTATAATAAACCAACATGCAATGACACTCCTCAATTTCTACATTAATGATAAATCTTGCTGATCTGTTTATGTGATGACTTATCCTTGTTAGTCGTCTATGGTTGTACACGTTTATGATGTTGGATGCATTCCCCTAATATGTTTAGGTATTAATCCTCTACGTCTGGATCTCTCTAAAAAATATAATTGATTATTCATGTTAGCTAATTTATAAGTTATATTAGCCCATCTTTTAAGTTTATTTGCCACTTCTTCTCCGTACGTCGTCCTTATATAAGTGAAAAAGCTCGTTTTTTATAGGCAACAAAATGCAAAAACTGGGATAGTAGTAGAGCATAATTAGGGCTTCTGTGACCACATTTCCACCAGCATCCACATTTCCACACACATCTGGACCAAATTTACATGTAAATTCCCATAAGGAGCAAATGAGGAGATTCATCTCCACATTTCCACAAGCATACACATTTCCACACATCTGAACCAAATAGTTTTCTTCGTCTAACCAATGCATCTTTTGAGATAAACCTATCTTGTTAGGTATGAATTAATATTAGAATTTTCTCAGCTACCCGAATTTCTAGGAACTTTTTAAATTGCATCACCCCCCAGACATCTACAATATTTTTAAGATTTTCTGCCGATAACGATTTTTTGACCGCCCTTATCAATTTTTTAGTCATGCAATACATTTTTTTAGTCTAGAATTTTACACAGAATTTGAATCTGCAAACAGATTTAAAATCGGACCATCCCTTACAAAGTTACACTTTAAAGCTCTCAAACCTCTAAATTTTGCTCTTTGCTCTATAAGCAAAACTAACAAATAGTTTTCTTTGTCTAACCAATGCATCTTTTGAGATAAACCTATCTTGTTTGGTATCAATCAATATTAGAATTTTCTCTGCTACCCAAATCTTTTTAGATTTTTCAGATATCATCATCCCCCAGAGAGCTACTTTCATTTTAAGATTTCTTACCTGTAGCGACTTTTGAGCGTTCTTATAAATTTTTTTAGTCATGCGATAAATTGATAGGTTAGGTCAGCGTCGCGACGCTGACCTAACCTATCAATTTTTCCTTTTATCTAACCTAAGTCCACTCAAGTCCAACTAACCTAACCTAACACAGGACCACACCAGCTAACCTAACTCCTGGCAAGTCCACATCCAACTTAGATCGGAGGCAATTTTACCCTATGGGGTAATTTTACCCTATGGGGCAATTTCACCCTAACTTAACATCCTACATATATCCGGATATATGTCGATGCGCATCCCTGTCGGCCTAGGTCGGATAACAACATATTCGACTATCTTCGGCAATATACGCCCCCACTCTGTAGAATACATAAGAGAACAATTTTTTCGTATTCAATTTAGTATTCGATAGTAGCTAGAACGGTAAACATGAGCGTCTCCAAGGTGATTAACGTTTCTCAACTTCTTGGGAATAAAGTGAAACCGACAAATGAGCGATTTGGATTATGGCAGTTGACAGAAAATATGTGCAACAATAATCTGGTGACAGATATTGGTAATATTTGTTATGTCGAAGGCGAACAGATGCTGACTGGTGGACTACACACACCAATTACAGAACCATTTTGTGACAATATAATGTTGGTTAAAATTGCGACTTTTCTGACGCCGAACAAACATCTGCAAACAAAAGGATGTTTATCCTAAAAAAAGAAATTTGTGGTGCATTTAACAGCTATCTACGAAGAAAATTTGACCGATTTGTTTCCGCTAGGCATGGTGTTAAAGCTAAGCTTCCGTTTTCTCTGAAAATCACTAACAAGATGGGCCATAGAGTAAAAGAAATTATCGGAAAAGAAGACCTCGAATGCATTAATAAAAAATTCCAAAATCCTATATGTGTTCCATACAAAGTGGAACTAGCAGATGTTAAGTTGGAAACTTTATTGGAGGAACTACCAGATATATTAGACAAACTCGAAAAAGATTATTTCTATCTTTTTGACATGGATGTAACCCAAGATTTTGCGGGTATATTTAGCAAGATGGAGATGTGTAATTATTTAACTACAAACCATAACTTTTGCTATAAGGGCGAATACGAAGAAAAGTGTAATATTATAGTTGACAACGATAAAACTGTGGGAATTGATTGTTTAACATGGCTAACAACCAATGCAAGAAATAAGATATACAACAAATTTGTGTGTCAGATAACAAGTCCTGGTGTTAGTAAACAACTTGGCAATCATATACTAGATTTTTTACGTTGTCCAGATGTACGTTTAAGGGAAACTTTTGCGTCTACTTTGGCCAAAAAACATGGTATTACGCGATTGGAAGCGACAATATACAACTGTGCAATTGGAAGCTATGTCAGTGCGGAACGGGTGTATAATCCCTTAAAAGTCTGTTTAACGTTATTGGAAGATAGTAAGTTATACTTCCTAAAGGCGCCAATGTACTCGGTACCACTTGCCAAAATGTGGAGTAAGCTATCGGACAAGCTACAAAATAGCTGCTGTTTAGTGTATAATAACCTACTACAGTACGTGTATTGGGGGAATGGTAATACAAAGAAATTGACGGGCTTGCAAATTAAGTTATCCGAAAAAACAAAAGAAAGGGAAACATTGATAAAGTATGTGCTTTCGGCTTTTAGTTTTAACTATTTACCCGTAAATTATTTGGAGATAGTAGAGAGGAAGACAGCCAAGATAAAATAAAAATCTTACACAAGTGCTACATTAAAGCAGGTAGTTCATATTTTACACAATCTGCAACACCATATTCTACAATTCCAAAAGAAATAGTCATTTTGTAATTGGGATTGATAAATACACCTAACATTCGCCCAGAGGTTGTACGACAACGTGCAAATATTGGTAGTAAACTATATCCGTTTACGCTAAAGGAAATTGCCCCATTATGCATGCCATACGCTGTAAGTGGAAGGAAAAATCAACTGGAATTAGAAAAAATGGATGCAAAAAGGCGAAAATTGGACTACATGGAAAACACTGCGACAATACGCGAACAATACAAAGATGTGTTAGACAAAGAACATCCTATTAGAGAAAATGAGGAAGAATTAAAAGATTATTTTATGTGCCGATGGACTGACTTAGATACATCCGGGTTGTACAAGCTGTATGCATTTGCGGTTAGTAAGAAAGACTGTTTTAGTTATGTAGGCGTTCCTGCAGAAAAGGATGGTACTAAATCCGTATACTTTTTAAAAGGTTATTCTAAAAACGTATTTATCAAAATAGCAGATAACAAAGACGAATTAAGGAATGCGGGTTTCGTAACCTTTGCGTACACCACACGCAAAGGGGTTCCGCTAAACATTGTGTATTTACCTAGTAAAGAACCTTTCGGATTATTTAAAACTGAGAGTCTTACAACCTATAACGACCATATATTCCCAAAAGTGGTGGACATGCAACTACGCAACAGTGTGTGGGAGAAAAAGGATTTCCTCCAATACCGACAAGAAGAAGTCGATCAAGCTAACAAGATACGTATGCAGGATATAGTGGGAAAGCTGCGATTAAAAAATTGTCACAAGCTGCAGGAATTACACGAAGGAATGGATCTGGTTGTCGGTGGAATCAAAGACTTTAAATATAGAGGCAAACTTCGGTACATTTTACAATTCGAAAACCTAGACGGTCTTTATGTATCAAACTATTGGCTAGAAAAGGAGATAGAAGACTTGGGTGTCGATTTAAATTTTAAGCTGCGAATAAAATTAGATAAAATTAAAACCACTCTAAACAAACATAAAGAAAGGACTGTCTTCTGTGTATAACTTTGTATTAAAATTAAGTTTAAATGACTCCATTTTGGTATTAAATATTTCTAAATTTGTTATGTATAATGTCAGAATAAACATTTTATAATAGTATATAACATTGTTCTTTAGTTATAAAAGGCTGTGACGTTACCCCGAAATAGCAGTCGCACAGAGAGGGGTGCGCATGGGCAGGAGTTGCGCGCGCGCAGGTTGCGCATGGGCAGGGGTGTGCATGCGCATGGGTACTCATAGGCTGGGATGTGTCTGGGCGTACACGAGAGAAGCGGATGTTAACAGTCACCAAGCATCCAATTCTTTATTTGGATGGTATCGAGTACTTGCCTGCGTATGTATCCGGAGTAAAAGAATACGATTTGTATACGCAGCTTATTAATAAAATTAGTTTATCGAGGGAAGATGACAAAAGGTACATCATTCCTAATAGTACAACAATCTACGCATGGGGGGGCGTAAAGATATAAGATAGTTGTTTATATTTGTATGGATTTTGTAAATCTATTGTATATATTAGTTTTAAGATTCCATAATTTTTAAGTTCTTCTCCCACCTTCTAAATCCTTCCGGCTTCTATCCTGGTTGACAGAGTATACGTGTTATCTCCACGTGGTATTCGCGGGACACGGCGGTTTTAGATTTCTAGGGAAACGGTTGGTCAAAGCATATGTCTTGGGTAGCGAAAAAAAGGGTTTTAAAGATGGAGTTAAATAAAGATTGGTAAAAAATCAGTCTTTAAAAGGCATAACTTTGTATGGGTGGTCCTATTTAAAATCTATTTACAGATTTGGGGTCCCTAGAAAAATTTAATATTAGTTGATACCAAACAAAATATAGTTATCTTAAAAGAGTGATTACCCCGCAAATAATAAACACAATATAGCGCATGTTAACAAAAAATTGTAGAGAAATTTAAAGACAACTTTAATGTGGGTCCAGTATTAGAATTTGTTGGTAGTAGGGCTAAGTCCTACTGTACTGTAGGCGAGAAAGATACGATTAAAAAGATTAAAGGGGTCTCACGAATTGTAGTTAAGTAAAACCGCGGGTGCTACAACCTATAACGAGCATATATTCCCAAAAGGGGTGGGCATGCAGATACGCAACAGTGCGTGGGAGAATAAGGATTCTCTCCAATAAGAAATTAAAGTTTCCATGTACGTAGCACCAGTCATTGGGTAATGGTAGAAATGTTAAACCTATAAAGGCGATTATTAATTGTGGTTTAGAAAAATAGTAGTTTTCGTGGACTAAATAAAATAGCTTAGACTGATTAATGTATATGACATATTCTCGTACACATCCACAAACATCTGCTACGTTCGTATACGAACATGGCGATGTCGGTAGTTTTTGTTCAACAAATAGTAGGAAAGACACGTTAGGTGTTAGTGCGCGGAAGCTCATCGGATCCAGCGATCCTAACAGTAAAAAAGACAACTGACTTTTTCAAGCAACTACAAAAATAGCAGTAGCGCAGAGAAGGGGTATGCATGTATTATACAGCGCATTGTTAGTTTACGGGTAGTTCAAACGTGTAATTGATTACGACTTATAGTTCCCTCGAAGGTTTAAAAAATTCTGAGCCCATTGTCGTTTGAAAAATGTTTGGAAATTATCAGAACAGGAGCGGGTCGAAGTTTAAGTTAGATGATTGATTGACCGAGTTTTTTCTACCTTTTACGAGGGAATCGGAAGTTGACAGACATCGAGCATCTAAATCTCTATTTGGGCGATATCGAGTACTTACCGGTTCTAGAAATCATTACGTGCGGCCGACCGCTATGCGAAAGTGTAAAAGCCTACAGAAGCAAAATTTAATTATCAGACGAAAAAGTGCGCGATGCGCTATAGAAAGTATAAAAAAATGGTGCTTTGCATCGGTCCTAACAGTAAAAAGGAGTGTGGCGAAGGGGTATGCGTGTATTATACAGCGCATTGTTACTATAAAATATGTTAGTTTACGGGAAGCTGGAACGTGAACAAATTAAATTTTAATCTATAATTAACCACGGTCGTAAAAATGGGAAATTAATGGTTAATTTTAATACCGCTAAGCATATACTTTCGCTTGGTGATTCATTTAGAAAATATTCAAGCCTACCATTTCCTAAAGTATGACGTAGAAGTTATTTAAAATTAAATTGCTTTATTAGTAAGTATCCTGTAGACAACAAGTTGGTATTTCCTTAGTAATGGTTTAAAGTGTTTTTATTAAGTTTTTGTTTATAGTAGCACTGCATCTTCTACAGCACGACTTGCACACAATTTGTGTGCGTGTGCTACCACCCTTTTGAATTTTTAATATGCACGCGATCCGTATAACATGGAAGACGTTTCCGATGTTTCTACTAACGGCATTCGCACCATCGACGATGCGAACCAGGTGCATGCATTGGCGTTAAATGTATTGGACGAGCAGCAAGGATTATGACGTCATTTAGTTCCCCGCTGAATCCTCAACATCGGTCGGGTATCTTCGGAAACCTTCGGTATGCATTCTGTAGGGAACATAAATCAGGTACGCTAGAGTAAGCTTTTTAGTTATAAGTTAGTTCGATTACAAGTTTAACCAAAGTCTTATAGTGCGGATTTTGTTTTGTACTAAAATGGTACCTGCAAACGTTTTTAAATGCGAGCCCTGTCACGTCTACTTTACCAGGAGGGATGCTCTCAAACGGCATCAGAACAAATGTCGTGGTGTAACATCGTCGACGATTGAGCTTATACATCCGTCGGCAGCAAAGTACTTAAACTGTGGGTCTTGCGGTATCGCTTTTACGAGAATAGCTTACAGCGACACAAGGAAAAACAGCACGGTATGTCATTAAGCAGTAAACGTTCAGCTCCGCCAGCTGTTAAAGGGTCTTGTACGAAACAACCACGAATTATGTGTAAAGTGTGCGACATGGAGGTGTTAAAGTCTGCACACCCTGGTCATCTACGGAGCAACAAACATAAAAAATGCATCAGTTACCGCTACTAACGACGATGGTGTAGAAATGGATAGCACAGCGTTTAACAACCGTATGGCTAGCTATCGCATAAAGAATGCCCGTGTCGGCGATGGAGTGTCCGAGTTTCTTTGGAAGCAGAAGGAACGATTTATTCGATTACTTAATAAAAAAAGAATACAACATACTGCAATAAAAGTCGATTGCAAACTCTACGGCGTTTACACCAAAATGGGAGAAGAGACTACCGATGTGAAATCCTTTAACACAAAAAGTATGGTTATAACGTCTTCTAGTAATCCGGAAAATATGTACGAGGTCTTAAACGAAACCATGTAAACACCAACTTTATACCCAATTAATTAATAAAATCAGTTTGTCGGGCGAGGACAACAAAAAGTACATCATTCCTAATAGTACAGCAAACCTAATTAAGGTAGTAAGTAAGCAATATTAAATTGCTATTAATTGACTCGCATTTAGCGTACTTTCCTACTGTAATAACCGTATTTGTTTGGAGAGGATATACACTTTTAAAAAAAAATTATATACAGCTTTCACATGTAATTCGGAGCGATGATTACGCCAAAGTCGACCTTCCCATTTATATATTAAAAACACATTACATTGGAATGTTTTTACATTATTCTCATATTGTTAGATTAACAACAATATGTCTTATTGACCGAAAACACGTCTCCTCCTTTTTACATTAATCTCTTTTTATTATAGGTCTTTTTTAAACCACACATTAATTTCTATTTTTTGTTACAGGTTACTTTAACCTGCTTGGATTTGGTTAAACGAAGAAGATAAATGTTATACTTTGTAAAAATTGTAATTAGTTTATTAAACTGTAAATCGAATAAAATAAATTATTAAATTTTTGCGTGTTTAATTTATTTATGTTAATACTGCTACGTGTTTGGTTAAAGGATTGTGGATACTAAAAAGGATAGCTGATTAGAAATCGACATTGATAAAAAAAATTTTAAAATTCGGGTAGCTCCCTGGTGAATGGAGCTATCTAAAAAATTACTATAAATTCGGATAGCTGAGAAAATTCTAATATTGATTGATACCAAACAAGATAGGTTTATCTCAAAAGATGCATTGGTTAGACAAAGAAAACTATTTGTTAGTTTTGCTTATAGAGCAAAGAGCAAAATTTAGAGGTTTGAGAGCTTTAAAGTGTAACTTTGTAAGGGATGGTCTGATTTTAAATCTGTTTGCAGATTCAAATTTTGTGTAAAATTCTAGACTAAAAAGATGTATTGCATGACTAAAAAATTGATAAGGACGTTCAAAAAATCGTTATCGGCAGAAAATCTTAAAAATGGTGTAGCTCTCTGGGGGGTGATGCAATCTAAAAAGTTCCTAGAAATTCGGGTAGCTGAGAAAATTCTAATATTAATTCATACCTAACAAGATAGGTTTATTTCAAAAGATGCATTGGTTAGACGAAGAAAACTATTTGGTTCAGATGTGAGTGGAAATGTGGATGCTTGTGGAAATGTGGAGATGAATCTCCTCATTTGCTCATTATGGGAATTGTGGAAATGTGGATGCTTGTGGAAATGTAGAGATGAATCTCCTCATTTGCTCCTTATGGGAATTTACATGTAAATTTGGTCCAGATGTGTGTGGAAATGTGGTCACAGAAGCCCCAATTATGCTCTACTGATAGTTATATTATCTGCGTTTTATTTCCGCTGAAAACTTCTTCAAATCTGCTACCATGTGAATGGTGAAAAATATATCAGCAGGGCCCAAAAGATCTGAAATTAGATCGTCCCTTTCAGTATATTAATAATTAATGGGCTGGGCAGACTTATAGTATAATACACATGTAAGTTTTCATGGGATGTAGTCCAAATCAAACAACAGATTAAAATGTACTGTTTAATCAATCACATAACGTTTCGGTACATTTTTTGCACCTTTCTCAAAGGTTAAAATGGAAACAGAAAATTCGAAATTAGCAAGAAATACAAAACCTGACGCTAACTACTTACTTTGATCAACTAAAATATAGAAAATTGAATACAAATTACTGAACGATTTACATAATAAATGTGGGTCAAAAATTAAAAAATTACACAATTGCCTGAAGGGCACTTCATGCCACGATGGCGGTTAAAACAGAAAGACAAAATTGAAAGCAACAATATTCAGTAGGAATGACAGAGGACGTTCTAAAAATGGCATTAGTTACATAACATGAAAAGTAATATTTTAACGTTGTTTGAAAATATCATTACTATATAAAGCAGGTTAGACATTATGAATACTATTCACATCCATCTTATTATTGATAGGATTATTTTCTCTATTAATGTAAAAAGACTTAATAAATAGCCTAGTTTTATAATTGGTTTCGTTGTCCAAAATGATGGTGTCGTCGAACAATGGTGTATGACTGGTTGCAGAAACATGAGAAGACAATGCACATTTAGTGGAGTTTTTTCTGCAATCACTCCTGTGCTGGGTTAAGCGACTTTTGAGCCACTGGCTTGTCTGACCAATGTAACTATTGCTACAACTGCACGTGATCTTGTAAACAACGTTATGTTGCGGGGTATAGGGGGGATTATTATTTTTGTAATTTTAAGTGGTAGAATAATTTCTTGGCTAATATTACCTACTTCTTATTTTGTGTGTTTACCCGTAAATTTAAAAATTATGGTTTTTGTTTTTATGTTGTGTGGTTTTATAGGAGGGGCTTTAATATCTTGATTTGGATTCTAAGGCCTTAAAGTATTCTAAAATTTCCTTTTTTTGTGAAATTTTTGTGGAATTTAGGGTTTTTAACTGTTAGATTTAATTATAGATTGTTATTGCTGAGAGGAAATTTTTTTAAGTTGATGGATCATGGTTGGTGTGAGTACTTAGGGAGACAAAATTTATATAATTCTTTAAAAAATGAAAGACAAGTAATTCAAGGCTTTTATAATAATAATTTAAAAATTTTTTAACTTTATTTTTAGTTTGAATTTGCTTATTGATTTTATATTTTAATAGCTTATGAAGAGTTCAATGCTGAAGACATTAGGGAACATTTTATCTTTAAAACATTTTAGAAAATTGTATATTTCTACAATGAAAATGTAATGGTTTTTTTAACCTACTTAAATAGAAATATGAACTGATGCTCTTGATTAAAGTTAGAAGCTTTAAATTTTTATTTCTTAATTAGAAAAGTTTCAATTTTGTTATTAACAGTAACATACCTCTTTTTGGTTTTAATTAATTTTAATTTGAATAAAGGACGTGGTCCATAAGTTTAGGTCGAAATTAAATGCGATTTTTCGTTTCTTATACCTATAAAATTTTATTAACTAATTACAAAATATTTAAAACCAAATATTATAAATTCACAATCTAAATAAAATATTGCCAACCATTTATTCTACTAAATTTCATTAACTAATTACAAAATATTTAAAACCTAATATTTAAGAATTCATAATCTAGAATAAACTATTGCCAATCATTTATTTTACCTAATTTCATTAACTATTTAAATTAACTAATTTTTTAAAAATAAGATTTGTTTTAGTTCTTTGCGGTGTAATTTCTTAAATTTTATAAACTTAGGTGGGGCGGATTTTATTTTTACTAAATTTTATTAATTATTTAATTTACAATAATACTATAATTGTCTATATTAAAAAGTTAAAAGCCCATTAAATTTTATTTTACAATAATTGATTTGTATGCACAACGCTTAAATTAATAATAAATAGATATTTAATATTAATGAATAATTTGTTCACGAAATTTGTACACATCTGTTATGCCTTATTAATAAAGGTTTTATTATAAAAGTTATGAAAACAAGAAACTTTTTTTTTTATTAAGATAATTTGATGTTAATCAAATATTTAAACTATTTGCAAGTTAGTTATTTTATCCTAAATTGTTCAGTTTAATGCTCCTTGGTTTCACTCGTGATTTAAGCCGGTTAGAAGTAGGGCAACGAATATAATTATTAGTGTGATTAAAGTTGACAGTTTTGAAATTTTATTATTATTATTAGTGGTAATATTATTGTGATTTTAATGTCAAAGATTAGAAAAATTATTGCAATTAAAAAGAAATGGTGTCTAAACGGCAAACGTACAGAGGTTTTTGGGTCAAATCCGCATTCAAATGGGGATGTTTTTTCACGATCATTAAATGTTTTTTGCAAAGTTTAGTGAAATGATTGTTAATAATGTTGAAATGGTTATTATTAGTGTTGCGGTAGCTAATATTAGATAAATTATTTATATTAATTTACTTAAATCTTTTAATTGGAAGTTAAAGATAATATTTATACTATATAAATATTTTCCTCATCAGTATAGAGAAATATATAAAAATAATCATACTACATCTACAAAATGTCAGTATCATGCTGCATTAGATTATTTACGTTAATAAATATAAATAGAGAAATAAAAAGAAGTGTCGAAGTTTTGTTAGTTTTTATATTTATTTTTAGTTCTTTATTTAATTTATTTGTTAAGGTATTTCATAGATAATTTCTACGTGAAGGGATTGTTCAGAAAGTGCATGGCATTGAAATTAAAATAATTAATAAGATTGTTCAGTTTATTGAGAAATTATTTGATGTAGTTGCATCAAATGAGGAAAAAAGGTTTATCATTTTCAATTGATATTGCGATTTAGGGAATTTTTACTACTAAAATTTATTATGTATTGAAAATAAATTATTGAATTTATTAATATAATTATTGCTAATCTAATAATTAGAATATTTAATCATATGGAAGGAGCTATTTGGGGGATAGAAAATTATTGTTTTAATAATTTTAGCTTGACTGACTAATGTTATAGGTTTAACGAAATTTTCCATTAGAAGTAGTTGTTAATTACTATTTGAAGATTTAAGAGACCTGTACTTACTTTCAGTCACCTAATGACGGGGTTTTCAGTCACTTAATAAAAAATGTTGGCATTACTCTTTCGATAGATGTTGGCATAAATCTATGATTTATACCACAAATTTCTGAGCATTGTCCGAAATAAATTCCTGGATAATTGATTATGAATAATAATTGGTTTAATCGTCCGGGGGTAGCATTTATTTTTGCGCTTAATGAATGAATCGTTCAGGAGTGGATTAAGTCAAGTGATGTAAATATTATACGGATTTTTGATTTTAGTGGCAAGATTAATTGGTTATCTACGTCTAAGAGGCGGAAGCTTAATTTTTTATTGTTTTCTAGGTATGCGTTTAGTTCTTTTTTAATGAAGTCCGAGAATTCATATTTATAGTATCATTGATTTCCCAATGTTTTTACTGATATGATAGGTGAGTTAGTTTCGTCAAATAGGTATATTAGGGTTAATGACGGAATCGAAATGAATACCAACGGAAGTAATGGCGGGAATGATCGTTCAAATTGATTCAATTAGTTAGATATTTAATAATTTTTTGTATTTGTATTTTCTTAAGGCTATTGTTATTGTTATAGATACTACTATAGAAATAATGGCGATTAGGATTGTTATTCTGTAATCGTACAAAAAAATAATTGTTCTATAGATGGTGAATTAGCATCTATTAGTGATCAATTCGTTCAGGTGGCCATTCTAAAGAAATTGAATTTTTATAAGAAAATCTTAAGTTTACTGCACTAGTCTGCCACATTAAAATTTCGCTTAAATTGATAATTCGTTATATGTGTGTTCTGAGGGTGGAAGTTTTTGTAATCATTCTATTGATGTTTTTATGTGTGTCTTCATGATTGCTTTTTTTTAATGATTAATCTTTCTCATAAAATATAAATAAATAGAATTACTCTTATAAGTGAAATTATAGATCCTATCGAGGAAAGTATATTTCATGGTATATAGACGTCTGGATAATCTGAGTATCGTCGGGGTATTCCTCTTAATCCTAAAAAATGTTGGAGAAGGAATGTTTGTTATATTTACTCCTGTAAATATGGTTAAGAATTGGATTTTTAATTAATATTATAGAGGGCTTTATTCTTTAGGGATTATTAGAATTCGTGAATCTATGTTAATGTTTTTACATGCTGTACCTTTGATTTTTATGGTGTTGACATGCGATATGTTTATACATATATTTAAGTAGTTTAAATAAAATATGGATTTGTGGAATCTATAATATAATTTCGATTTGTTTTATTTACGCATTTTTTTTTTATTAGGTGGGGTTTTAGTGTTTTTATTAAGAACCTGATTTATGATGTTTGATGGTGTACATATATTGGAATATGAAATTTTAAATATTAATTCTAAAATATTAGTTTTCTCGGTTTTATTGGATTGGGTTAGATTAATAAATATGAGCTTTGAATTATTTATTTCTTCTATAGTGGTTTTTTATAGGCATAGATATATGGCTAAGGATTTGTATATTAATCGTTTTATTTTATTGATTTTCTTATTTGTAATTTCTATAATGTTTGTTATTATTAGTCCCAATTTAATTAGAATTTTGCTTGGGTGGAATAGTCTTGGGTTAGTTTCTTATTGTTTAGTAATTTATTATAAAAATTTAAAATCTTGCAGTTCTGGAATAATTACTGCTTTAAGGAATCGTATTGGAGATGTAATGTTGATAGTCTCTATTGCTTGAATAATAAATTTTGGAAGATGAGTGTTGTCACGCACGTTAAAGATCCCTACCTTGCTTAGAACAGCAAGGATTCGGCCAAATTCAAAATTTTTCAGGTAAAAAAGAATCACTTCCTGATCAATGTAGTACCTTCGGGCGGAGCATTAGAAAATTACATGTAAAGGTAACTTGTTTGGGCGGCTTCGTGGCATAGTTGGTATGCGTGTGACTACTACGTCCAAGACCCCGGGTTCAAATAAATACCGACACGGTCCGCTTGAAAAATGTTAGGGAAGCATTTTTCACAAAAGTACGTCTTCGTTCGGATGAGAGGTAAAATGGAAGTCCCGTGTGTGGGTGTTGTCACGCACGTTAAAGATCCATACCTTGCTTGGGACAGCAAGGGTTCGCCAAAATTCAAAATTTTTTAGGTGGAGTATTGGAAAATCATATGTAGGGGGTAACTTGTCTCGCATGTACACGCCTCTAAAATACGTAACACATATAGCACAGTTGTGCTAATCCAGTTCGTTCAACGCACGCATGGGCGAGGTGGTGGTGGTAAACCTAGCATCCCTCATCGTCGTAGTCATAAGCTTTTTTAACCTCCTGGAAAAGGTTTCAAGTAGAAGGCTTTAAATAAGATCCGTCGCTGATTTTTTCCTATTCCGTGACTCTGTTGTGAGGCCCGTTCTCGTCCAGATACATTTTTTGCATATATAGCTGAATTGATTTTGTTCACAAGACATGACGCTTTTTCGGACAGTGCTCCGCCGGCCGTAGGACCTGTAAATATCGGAATCGAGGGCAGTAGACCGCCTTGCTTGGGCACCGGTATTATAAGCGGTACTTTAATTTTCGAACAACCTCCCATCTTGCCGCCTTTACAACATTTATCGCGCTCGAAATAAGATGTGAAGTTCCTCCATGTCGTTTACCCTTATCCCTTATTTAAATTTCTTTGACTATTTTATATATGAACCCCCCCCCCAAGAGCATTCTTATCGGCTTTGCTGTTATGATTTTTAAATTTTCCCGTACATCTTTGTCGTCGTCGTCGTCGACGCCCATTCTTAGTATACGTTTCGCCTTCATTGTTGCAGTTACGCCCAACGCGGCGAGCTTCTTACTCGACTTGGAGTCTACGGTTTTGACGCGATTCCAAGCCGCTTCTTGCAAGACCTTGTGAACCTCGCGCCTGCTCTCTACGGTTTTGTGTTACGAATACGAGATGTCATGCTGCTTGGACGTTTTTTCTAGAGGATTAGTATCTTCGTTTCCGCGGTTTAAATGTTGTTGTAGGCTCGTCCCGAGCCACAGAAGTTGTGGCCAAGAAGGTGCAGTTTAAAGGATAATTTATTTATTAGTCTGTTGAACAACCTTGTATCAACATTGATTAACACTTATCAACGTGGCAATTTAAATATATTTAAAAATACACATACAAGCTTTATTTACAAAATCATATGCTAACTCTAAAATACAGAGGGATCATTTCGACTTTTAAAGTTCTTTATAAACATAATACGTCGTCGACAATTTTTTTGAAAAACCTAGTCTGTTAGTAAAGTAAAAAACCGTTATCTGATTCTAATGCAGCGATAACTGCTGCAGCTTTTTACACGTCGACTCTTTGAATAAACTCGTATTTGTCTTTAAATTCCACTTTCAAGTAGCCGTCGATCGTCTGATGCATTTCGCTTCACCAGTGCCACACGTCCGTTGCGATGGCGGTGGCAGCAGCAGCAACATTCTTGGTTGTATTAGAACGATCGGAAAAAATTTCTAAATTTATGTTCGACAGTGATAGATGACAAACCTTCCCTTAGTTTTCGTCAATTTGCAATTCGCATTCTTTCCAAAATGCATTGGAGCATAAAAGTCTGACCACCGGACTAAAACCCTTATTGCATTATTTTTTTGTGAAACCAACTTCCATCGTGTAACCGAGGACGCACCACTGCACGCACTCCTTGGGCGAATTCAATCGAAATTCGCTGCTGCATATCAAATGCTCCGTCACGTGATCCTTATCGTGGACAGAGCCACCTGCAAAAAACTTCAAACTGCTTCCTGACAGGGGCGATTCAGGTGGGTATCTAGATATTGCACAGGTAGATGATGATGATGAAAAAATTACGTCATCATCGTTATTAAAGAAATTTTTGCTGCTGTAACAACTGTCGTTTGAACGATTATTTTTACCTTGAATACAGTTTATCACAATTGTTATTAATTACGCGTAAAACGCTTACACGCGCACGACCCGTAGAAAGATGCCACGGCTTTGAACAAAATTATTTTGCGTGCGCAGGTCTTCATTGTTTACCCGCCAAGGACTGTTATTTCTTTCGTACATCGTGCAGCGCTAACGCCAGCGAGGGAGCGTATTCAGAGACAAATACATATACACAAGGCCTTTCATTAGCTCTTTTTTAAAAACACCTTACACACAGGGACACCTCTATGCTCACAATACATACATACTATTTTTTAAAAAAATATTGAAATTTTTTATAGATATGAAAGGTTTTTTGCATGCGTCCCAGCTTCTTCACCCACTTGGACTTTCTCAGTAGTATTTTTTAAAAACACCTTACACACCCACAGGTTCCCACATCACATACATACCATTTCTACCCAATAAAACATTGAAATTTTTTAAAAACGACTCTTACACACAGGTGCCCACAACACACATATAAATACTATTTTTGACTACAAGCTATTGCAATTTTTTGTAGATATGAGTTTTTTGCATATGCCTAGCTTTTTCATAGCTGTACTTGTATCACAGCTTCTTCATTCGCCTGAAATTTTTGTTAGCACTTTTTTTTTAAAATCACCTAACACACACAGGTACATCACTATGCCCACAACACTGTTTTTGCTCAAAAAATATTGCAAATTTCAAAGATGTGATAGGTTTTTGCTTGTGTCCCAGCTCCTCCATAGCCAAACTACTAAAGTACATTCCAGCAATCCTATTAGCCACTATTCCAGCTCACACGAAAACCATTTGGGGATGTTGTATATTTGTCTCCATTTTTCAATGCGAATTTTCAACTGCACAATAACGGCAATTTTACTTATAAACTGAACCATGTAAGCAATACGTCGCCTCATCAGAAAATAGATTGTATTTAATAAATGCAAGATTTGAATGGGAGAGTTCCTTGATTGTCTTGCAAAATTGCGTTCGCGATCAAAATTATCATCTGACAACTCTTGTACAGAGTGTACTTTGTAGCAGCGTGATTTTTCCCCGCGAGGCAGTCTGAACACTGTATTTTCTGACGTATTAAGATGTGAAGCGGCTTTCACGAGGGCGGAATGTGAATTTTCTAGCACCATCAATAAAGAAAATAATTGTCTAGCTTCATCTAAAGCCGATGGGCATGGGTGTTAGGTTTATCTCGTACATATCCAAGTTTGTAATGCGTGTTTTCAATTGAACTTACTCTTGATTGCGATATTGGAGAATAGTTTGGGCGAGTTTTATCGATCAAAATACGAACTTGTTTATGCGTCCGAATCCTATACCCTTGCCCAACCATCATCAGCATTTGGATTCGTTTAGCTTTAGAACGTCCCATTGTAGCAATATTATTTCCCAAATCGCTCAACAAGTAACACATTGTATACTTCATAATACCAATAACTTGTATTTGACATTTAACTACTATCAATTTGCAATTATTTTAATGACACCTTCATTTGAATACATTTTTAATGAATATCTCAATCATTTATCAAAAAATTTTAATAACCTCTATATGTATTTAGCATAAAAATTGCAATCAAATTATGCATTACAAAGGGTACTCAGCTATTTGAATTTTTAAAGTTGGGGGTTACTAGTGCTTAAGGGTTGAGGAGTCTGATATTGAAAAATACAGCTATAAATTGTAGCGGGCTACTGTTAACGCGTTCACCAATTAAGAACAAGTAATAACAAAGGTCTTTATTACTCACTATTCACAAGTTTAATTAACAGTATATGCCTTATTTATAGATGTTTTCAGTCCAATTAACAATGAAGCACTATCACACTAATGCTATTTACAAGCACTAGTATCTTCTTAAGCTAAATCCTTAACCATAAGCCTTTTTAACAACACTAACACTACTATAATTTATTTATTACCCTTTTTATTTATTTATGTACAAACTGGCGGTACAAAGTGCACCTTCACATAACACAAATTTATATTTTACTATAGGACCCTCGAAACGTAATGTCCAACTATCTATACACGATATGTTTTATATACGACATTTGGATATAGACTAACTGATGTACACTGATCACTGATCTTATATATACCCTAAAATTAACTAGATAATCCATAGTCTGGTGTTTGCTCGGATGTTCTGGAGTGTAGAATACACTTTGGTTATGCAACTTGCGTGTTTGACGGGTTGCCTAATAGTTTGTAACCATATGAAAAATTTAAAATAAAAATAGACGTGCCGAGCTTTTTCCTAAAACATTATTCGTTATACTTTTTAGAGACACTGTAAATGTATATTATTCGCAAAATGCAAATTCTCATTTTTGTAGTTATGATCAATCAAATAATGAGGCTTCAGTTATGTTTCCTTATTGTGCGGTTATAATAGATTGAAGTTTTGATGAATGTTTACCGTAAAGCTATTGACAGTATCTAAGAATGTAATACGTTATCATCAATTGATTATGAATTTCTGGCAACTGAAATTGAGTTAAAAAAGGTTCATGCTGTTTTACAATAAGTCTTAACAATTTTTGACAGTCCTCTATACTAACGGTTCTCAACCTGGGGGCACGCTCTCCTGGGGGGCGTGGAAGAATATCAAAGGAGGTGTCAGCAAATTAAAAAAAATTAAATTAATTTTTAGTTTTTTCATGGATATTTACAAAAAAAATTGAATTTGTCATACGCTGAACAAAAACACACAAGTATTGAAATTGCTTTATAGTGCATACGAATGAGTCAGTGAGCGTCCGACCAGGCGTGGGAAACTAGCTGACTCAGCATCGTAGGCTTTTGTTTATCTGTAGCGCGGCGTTCTGCGCATGCCTGCCACAGTGCCACTGTCCACTAAGAGTGCCACTAGTCACACAGTAACCAGTCGCACATTTGTCTTTGCCTATGAATATTATTGATTGTAAACGCCATAACAGTGACAATTATTGTGTGTTTTAGTGGTTAGTTGTTATTAAAAATGGCTAAATCACTGCCGAAGAAAAGACTCTATAGTGATGACTATATAAAATACGGGTTTACACTTATTCAGAAAAACGGCAATCATTTACCTCAGTGCGTAATTTGCCATTTAGTTCTGAGTAATGATGCATGCGACCTGGACGTTTGGAACGCCATTTGACTACAAATCTTGCTGCCCCAAAGGACAAACCTACTGAATTTTTTGTTTCTAAGAAAAGTTGCCTTAAGCAAAGGAAACTTGATTCCAGTGGAAGTTTTCGAATGGAAAATGAAAAGACCGTTGAGGCTTCTTACAAAATTGCCTTGTTGATAGCTAAAGATGCGAAACCCCACACAATAGGTAAGTCACTGGTAAAACCTCGTTTGCTTACTGCTTGTAGTACTGTGCTCGGTAAAGACAGCTACAATATTGACAATATTGCTTTATCAAACGATACAGTCAAACGCAGAATTGATGACATGGCTATTGATTTGAAAAATCAATTGGTGCAAAAGCTAAAAAACTTCCCATTCTTTGCATTGCAGTGCGACGAAACAACAGACATTTCAAAACAAGCACAGATGTTGTTTTACTGTAGATATATAGATATAGATGAAAAGAAATTCCTTGAAGAAATACTGTTTTTAAAAGATCTTGAAACGACAGCTACAGCTGTCGATATATTTTCCGTTCTTCAAACATTTTTGGAAGCTATTGACTTTCTATGGGAGAGAGTTATTGGAACATGTACTGATGGAGCTCAAGCAATGACAGTATGCCGATAAGGATTTATTGAATTGGCTAAGAAAGAAAACCATAAAATAATTGGATCCCATTGCATCGTCCACAGACAAGTTTTGGCTTGCCAGACTCTCCCTGAATCACGTAACATTGCTTTGAACTTAGCAGTTAAGGTAGTTAATCATGTCAAAATCCACTGCTTTAAACACACAGATTTTTCGAGTGTTGTGTCAAGAACTGAACAGTGATCAAGAAACACTTTTTCACACCGAAGTTCGTTGGTTGTCCAAAGGTAATATGCGTGCAAGATTGTTTAACTTAAAATTAGAAATTGAAATTTTTTTGAAGAACTGTACAAGAAATTTACAGATGACAAATTTATCCTCTACCTGGCAGACTTTTTCGAAACAATGAATCTTCTGAACCTAAAGCTACAAGGTCAGAGAAGTACTTTGAACAACTTGATTTAATTAATAGTTTTGAGGAGAAAATGATTCTGTAGCAACTTCAGTTATGTATCCCCCAATTGGATTATACATAAAAAATAGAATAAATTAGGAAATTATTAGAAATATTAAGAAAGTGCCAAGTGAAGTGCAACAAAGTAAATCAAGGACAATTTATACAGTTTATTAACGTTCATGGGAACGGAAGCGCTACTTTGTAGCACAGACGATAGTGACACTGCAGATGTCAAGTCACAGGCGGTCACCGACAGTCACGTATCAAGATTACTTAGAATGTAATATCGCAACAATATATTTATGAATAGAGTTAAGTTTAAGCAGACATGAGATCTGCAAGTTCCCACAGCCATGTGTGGGGGTAAGGATATTATAAAAAACCCGAGAGCCCCAGTCGACGACAGTTAATCCATCGTTCAGCTATAGCATTGCAGTTCGTTAGATTACTCATTTTAGTACAATTAATTAATTTTCGGACTTAGAATAATTTTAACTCAAGATTGTCAAAATTCCAAGTCAATTCTGTATAATAAAAAATTAATTTGTTAAGAAGTTGGAAATGGTTTTTTAAAAAAGGCCGCTCCCAGCTACGAACCTTAACTAGCGCAGTCGTAACGGATGTCAAAAGGTCACTAGAAAACCAAAATTTGAAGAACTGGTGGTCTGGAATTTTAATTCCGAATTTGGCAAAACCAAACAAAAGTTGGAGGCGAAACAAGAATCATTCAAACCAAGCAAACACACAGAAGTTGAAGGCGAAACAAAATCGTTCAAATTCAACAAAAGAAAAACTGGAGAAGATACAAGCATAGATCAAATCCGAAAACCAACGTGGAGAAAGTACCACAATCGACGGACTCCATGAAAGCAACAAAACAATTAGTGTAAGTTCATTTTCCTTTAAACCAATTGAATTTTATTTTATTTTACAAACATATTTGATATTTGCTAATTTATGATTTATATATGTATATTGATTATTACCATTATTTTATGCAATTTGATAAAAATAATCCACTGAGCTATTGCAAGGGATTATCTTCAAGCTATTTTTTGAAAAAAGTTTATTCTTGTTATAAAAGAAACATATAAAAACTTGAGAAAATGAAAAGTCGCAATTCAAGCGCACTTGAGACCATAATTACGATATTAACTGCGCAAGAATTTTTTTTTAGAAACCAAACAAAAACGAATTTCTAATTTATCAACACGGTATTAACTGACGCAACACCCCAAAAATAAAGGCAAAAACTAAATCACGAAATTGAAACCGAAATCTTTATAAAACGCAACAAAATAACAAAATAAATTACCCAGACGCAAACTCATGGTATTCCGTAAAATAATAGACACCACGTGCAATCTATTATTAAACCTACATTTTTATTACGAAAATTAACAAAGCGCGAATTCAAACGCAAAAACCAACATTCATCTCATCTTTAACCAAATCATTCACCTTGAACGCAATGAATACATCTAATTATAACTACTGAATAATACCATCCAAAAACGTCTTCAACTATACAAGCTATTTTAAAACATAGCAAATCTAAATATAACCATACGAATACCTTCAGAATGAAAGATTCAAGCATTATTAATTAAAGCAAAGCGTAGAAATAACGACAAAAACTTTTATAAAATATCATCCTCAATACGAAAAATTACTTTTAATTATAAAACCAACTCAGGAAACCTATAAATAATTAAATACTGCAACAATTAAGAGAATATAAATTTCATTATTACAAACACAACATTGTATAATTAAATATTTCAGGACGAGATAATTAATTATAGAAAAGACGCAATCTATTCAAACAAAAGCTTTCAGGAAGATCAAATAAAGTATAAATTGTACTAAACCGCAGCATTTACTAAATAACACCTACAGTAAATTTAAAAATAACCTTGCAACAGAGATACTGACGCAAACAATTGACTGAAAAATAACATCCTACAGTAGATTACAACAATGTAATGAAACGAAACCGTTGTATGCAACTTTAAACAACGCAAAAGACGACACCTTGCAAACTTATAATTAACACTTAAGTTTACGAGACGAGAAGCATCGCAGACACCTTATAAATTACACAAACCCACGGAAAGAGATAATTATTACAAACAGAATTAAATCGACATAATTAAAAATAGAAAAGCTTTAACTGACGCAAAGCAAACAAAGTGAAATAAATTACCACAAAAATCACTCAGTCGCATTCAAAATTCAGAAATCAACCCTACAATAAAATTATCATCGGTAAATTAAAAATAAACGTAACCAAGACAATACCAAGCGTAAAACCCATAAAATAATTACAACACCGTGCAATTAAATACAAAATAAGCGACTCAATTTTTTAAATAATACCAAACAACCCAAGCTAAAAATAGCAAGTAACCCGACGCAATCTAAACGGAAAATTAATAAATCCAAGCAAGGAATAACAATACAAACTACGAAATAAATCCAAATTTTTACAAAATCGGAAAATAATCAAAGTCAAATTAAAAAATTAATTATTAGAACATTCCCCCGCCAAAATGAGTGGAAGTATGAAACTTTATTAAGAGACGATCCCCGCGTATAACGGTGATTAAACCTTGTTAGGAAACTACATTAACGCGTGTGAACTATTTTTAAAAACATTCCTTAAGCTTGGAGATAACGAAAGCAACGTATTACTTCTACATCTTATTATCAGTAAACTAACCGGAAAGGTACTAACATTAATTGCGAGTAGAAGTGACTTAGAACAATGGGATGATTTCAAACGAGTATTGATTGCATATTTTGGCGATGAGCGTAACCTGAAATGCCTAGTACGTGATTTTCAGAAACCTTAAAATGGAAAATAATTAATACTCTTACCAATTTGGAAAGGAATGCCAAGATGTAAAAGGTTTAACCTTGACAAAACTATAAATAAAAGAATCCGATCCAAATATCAGACTTATAAAAACAAAAATGTATGACAAAATGGCATTAGACACATCTAAATGCACTACCCGAACGACTATCAGACAAAATCAGATTTCAACATCCCCAAAACTTAGAAGAAGCCATGAACATGATAATAGAAAAAGATAACGTAATGTACTACAGAAACAGATTATATAACCCCAACGCGAATAAAAGCTATTTCCCAAAAAAAACATACAACCCGCAAGACAAACAAATCCACAACAAAAATCTACCCCATACAATACATAAACAAACCAAACGCAAACCACTAATCCACAGTTTAATAACTCAAATTTTAATAACCAATATAAACCTTTTTCAAAACCAACATTCAACCCAAATTTTATGCAGCCCGCATTTCAACCAAGATTCCACCAAAACGTAAATCAGCAAAGACCAGCATTCAACGCGAAACCTGTTAGAAACTCACCAATGACAAATAATAATAATAATCCTAATAACTATTATAAACCCACACCAATGGATATCTTATTTGGTAACACCAGACCAAACACTAAAATAACTAACACTCGACCGAACCCTAACCAGAAACGCACTTTTACATCAGAAGAACTATCTCACCAAGCAATAGATGAATATGAAGATGACCAGAATAATTGCATTCGACCAAGTACAGACAATGAACAAAACCAATCCAACAATTATGAACGCGAAGAATCATACGAAACTCATGACGAGGACGACGAAGAAAACGCGTGCTCAAATTTTCAGATAAACCGATTTATAAACGATCAAACGTAATAAACTTAAATAATATGAATCACCTTGTACTACCCTATATAGAAATACCCCATGTCGAATTCAAACTACTAATCGATACCGGATCCTGAAAAACATTAATTAGCCCGCAAATCGTGAAGAAACATTATTTAAACCATGTAGAAAGATATCCGTTTAAAATTAAAACAGCCCATCAAACAACCCTACACCAATTTGTAGCAAACATACTCTTACCCAAAACATTTAACGTAAAGATGAAACACAAATTTTGCATATTCGAATTCAATGACAAATATGACGGACTATTTATTAGGATGGACCTTCTAAGAAAATTAGGAGCCAACAACGACATAAAAAACCGTTTACTAAGAACAAAATATGGACGAATACCCATTAAATTTCAAAATACCCAAGTTGAAGAAAAATACACAATAGAACCCCGAACAGAGAAAAAGATAAAAATCCCAGTAAATTCAAATAACAAATTAGGGATAATAAATCACATAACTTTTCAACAAGGAGTAGAGACCCCAACCGCATTAGTACAAATAAAGAATAACTATGCCACAACGACAGTTTTAAATTCAAATGATTACCCCGTAGAACTATTTTTAACAAACCCAATTAACGTAGAAGAATTAAATTTTATCGAGATGGAAATAGACAAAAATTTAAACGACAATTACAACCGCGTAGAAAACGACGAAATGTTAAGAGAAAATTTAAGTAATATCCGCTTTAACACCTATATTAATCAGGAGGAACAACAAGCGATCAAAAATTTGCGTTTCGAATACCGCGACATATTCTATTGCGAAGGAATACCCTTAACGTTTACAAATACAGTCAAGCATAACATTGAACTAACCGATAACAAACCCATATTCACAAAAGCATACAGATTACCCCAGGCAAGTCAGGAAGAAGCCGACAGACAAGTAGCCGATCTATTAGATCAAGATATCATACAACACTCCAATTCCTGGAGTAGCCCTGTATTAATAGTACCAAAAAAACTGGACGCATCAGGAAAACGAAAATATAGAATGGTAATAGATTACAGAAAATTAAATGAAAAAACGGTAGACGATAAATACCCGCTACCAAATATAACTGAAATTTTAGATAAATTAGGCAAGTGCCAATATTTTTCGACATTAGATCTAGCCTCAGGATACTATCAAGTAGAAATGGAAGAAAAGGATACACAAAAAACAGCCTTTAGCACACCTAGAGGACATTGCGAATATAAAAGAATGCCATTTGCGCTAAAGAACGCACCCGTAACTTTTCAAAGAGTAATGGATAATATACTACGAGGGATCACAACGAAAAATATCTTGTGTACCTAGACGACATCATAGTTTATTCAACATCATTAGTGGAGTATATAGAAAGATTAAGAAAAGTGCTTGAAAGATTAAGAAAATCACAATTTAAAGTACAATTATATAAGAGCGAATTTCTACAGAAAGAAGTAGCATTTTTAGGTCATATAATAACACCCCACGGAGTGATGTCGAACCCCGATAAAACAAACGCTGTATTAAATTACCCCATACCAAAAACGAATAAAAAATAAAAGAATTTTTAGGACTTAGTGGTTACTACCGCAAATTTATTATAGGTTATGCTCAAATAACTAAGCCCCTGACAAATTGTTTAAAGAAAGAAAACAAAATTGTTCACACCCCAGAATTCATTAAAGCCGTAGATAAAATCAAAAGTATATTAACGAATCACCCCGTATTAGAATACCCCGATTTTTCGAAACCATTCATATTAACAACGGACGCATCAAATGTAGCACTAGGCGCAGTATTAAGCCAAGGAACAGTAGGCAAACGATAAACCCCTCAGCTACGCATCCAGAACCCTCAACGAAACCGAGCAACGATATAGTACAATAGAGAAAGAATTGTTAGCCATAATTTGGGCAACTAAGTATTTTAGACCCTACCTATACAGAAGAAAATTTTATATATACACCGATCATAGACCACTAGTATGGCTATGCAAACTTAAGGAACCTAATTCAAAATTACTACGCTGGAGAATCCGATTAGAAGAATATGACTACGAGATCATATACAGGAAGGGAATTTACAATAATAACGCAGACGCTCTAAGTAGAATACAACTTAACGCACTAGAAACAGAATCAGTTATAGGAAACGTAGACAAAACGGAAATTAGAGAAGATCCAGACGAAATGGACATCATACATTCAACACAAAATAACGATCCGAAAACCGCGATCAACATTTTAAATGAAGCCATAGATATGAAGCCCAATCAGTTTATAATCACCGAAGTTTTAACCAACCCCAACCCTGTAAAATATACGAAAGTAGATAACAAAAAGATATACCAGATTCAAATAACCAAAAACGACAATGAAGCACAAATAATTAAAATTCTAAAAGAATACACCCCCGAGAAAAAACGTTTTTACTTTTACTTTAACACGGAAAACTTGTATAAACGATTTTTAGAATTATATGTTAAATAATTTAATAACTCTGGCCCTGAACTTATTCGATGCACAAGAAAATTAATAACATTAAACGACCCTGACGAAATAAATGATGTGATCAGAATTCAACACGAAGGAAAGGCCAACTATCTTGGAATTAATAAAACCCTAAAACAAATTATGAGACGTTATTACTTCAAGGACATGAAGGAACGAACTACAGACTTTATCAATCAATGTGAACTATGTGACAAAGCAAAATATGACAGGAAACCTTCAAAGATTCCTTTAATGTTAACTAAAACACCTGACAAACCCTTTCAGAAATTACACGCCGATACTCTAGTAGTAGAAGCACAACGTTATTTAACAATCGTAGACGCATTTACAAAAATAGGTCAAACAATACCAATTACCTCTAAAAATAGCATTGACGTAGCTCAAGGATTTTTACATTACTTTACATTTTATGGAACGCCCGAGACAATAACGTTAGATAACGGCAGCGAGTTTAAAAATGAAACAATACAAAACACTTTGGAATTACACAAAATAAAAATTCATTTCATAACTGAAAACCACCCTGAATCCAACGGACTAATCGAGAAACTACATTCAACCCTGTTAGAACAAATAAGATTATTAAGAATAACATACAAGATAGAACATATAACTAATTTAATGTCATACGCATTAATCGCCTATAATAACACAATTCACTCATCAACCAATTTAACATTCAGATTGACGCAACCCTTATGACATACATTATAACAAAAAAGTTTATCAGCAATACGCCAAAGACCATAAAGAAAAGCTAAAAATAACTTATGGCAAAGTAAAAGATAAATTAGATAACGACAAAGAACGTATTACTACAACCCGTAATAAAAATACCGACGTAAATAAATTTTTAATAGGACAAACCGTGTACGAGAAAAATTTTCAAAGCAAAAGACACAAAACGGCACCTAGAAGTTTAGGCCCCTAGAAATTTAGGCCCCTTTAAAATCAAAAGAATATCGGACAAAAACAGCCGTATTAGACAACGGCAAGATAACGAAATATATTCACCTGAAAAATTTAAGACATCCTGTACTTTCAGATGGACAATCATCATCCTTACCGTCAACCTCCACCCAGGTAGAACGGACACTGAAATCATAATTGAAGACATAAAAAATAACCCCGGTATACTACCAATAAAATTAAGCAGTATGCAGAACACCATAGATTATTGGACCTTTGCACAAAAATTCGACTTAACGGAACTGAAACAAGAATTTCAAATAATCAAAAATATTTGTTACCGACTAAAACAATCAATGGACACAACAAAATTCGGAAAACAATACGCAATAAAAATGATGAACTATGACAGTATAACAGAAAGTATTTTGAGAAACATAGATGACAAAGTTAATCGACTAATACCCACAGAACAAACGGCGAAACGAAAAAGAGGACTAATCAACGGATTAGGAAACATAATAAAAGCAATAACAGGCAATTTAGAAAATCAAGACGCAGAACGTTATGACAACGCAATTCAACAATT
The DNA here is from genome assembly GCA_036346225.1 of Platerodrilus igneus. Taxonomy (NCBI): domain Eukaryota; kingdom Metazoa; phylum Arthropoda; class Insecta; order Coleoptera; family Lycidae; genus Platerodrilus; species Platerodrilus igneus. Next base: position 169,319 of record JARFIW010001621.1, read on the forward strand.
AATCGAAAACCAGAACGATATCAAAACCATAATTAGTAACCAAATATCATTAACTCAAACAACGATTATAAAATTCAACGAAACCTTAAGAAAATTAGTTAGAAGCCAAGATAGTATAGCCAATCGAATACAAACGCTTGAAAATAACATGCAAACTACCATGTTAGGCATGCGAGATTTAATTAGATTTAACACGATATACACCCAGATTAATTCAACAAATTTCAGCCACGTTATAAAACGCAGTAACATTTGCAAAATTAAATACCCTACATTCCAGTATCATAGAACCAATGGATTTATTAAGAGAATTATTAAGAATTAGATCATTTATAACCAACAGTAAATTACCTTTTGATGTAGTAAGATCAAACATTTTAATATTTGAAAAAATAGCTATAGTTAAAGGCTATGTGAAAAATAACGACATAACATTTTTAATAAAAATCCCAATAGTAGAGATTAACAATTACAATTATTATCATTTATTTGGTTTCCAATGAAAATGACTAGCACATATCAAGTTATTATACCCAAACCCAAATTCCTATCCTTAAATGAACTAAGATATGGTTATACGAACGACAAATGTAATGAAATCACACCAAATCAATATTTACCCCAATCATTGACAACGACAACCATTCAAGAAGACAGTCCTTGCGAAGTACAACTACTAAAATTTTCAAATCATTACGAAAATTGTGAAGCCAAACCTGTACAAATCACCAATATGAAAATTCAGAAAGTAACGGAAAATAAATGTATAGCCATTTTTCCTACAAAAGTAATAGCAACAATTGATTGTAATCAAGACGAAAACAACTTAGCATTAACGGGAAGCAAATTAATCACCCTTAAGGAGAATTGTTATTTAAAATTAAAAATGAAATAATTAAAGTCTACGAAGATCCCGTACAAACCAAGAAATTAGCAAATTTACCCGAATTACAAATCAAGTTAACGCAAGACGAAGACGAAAAAATACTTAAAAAACCCATGCAACTTGAACACCTAGAATTAGACAACCTCAACTACGCCATGAAACTTATGGAAGATTATAAAGAACAAAAGAACATCTAAACGAACTTAAAACGCCCATAGCGCACTACGATAACATTAGTGTATGGACAATTGTATTAATTATTTTGACTATTTTATTGATCATTTATGTAACTTACAAAATGTATATTAGAACTAAAAATAAAGAAAACAGTTTTAGATTTAAGGCAACCAAGGTAAACAAAGAAACGAATGTAAACTTAGAAACTATGAATTTTAAGAAATGAGATTAAATGAATTTTTAATTAAAAATCAAGAAAAGGAAAACCCTTAATTTTTAATGTACGTCCGGAGGAGTTATGTATCCCCCAATTGGATTATTCATAAAGAAATAGAATAAATTAGGAAATTATTAAAAATATTCAGAAAGTGCTAAGTGAAGTGCAACAAAGTAAATCAAGGACAATTTATACAGTTTATTAATGTTCATGGGAACGGAAGCGCTACTTTGTAGCACAGACGTAGTGACACTACAGATGTCAGGTTACAGGCGGTCACCGACGGTCACGTACCAAGATTACTTAGAATGTAAGATCGCAACAATATATTTATGAATAGAGTTAAGTGTAAGCAGACATGAGATCTGCAAGTTCCCACAGCCATGTGAGGGGGTAGGAATATTATAAAACGCCCGGAAGCTCCAGTCGACGACAGTTAATCCATTGTTCAGCTTTATCATTGCAGTTCGTTAGATTACTCATTTTAGTACGATTAATTAATTTTCGGACTTAGAATAATTTTAATTCAAGATTGTCAAAATTCCAAGTCAATTCTGTATAATAAAAAATAAATTTGTTAAGAAGTTGGAAATGGTTTTTTAAAAAAGACCGCTCCCAGCCACAAACCTTAACTCGCCGCGTTCAGAATTTGGAGCCGAACTTTTCTTGATTTCCAAAATTAAAAAACCACCTCGACTATATCCAAAGTCTTCCAAAAGACCTGGTAAATGTAATGAAGGAGCTCATATCTGAGCATTTGGTATCTCTGAAGAACAAAATAGAAGCCTAGTTCTTAGATATAAGCTCAGAAAACTGGGAATTCAAGTTAACAAAATATCTCTTTAAAATCAATGTTGATATAGTTTCTGATCATATTCAAGAACAAACAATTGACTTGCAATGTGATTCCAAAGCTAAAGTGGATTCCCCAAAGACAGATCTTAAACACTTCTGGCTCCTATATCTTCACGTTTACGCAGAAGTAGCAATGGAAGCAGCCAAATTGCTTGTACAATTTTCATCAACTTATCTATGCGAGTCTGGATTTTCAGCCTTGGCTAATATAAAATCTAAATATCGAGCCAGGCTAGATGTGGAAAGTGACCTGCGGTGTTCTTTGTCAAAATTGCAACCAAACATACGAGAAACAGTGCCAGCCCTCACATTAGTACTACAAAAGTGACGGACATTTTGATGGTTACATTATTGACGTTTTGTTGTATTTTTTCAATGACTTGAGTAATTAAAATTTTTTTGAACAAACATAATTTTATATTTCTTACCAGGGTATGTTTAGCCTAAGTTCAAAGTCATTTTACTCAAACATAATGTAAGTAAAATTATCATATACAAGTCTAAATTAACTTATTCCATAAAGGGAGGCGTGACCTCACACCAAAGTATGAAGAGGGGCTCAGAGTCTCAAAGATTGAGAACCCCCGCTCTATACGAATGACTGATCAACAAACATGTTTAGACTCGGAAGTCTTGAGTATACGTTAGATGGACGTATTGACAATAAAAATTTAAAAAATGTCATATTTTAACGCCCACTAATGACGATGACGTCAACAAAATATTTGCCGAATATTAACTGTTGATTTAGCACAGCCATTTCATGGAAACTAGCGAACTGAGACAGCACGTAAAGCTGTGGATGTTAGTATACACGGCGGTTTGACGAGGAATTAATGCATGGTTATGATTCTCAAATACTGTAATAATCAGTTTTCAATAATAAAGGAAAAAATTTCAAAAGTTGTTAATGAACTTAAGGCTAACTAATCTTTCAAATGATATAACGGTCTTAGTAGGTATTTAGGGCCGGTCCTAATTCAAAACGCGACAGACATATTTTCCATATGTAAAATACGTCTGTCACGTTTTGAATTACGATCGGCCCTATATAATTTCAATGTAAAATAGTTGTGAAAACATTTCAATGTAAAATAGTTGTGAAAACATGAATTCTTATATACTTTCAATGTAAAATACGTCTGTCACGTTTTGAATTAGGACCGGCTTTATATTACTTTCAATGAAACACACGTATATTGAAAAATGTAAGTGCAGAGAAGAATGTGTGTAGCTGTTTTGAATTCGGTTTTCTAGCGAGAAGTTACACGTGCACCGTTTTGAATTAGGATCGGCGTTATATACTTTTATTGTAAAATGTGAAAACCTGAATTCTTATATACTTTCAAATGTAAAATACTTGTGGGCACGTTTTGAATTAAGATCGGCTTTATATTACTTTCAATGAAACATATTTCAAAACACACGTATGTTGAAAAATGTAAGTGCAGAGAAAATGTGTGTAGATGTTTTGAATTTGGTTTTCTAGCGAGACAGTATGACAGATGCAAAATATCGCATTCAAGTCAATTGTGTTTAATTAAAGTGGATTCTGATTTATGTTTAGAGGCTGCAAATACACATGGGCCGGTTTCAATTCAAAATGTGTTCACTCTTGTGATAGGTTGAAAAGTGGGTTGGCAAAGTACGCAGATGGTGATAATCTGCTATATAAGGATATTGCTCCTGATATTAATTTAATTAGTCAAAGTTTACTGCATATATTTACATACAAACATGTATACAATTGATATTCAGTGATTTAAATACAAGAAAAACGAGTTTGTGTGTAAAGAAATTGCGGTTTTGGACTTGTTGAAAGGTGTTGTTTGGCATCAAATTTTTAAACTGACAAAGCAGTCCTGTTGTTTGAGCCAAGATCATATAAAACATAACGACTGGGTGACAAAGAATATTCATGGTCTTTCTTGGGATGAATCTTCAACGGCTGGAATGGATTTATCATATATAGCGCTTTATTTGAAGCAAATTATCCTACCCGGTGAAGAAGTATTTGTGAAGGGTCTAGAAAAGAAGAAATTGATTGAAACCTATCTAATGCAAAACGTTGTAACTGATATGCTTGCACTAGGTTGTCCTAAGATATCGAAGTTAAAAATCAACAACCGTTTAAAATATAACATTCATTGTTGTAGACACGGCAATAATAATCTGCAACGTGCAAAACAAAATACCTGTTATTAAAAGAATGGCTTGATAATAATAAAAAACAATAGAAAGATTGTGTCTGTATTATTTATTTTAAAATAATTTTACAATGTTAGCCGAAGCAAATTATCCGACCCGGTGAAGAAGTATGTGTAAAGGGTCTAGAAAAGAAGAAATGGATGAAAACCTATCTATTGCAAAAAAATGTTATAGGCACGGCAATAATAGTCCGCAATGTGCAAAACAAAATTACTTTGTTATTAAAAGAATGGTTTGATAATAATAAAAAAAAACAATAGAAAAGATTGTGTCTGTATTATTATTGTAGTCAGTAAGAAATTTTTAATGCTGATGTCTGCAGAAAAAACAATTAACCTCAGACAGCACGAATGGAACTCTCAACCCTGAAAGAAATTATAATTGATCAACGCAATAGCTCTTTACTGGTTTTACAACATTTAACAAATTGTACAGATATCTCGAAAGATTTGCCAAAGACAGACAAACAGATAGACAGACTGACTGCACCAATTTTCTCATTCTCGCTTTTAAAGAATAAACAAGTCGTAGTTATTAAATCGTGAACTCAGTTTATCTGCAAGAAAATATATAAACGTGGAAATTTATGAAATGCTCCAACTTAAAAAAAAACTAGAAATAAATCTATTGAAATATATGCTAACGTTGCAATTGGCGGATCTGCTCACGGAGTAAACAATTTTTTTCTAGCACTTCATTTGGATTGACTATAAACTACTCAATAATTTTAACCTAACCACTATCATTATTCTTTCCTGACAAAGGTAATTTTAACAAAAGCTTTCATTTTTGATTTGTTCTATAGAACACAACTACAACTTGACAATAAAGATTATCACACACACACACACACACACACACACACACACACACACACACACACACACACACACACACACATATCTAGAGTATATATAAAGGTATTAAACAACAAGAACAGCAGAAAATTCAACCCATGTCAGACAGCTTTTTTTCTTGTCAACGATAGTCTAGTCTAATGCTTCTTCAGCATTTGCATTTCCATAGTTACGTACTGAAGGCAACTCTGCAATTTTAGATCACATGCATTTCTAATTTCAATTACAAAAAATATGAAAGCATCTATTTGAAATGCATTTTCTAACATTAATCGCAAAAAATGAGAGCATCTATTTGAAATATGCACTCAGATTAAAAAGTCAAAAATTGTTTTACACCGTTCTGTAAACTGAGATTACGTAGTTATTAAATCGGGAGTAATGTGAAATGAAACACACAATGTATTTTTCTTTATTGTAATTTATAAAATACATATATATATATATATATATATATTGTTGTGATATACTCCTGTGAATGCGGGAACTGGGTCCTTTCAACAAAAAAATTCTAGTCCCACCGATTGGGCGTCATAAACTGCTGTGATCCTGTTTTCGCCTCGGCTGCTCACCTAATTTTATAAACCTCCTCATTCATAAAATTAAACAACACATTCCTACCACAAACATCAACGTTAACTCTATTTACATCAATATTCAGAATACATTAAATTTTCAAATTAAATTTCAGCATAAAATTCAGTTTTTAAAAAGAATTTCAAGATTAATTTTATTATCATTTTAATGTGCATCCAGAATTAAAGTCCTTGTTGGATGCCTACTAATTAATATAACAATATAAGCAGACCGAGTCTGAGTATAAAGGAGCATCTACCACCCCTTTACGTTAATTAACCAGGTTCGTCTAATTGAGCTCAAAGACATACCCAAAGTTTCATCATAATTCAGAACATCAATACTAAATACCCTTTCTACTTAAACAAGCAAATTTCATCTTAAAATTAAAATTTTATAGTTAGTACAATTTCACTAATGTCCATTTAAAGTAAATCAATTATAAAGTTATTCAACACACACAAAATGTCAAACAAAATAGTATAATTTACCTGAAGGTTACTGTCCTCGTAGCTTCAATGTACATCGTCCCTTTAGTTAATCACACCATTCCAACAGGATTATATTTACGGCTTCTAATTCTCAACGCTTTTAAAATTTTCTCCATCACCATTTATTTAAAGTTGTTTCTGGGCTTTTCCGGAACTCATCTGTGTATATCTGACCCTTGTTTCGTGGATCCAGACACGTATTTAAACCATTTAATTATTAACACCCCGAAAAATAGCAGAGAAATTCATGCGTCTTTCACCAATATACGCCAAAACTGCCTACTTTTGTGTATACATTTGTCGTTGTAAATTTTGCTAATTGGTACAGTGATACTAAATTTTATTACCTTGTATCTAAGTGCACTGAAGTACATTCATGTTAGCACGTAAATAACAAACTATTTTGAATCACTAAAATATACGAGCAAAATTTTAAATTATTTTATCAAACTAAAATGCACTGTTTAACATCTTGAATCAAGTCGCGGATGTAAGAGCTTTTAACGCATCGAATAGTCAAAAGTCTAAGAGAGCTTGTTTATATTCACCTCGGTATATATAGCAAAAAGCCTGTCTGTCGGTCTGTTCCCCAAAACGGGTAATTCTAAAGAATTTCTCATGCCATGTTCCCAGTCCGTCGCTCGCGCATCGGTTTTACGAATTTTCACTCGCCCCATTTAAAACTCAGAAATTCACACACGGCACGCAAACATGTCCGAGAAAAACTAATTAATTTTGTACAGAAATTGTTGTTTCTACCTCTGATATTTGCATCCTATTTTCAACCAATTGTGACCCTCGTGACGTTGCTTAAATCACGCCTTTACTATATGTGTCTTTGCTTGACGCATTTTCTCTTTCCTTTTCTAACCTGTTCGTATTGGTGCAAATTAATATTCTTTATTATCGATTATATTTTAGTCCATGTGGACTATCTGGGTTAAATAACCCCGTATCGCACATTCTCGTGAATATTAAGCCCCGGTTTCTCCAAGATTCTTTGAAACCATTTGTTATCTACACAATTTTCGCCGTACGTGATATTTAAACTACGCAGGTGTTCAAAATAATATTAATTCTCAGAGCTTTTTAAATAAACCCTGTTTTGTATTTCGTGCTAAAACATCTGACCGTTTCTAATATCCTTAGAATCGACATGTTTATCTAAACATATTAAACTGAAATTGCCTTTTAAAATACGCAGGTGTGTTCAAACATCCTACTTCTAACTAACACTTCTAGGATTTGCTTTTATTGGGTTTTACAAGTTTCTATAGATATTATCTGTTACTAACGATTCAATTAACTTCAATTAAAATTGACTTCTATCCTTTCATTTTAGCGAATACAAGTTAAATATTAATTATTATGTGTACACTTTGTTTTACTACCGGTTACTTAAAATAGGGTTAATTAATATAAATTTTGCACGTAATTTCCATTTGTTTAGGAATAATTACATTACACGCAGAGCTTTTAATACTGCTTCTTTTGATATAAAGCGTCTTGTACATGATTTAAATCTCTTATGTTTAATGAAACTAATAAATTTTTATGCTTCACGGTTTTAATAAAGCGTATTATCTAATAATATTCATTATACACGGTGATTAAAATTATTTGATGTGATTATTTAATTTTCTACCCTGGTCTAAATATGAGTAATATATATATATATATATATATATATATATAATGTTATGTACTCTAGAATAAACATACTATAATTCACTTAAGTTCCCAAATATAAAGAACAGTTCTAACTCACTCCAACTCTAAACGGTTAAAAAATATTGCATTATCAATTCTATGAGGGCTGTCTTCTTCTTCATCTTTGACGCGCGGTCGTTTCTGGTTGTTCTTCTTCTTCGTGTTAACTAAAAAAAGATTCAAATGAATATTATATCAAGTAAATGCATTAAGAAAATTAAATCCATATATTAAGCTAAAGAATACATACTCTGTATTGGTGTCATCAGGTCGTACGTTTGCAATTGGTGGATCTGCTTACGGCGTCAACGATTTTTTTCTCCAGTACTTAATTTTGGATTGACTATAAACTACTCAATAATTTTAACCCAATCACTATCATTATTCATTCCTGACAAGGACAATTTTTAAAAAAAAAAAGGTTTTCATTTTTGATTTGTTTTATAGAACGCACAACTACAACTTGGCAATAAAGATTGAACAATTATCATACACACACACATATCTTGAGTATATAAGGATATTAAACAACAAGAACAGCAGAAAATTCAACTCATGTAAGCAAGAATTTAATGCTAAGGTATTGTCTAGATAGCAATTGTAGAAATATGAAATCTATAGAAAATTTAATAAAGCCAGTCATGTATAAATTTTTTTAATGCTGACATCCGCAGGAAAAATTAAAAAAAAAGCGAGAAGTTTAATGCTAACATCAGCAGAATAATAAATAAATCCACTTAGTCAGCAGTAATGGAAGACCGGCTCTGGCTTCGAAACTGTGCACGCGTATATACCATATTTTTAAAATTAAAGTTGTCAATTGCAAAACAAAAAAAATTAAATTTTACCTAGAAATCATTTGAAATATTTACTTTTTTTCAGTACAACTGAAAGAACTTGACTTTTATACATTTTTTTAAATCGATATCATAGACTTTTTTTTTATACTGTTGGTAAAAATCTACGTGAAGTATTTATATTAAATAATAAACTGACCTGTTAGAAAAAATTAAAATTTGCATCGTTTTCTGAAAAAATTGCATACTTTTTTCAGTACAACTGAAAGAACTTGATTTTTATACATTTTTTAATCGATATCAGACTGTACAGAAACAGCAATGTTTAATTATATAAGACAAACATGAAGTCTTTACTATTAAACAAAACAAAATTGTTCTTAATCCAAGTGATGATAAAAGAATTCTTAGTACCTCAACCACTGATACTATCTATTGCCTATTTTGTAGTATTGATTACAAAAAATACATACGGCAGCGAGTACTGTGTTAAAAATTGTTTTCGTTGCAGAAAGTAACATCAATACTCGTCAATATTACTGTATTAGTCGATTAAGACATGAGTTAATTTTTTACTACGTTTCTTTTTATTCGCTTAGGGCAATGCAGAGAAGAAGTTGGAATTGGCAACATTTTTTATAATAAAATAAACCTTGATACAAAATCACATTTCAGTTTTTACTGAAAAGTAAATCGGATGAGATTGCTAACTAAACGGTGTTATAATATTTTTATATATCTGTGTGAATAAACTCACAAAGCGCCAAATGAGCGGTTTGTGTAACTGATTTTTTTCACTTAAAGCGATTGACATTCATTTCAAACAAGTATTTATTAAGGTAATATAAAAGACCAAAAGTTTTATCACATAAATTAACTTTGTGTAATTTAAATTTCATTACGTAGCATTCGTTGAATTTTAAAAAATTATTTTATACTCCATCATGAGTTAATTCTACTACGTGCTATAATTATGCTAAATAATGAAGAAAATGAATTGCTTTAACAAAGTTTTTATGGAAAATGTCATGCGTTGCACATTGCATATTCTATTTGCAGGATGATATGAAACAAGAAAAACGCTTGGCAATATTTTTTATAATAAAATAAACCTTAATACAAAATCACATTCAGTTTTACTGAAAAGGAAATATTTTACATTGATAATTTTGTGTAAATTAAAGTTATTTTTCCCTAAATTTTTAGTTAAACAAACAAAACGCATGAGTTTGTTGCAGATTTTTTCTGGGATACTCAAATCTTTAGGAATTTTTTAATTGAAGCAGCATTTTGGGAAAATTGTATCATTATTAAAATTTACTGAGATTAAATCCATCTCTTCCAATAAATTAAAAAATTGCACGACGTAATTATATTATGATAAAACTGCAGAATGTTTTTCAGAGTTGCCTTCAGTATTTAAATGTAGAAATGCTTGCATGCGAATTGCTTTGGCGCGAGCAAAGCAAATTTTTTCCTTAACGCAGCTGATTGAAAAATGATGTGAGATTGTTGTTATTGTAAATTAAAATTCAGTATTAATTTTTTTGCTGATAAAGTGCTTTGTTAAGGCAAGATTTCAAATTTGCTTTATTTTTTCTGAAAAATTGCAAATGTCTAATTTCATAGCTATTTTGCTTACATCAGAACATATTTATGTTTAAAGTAATTTAGCTAACCTTAATACAAAATCACATTCAGTTTTACTAAAAGGGAAATATTTCACATTGTTATTTTTGTATAAATTAAAGTTATTTTTTCCCTAAAATTTTAGTTAAACAAACAAAACGCATGAGTTTGATGCAGATTTTTTCTGGGAAACTCAAATCTTTAGGAATTTTTTAATTGAAGCAACATTTTGGGAAAATTGTATCATTATTAAAATTTACTGAGATTAAATCCATCTCTTCCAATAAATTAAAAAATTGCACAACGTAATTATATTATGATAAAACTGCAGAATGTTTTTCAGAGTTGCCTTCAGTATTTAAATATAGAAAATGCTTGCATGCGAATTGCTTTGGCGCGAGCAAAACAAATTTTTTCCTTAACGCAGCTGAATGAAAAATGATGTGAGATTGTTGTTATTGTAAATTAAAATTCAGTATTAATTTTGCTGCTGATAAAGTGCTTTGCTAAGGCAAGATTTCGAATTTGCTTTATTTTTCTGAAAAATTGCAAATGTATAATTTTATAGCTATTTTTGCTTACATCACAACATATTTATGTATAAAATAATTTAGCTAGTTGCTGATGTTAGTAGTGGTATTTTAAATTAAACAGTGAAGTGTTACACTCGAAGGTAAATATAAACAATCATGATCTGCTTAAAGAGTGTGTTCAACGTTTGTTCCCGTTTTCGGACTTTATAGCTATTCACATTTTGATTCAGTATCACGATCCAATTCCAATTGCATTAAAAGACAGAATATTAATTCTAAATATTTAATGTATTTTGTTGTTAATAATTTATATGGGGCTGCAATGTCTGAATATCTTCCATATGGAAAATTAGAATTTTTAGATGACACCATGCTAGAGTTTTTGTAGGGCTTAGATCTAAAATGTACACTTACAGAGTTCAGGATAGGATAATAAAAAAAGTCAAAGGGGATATTCCTTAGCAAGTATTTAGCAAATTTCTTTTGATGATTATAAGAATGCTTTGTTTTATAAACAGACTATACAGAAACAGCAATGTTTAATTAGATCAAGTCAAAACATGATGTCTTTACTACTAAACAAAAACAAAATGTTCTTAATCAAAGTGATGATAAAAGAAATTTCTTAGTACCTCAACCATTGATACTAAAAACCTTGGGGTATAACTATACACTCAGAAATGACTTGTAAAGCTTCAACCACTGGCTCAAATAAATAAGAATGCAATTTATTTTAGTTATAAAGAACTTCAGTGTTATGTTTATACCTGCACAAGTACGCAGTTTTTCGTTTTGGATTTATCTAAAAATAGGATACCTTTCAATCTACCCCGAGTTGAACTATATTAGCATAAATGTATTGTAGAGAAAAAATAGTAGTAGTAACCGTTCTGTTAAAAAAAAATTCCAGTTTGTTATTGCTTAAAGATGTGTTAGCATAAGGTTGATGAGTATGTTTTTTTCAATATTAACAATTTCATTGTCGAAGTAAACTTTTTTACGCACGTTCAGTATTTTACTATCATTTTACATTTTAATTAAATAAATGCAGTCCTAAATATTGTAGAAACAACGGCTGGAATGGTGTTATCATATATAGCGCTTTATTTGAAGCAAATTATCCGACCCGGTGAAGAAGTATTTGTGAAGGGTTTAGAAAATAAGAAATTGATTGAAACCTATCTAATGCAAAACATTGTAACTGATATGCTTGCACTAGGTTGTCTTAAGCTATCGGAGTTAAAAATCACCAATCGTTTAAAATATAACATCCATTGTTATAGACACATCAATAATAATCTGCAATGCGCAAAACAAAATACCTTTTTTTTTTATTAAAGGAATGGCTTGATAATAAAAAAAACAATAGAAAGATTTTGTCTGTATTATTTATTTTAATATAATTTTTACAATGTTAGCCTTACTATCTATTATTATTATAACAACTTCTAGCAAACATTATTTTTATCGATCCAGCTATTGTGTACGTTAGAGAAGCCTAACCATGTTACAAAGACTTTATTTTCACTCTTTCTTAGGACTTTTTCTACCAGGTAAATTCCTGGATGTTTAACCTTTTGCAGCTCCATTTCATAAAATGCACCTTTGATTTCTTTTTCGTCTGGATCTTCTACTATATATGTTTACTTTTTTAATCTTAAAAATTTCATTTGACCAGTTTGGCGTGTAACCTTTCGTAAATGCTTCCCTGTGCTTACTAATCCTCACACTGTCTTTAATTGAAAATTTTGGTATTTTGGTTGCAAGTTTGATGTGGGTAAATGATGATTTAAGAATAGTTTTTTCATTTGATTTATCAACTTTTACAGGTTTGACACCGATAGTATTGTGAACTGTATTGTTGTATTGTTTTACAATATCGCTTAAATTTTTTATCCAATTGTAAGAACCGTTCAGGTTAAACAAGCGCCACATTTTTCCCTTTAAAGTTCTAATTACACGTTCCACAATGCATGCTTTCTTTGTAGAAAAAACACTATAATGGTTTATGCCATATGTCTGCATTAAGGATTGAAAGTGTTTGTTATAATATTCTGTACCAAAATCAGACTGCAAATTTCTTGGTGGATTTTTAAATTTATTTAAAATTGTTTTCATTGCAGCAGTAACATCAATACCCGTTTTACTTTTAAGTGGTACAGCCCATACGTATTTGGAGAAACAATCAATAACTACTAAAATGTATTTAAATCCTTTGTTTGTTTGCGAATATGGTAGCATTTCAATCAAATCGGTCCGAAGAAGGTCATTTAAACCTTTTACTATCACTTTGCGTCTCTTGAAATTTATTCTTGCCGGTTTATGAAGTTCATTTACTATATCCTCTTTCACTTTTGATTGAGCAACTATCATAATACTTTTTTCTAATCAGGATTTATTAAATACAATTAATAAATACTTTCCATGTTTGAATGTCGTGGGCTACACTTGCTTTGAAAGGAACTTTTAATATAAAATCAAGAAACATTGTGGTATTGTTTATAAGTCCGGAACCGGAACAAACGTTGAACACCCTCCTTTAAGTGGATCATGATTGTTTATATTTACCTTCAAGTGTAAAACTTCTTGGATTGCCCAACCTGAATCCTTTTCGCTAAATTCCTCTAATCGCTTCGAAATCTTGTCTAATACGTTCTCCTTATACCACCGCTTGAGATTGGTATTTATATCGATGTGACGATTTGCAGTAGGAAACGTCGTTAAATCTATTTCGCCAGTTGTAGGCTTAACAAAGTTAGCGGTCAATATTACATTAACTTTCAACATTGACTTTTTAAGCAAACAACAATCTTGCGTTTAAAACTAGTGAACGCCTTGTCTAAGAACACTAGAGGATCTCTATAACTTAAATTGGCAATAAGTCCCGTAATTATTCGACTTCCAAAACATGATTGTACATCATGCCAAATCAAATTTTTTCGAGTATGACCTCTAGAAATCGTTGCATCAACACCTTTATCTCGATATTCCAAAGAGCGTTTCAAGTGCCTCAATTGTACAAGGTAGCTTTTAAGATGTGCCAAATTAGATTCCAGCCTACTAGGATTTTCTTGTCGATTGTCTTCGTATACCTTATTTCTAATAGCAAGTTTCAATATACTAATATTTGCTTTGATAATTATAATGTGTTTTGTTATTTCATCGACTGATCTGATTAGATTCACGCATTTCACAGTTAATTTCAAAATAGCGCTACTAATCTCGGCCACGGTTTCAGAATTCATGATTCTATACAAATTAATACACTACATAATATATGTACAGCTTTATTTACAATTCATACAAAAAAATCATCTGACAAAACCAAAACAACTGTAAATGAATTAGCATACAACATCATTTTTCATTCAGCTGCGTTTACTGAAAAAATTTGCTTGTTTGCAGTATAGTCAATCTAATGTTTTTTTTTATACGACTTTTGATTTATGCTGTGTGTACAGAAAATACACTATCATTACAGCGCTATTTTTTATGGATGCATACAAAAAATTTTAATAAAAATTAAAGCAAGTTTTGAAAAAGTGTCTCAGAATTAAACCGTCAATGTTGTTTATTAATTTACACGCATATGCACGAATATGCAATGTGCAACGCATGATATTTTCCATAGAACTTTGTTAAAGCAATTCATTTCTTCATTATTTTAGCAATAATTATAGCACGTAGTAAAACTAACTCATGATGGAGGTATAAAAATAATTTTTTAAAATTCAACGAATGCTACGTAATAAAACTTAAATTATATAACGTTATTTATATGATAAAACTTTTGGTCTTTTATATTACCTTAATAAATACTTGTTTGAAATGAATGTCAATCGCTTTAAGTGAAAAAAATCAGTTAGACAAACCGCTCATTTGGCGCTTTGTGAGTTTATTCACACAGATATATAAAATATTATAACACCGTTTAGTTAGCAATCTCATCCGATTTACTTTTCAGTAAAACTGAATGTGATTTTGTATCAAGGTTTATTTTATTATAAAAAATGTTGCCAATTCAAACTTTTTCTCTGCATTGCCCTAAGCGAATAAAAAGAAACGTACTAAAAAATTAACTCATGCCTTAATCGACTAATACAGTAATATTGACGGGTATTGATGTTACTTTCTGCAACAAAAACAATTTTTAGCACAGTACTCGCTGCCGTATGTATTTTTGGCGTCGCCGTGGATCAAAGTAGTAAGCGTAAGACTACGGATCCCAAGGTCCCGGGTTCAAATCCCGACACGGCCGACTGCTTGAAAAATGGCAGGTGAGCATTTTTCACAAAAATTACGCCCTCGTTCGGATGAGAGGTTAAATGGAAGTCCCGTGTGTGAGTGTTGACACGCACGTTAAAGATCCCTACCTTGCCTGGAACGGCAAAATTCTAAATTTCCAGGCAACAAAAAACTCGCCTCCTGGCCAATGTAGTACCTACAGGTGGAGCATTGGAAATGTAAATAAACTGCCGTATGTATTTTTTGTAATCAATACTACAAAATAGGCAATAGATAGTATCAGTGGTTGAGGTACTAAGAATTTTTTTATCATCACTTGGATTAAGAACAATTTTGTTTTGTTTAATAGTAAAAACTTCATGTTTGTCTTATATAATTAAACATTGCTGTTTCTGTACAGTCTGATATCGATTAAAAAATGTATAAAAGTCAAGTTCTTAAAGTTGTACTGAAAAAAGTATGCAATTTTTTCAGAAAACGATGCAAATTTTAATTTTTTCTAGCAGGTCAGTTTATTATTTAATATAAATACTTCACGTAGATTTTTACCAACAGTATAAAAAAAAAAGTCTATGATATCGATTTAAAAAAATGTATAAAAGTCAAGTTCTTTCAGTTGTACTGAAAAAAAGTAAATATTTCAAATGATTTCTAGGTAAAATTTAATTTTTTTTGTTTTGCAATTAACAACTTTAATTTTAAAAATATGGTATATACACGTGCACAGTTTCGAAGCCAGAGCCGGTCTTCCATTACTGCTGACTAAGTGGATTTATTTATTATTCTGCTGATGTTAGCATTAAATTTCTCGCTTTTTTTTTAATTTTTCATGCGGATGTCAGCATTAAAAAAATTTATACATGACTGGCTTTATTAAATTTTCTATAGATTTCATATTTCTACAATTGCTATCTAGACAATACCTTAGCATTAAATTCTTGCTTACATGAGTTGAATTTTCTGCTGTTCTTGTTGTTTAATATCCTTATATACTCAAGATATGTGTGTGTGTATGATAATCGTTCAATCTTTATTGCC
The DNA here is from genome assembly GCA_036346225.1 of Platerodrilus igneus. Lineage (NCBI taxonomy): Eukaryota > Metazoa > Arthropoda > Insecta > Coleoptera > Lycidae > Platerodrilus > Platerodrilus igneus. The sequence continues at coordinate 185,538 of JARFIW010001621.1, forward strand.
AAGTTGTAGTTGTGCGTTCTATAGAACAAATCAAAAATGAAAACCTTTTTTTTTTTAAAAATTGTCCTTGTCAGGAATGAATAATGATAGTGATTGGGTTAAAATTATTGAGTAGTTTATAGTCAATCCAAAATTAAGTACTGGAGAAAAAAATCGTTGACGCCGTAAGCAGATCCACCAATTGCAAACGTACGACCTGATGACACCAATACAGAGTATGTATTCTTTAGCTTAATATATAGATTTAATTTTCTTAATGCATTTACTTGATATAATAATCATTTGAATCTTTTTTTAGTTAACACGAAGAAGAAGAACAACCAGAAACGACCGCGCGTCAAAGATGAAGAAGAAGACAGCCCTCATAGAATTGATAATGCAATATTTTTAACCGTTTAGAGTTGGAGTGAGTTAGAACTGTTCTTTATATTTGGGAACTTAAGTGAATTATAGTATGTTTATTCTAGAGTACATAACATTATTATATATATATATATATATATATATATATATATGTATTTTATAAATTACAATAAAGAAAAATACATTGTGTGTTTCATTTCACATTACTCCCGATTTAATAACTACGTAATCTCAGTTTACAGAACGGTGTAAAACAATTTTTGACTTTTAATCTGAGTGCATATTTTGAATAGATGCTCTCATTTTTTGCGATTAATGTTAGAAAATGCATTTCAAATAGATGCTTTCATATTTTTTGTAATTGAAATTAGAAATGCATATGATCTAAAATTGCAGAGTTGCCTTCAGTACGTAACTATGGAAATGCAAATGCTGAAGAAGCATTAGACTAGACTATCGTTGACAAGAAAAAAAGCTGTCTGACATGGGTTGAATTTTCTGCTGTTCTTGTTGTTTAATACCTTTATATATACTCAAGATATGTGTGTGTGTGTGTGTGTGTGTGTGTGTGTGTGTGTGTGTGTGTGTGTGTGTGTGTGTGTGTGTGTGTGTGTATGTGTGATAATCTTTATTGTCAAGTTGTAGTTGTGTTCTATAGAACAAATCAAAAATGAAAACTTTTGTTAAAATTACCCTTGTCAGGAAAGAATAATGATAGTGGTTAGGTTAAAATTATTGAGTAGTTTATAGTCAATCCAAATGAAGTGCTAGAAAAAAATTGTTTACTCCGTGAGCAGATCCGCCAATTGCAACGTTAGCATATATTTCAATAGATTTATTTCTAGTTTTTTTTTAAGTTGGAGCATTTCATAAATTTCCACGTTTATATATTTTCTTGCAGATAAACTGAGTTCACGATTTAATAACTACGACTTGTTTATTCTTTAAAAGCGAGAATGAGAAAATTGGTGCAGTCAGTCTGTCTATCTGTTTGTCTGTCTTTGGCAAATCTTTCGAGATATCTGTACAATTTGTTAAATGTTGTAAAACCAGTAAAGAGCTATTGCGTTGATCAATTATAATTTCTTTCAGGGTTGAGAGTTCCATTCGTGCTGTCTGAGGTTAATTGTTTTTTCTGCAGACATCAGCATTAAAGATTTCTTACTGACTACAATAATAATACAGACACAATCTTTTCTATTGTTTTTTTTTATTATTATCAAACCATTCTTTTAATAACAAAGTAATTTTGTTTTGCACATTGCGGACTATTATTGCCGTGCCTATAACATTTTTTTGCAATAGATAGGTTTCCATCCATTTCTTCTTTTCTAGACCCTTTACACATACTTCTTCACCGGGTCGGATAATTTGCTTCGGCTAACATTGTAAAATTATTTTAAAATAAATAATACAGACACAATCTTTCTATTGTTTTTTATTATTATCAAGCCATTCTTTTAATAACAAGGTATTTTGTTTTGCACGTTGCAGATTATTATTGCCGTGTCTACAACAATGGATGTTATATTTTAAACGGTTGTTGATTTTTAACTTTGATATCTTAGGACAACCTAGTGCAAGCATATCAGTTACAACGTTTTGCATTAGATACGTTTCAATCAATTTCTTCTTTTCTAGACCCTTCACAAATACTTCTTCACCGGGTAGGATAATTTGCTTCAAATAAAGCGCTATATATGATAAACCCATTCCAGCCGTTGAAGATTCATCCCAAGAAAGACCATGAATATTCTTTGTCACCCAGTCGTTATGTTTTATATGATCTTGGCTCAAACAACTGGACTGCTTTGGCAGTTTAAAAATTTTATGCCAAACAACACCTTTCAACAAGTCCAAACCGCAATTTCTTTACACACAAACTCGTTTTTCTTGTATTTAAATCCCTGAATATCAATTATATACATGTTTGTATGTAAATATATGCAGTAAACTTTGACTAATTAAATTAATATCAGGAACAATATCCTTATATAGCAGATTATCACCATCTGCGTACTTTGCCAACCCACTTTTCAACCTATCACAAGAGTGAACACATTTTGAATTGAAACCGGCCCATGTGTATTTGCAGCCTTTAAACATAAATCAGAATCCACTTTAATTAAACACAATTGACTTGAATGCGATATTTTGCATCTGTCATACTGTCTCGCTAGAAAACCAAATTCAAAACATCTACACACATTTTTTCTCTGCACTTACATTTTTCAACATACGTGTGTTTTGAAATATGTTCCATTGAAAGTAATATAAAGCCGATCCTAATTCAAAACGTGCCCACGAGTATTTTACATTTGAAAGTATATAAGAATTCAGGTTTTCACATTTTACATTAAAAGTATATAACGCCGATCCTAATTCAAAACGGTGCACGTGTAACTTCTGGCTAGAAAACCTAATTCAAAACAGCTACACACATTTTTCTCTGCACTTACATTTTTCAACATACGTGTGTTTCATTGAAAGTAATATAAAGCCGGTCCTAATTCAAAACGTGACAGACGTATTTTACATTGAAAGTATATAAGAATTCATGTTTTCACAACTATTTTACATTGAAATATTTTCACAACTATTTTACATTGAAATTATATAGGGCCGATCCTAATTCAAAATGTGACAGACGTATTTTACATATGGAAAATACGTCTGTCGCGTTTTGAATTAGGACCGGCCCTAAATACCTACTGGTCTTAATAGATATTGTTACACTTCAAATAAACCGAAAATCAGTTTGCACATGAATTAGATCAATTCTAGTGTAATCTTCAAACAAAATTAGTGGGCGATATAAAAATGCTAAGAAATAATGCAGGTCTTCTTGAAAGAGATATACATATCAAATAATTACCGGGCACCTTGCGTTATTTACTTGCGTAATGCAACGCCCATTACCTGCAAGTTATAACCTATATTCTAAGGAGAAACAGCAAGTTGGGAACGAAAATTTTCTAGAAAACGCACTATAATAAAATGTTTAGATATTCTATGGCAATCAGATTTATCGCAATTGGATCAGCACGTAAAACAAAACAAAAGCCACGTTTTCGTGGTTATTGATTGATTTCCAAGTCTAATAAAGAAGTGGCAAAGCCTCTTGAGGATATTCTGAATTATAGTGAGAAGGAAAAGAGAAAAATTTTCAGACAAACAACGGGAAAGAGAACTATAATAACGAATCGTTTTTATATCAATCACTACACCACGTTTAGCAGTAGGAAGACGACTACTACACAAAGCATAATACACCCTATGAAAAAAATACCGTTCAAACACTTTGGTTTAATAGAATCCTTCCGCTGGATAGATAATTTACAAGCTATTACAGATACCAATCAATGGTATCATTCAACATTCTATATTTATCTCTCAAATGTGGTAGTTGCCTTCCATCTCAATTTTTAATTTAGGTCAACCAGGCACCTAATTGAACTGCAAGTTCCGGTGTATTTTACTTAAAAATAGGTTGTTGCTAACGCTTGCTTTAAATTGCGATAGTAAATTACGTACCTTTTTTCTCATCTAAAGCAGTCATTAATTTTACAAGTTTAAATCCTGGAGGCACTATACGTTCAGGGCATAGAAAAAACCTTTGTGTAAGTCATGCAGACGTTCTGGCAACTCCATATCCACTTCGAATATAATATGGAACCTGTTTGTCATTCATCGGATATTCCTATTACATAAAGGCGTCCCTATTTTCGATCCTATAAAAACGTCCCATGCGACAAATACTGCATCATAGCTCAACCAACCATATAAGTTGTTAACATTTAAAAATAGCAATATTTAGATGGCTCATCAGGATTGTAGTTGGTTATGTACATATTGGTTGCCTTAGCATAGTGAGTACTACATTGACCTACTCCATCCGGTATACAGCGATCAATAAACAATAACCTATCCTTGCGCAGCAGTTTCCAGTTTGCAGCCTGTAAATTTAAACATGTGTTGCTAAAATAGCCTGGAAGCTTTCCTCGAAAACAATCAATAACTGTAAAAGTAAAAATCCATTTTTAAGTATAAATAGTTTATTCGCCAAAATTTTTATATTTAATTAGCGCTATACTTTGCTTAAGAAACTTTAGTGCCGTTTAGTTGATTATACAGTTTCGCTCGATATGATATTGAGATTTTAAGCAGCTTGTGAAAAGAAAACTTAGAACTCTAATTTCAAAAGCTTAAAATCCTCTTCGTGGAACGTTAGCAAGCTTATTTAAAGACGTATTTATAAAGAGAAACGAATCGATAAATCCCAGTTTAATTTCAATGATTTCGTAATTTGTATCCGTAAGAACAAGACGAAAAGAAATTTCAACGTAGGATCCAGGACAAGGAATTTCCAAATACTACCTCTTTGCTTTTCGCGCTATAAAGCTTTAGTCGCCTTTTGTTTTCTATCTTCATCTTGAAAAGGTAGTGAAGGACGATACCGGGAACGAGACCGGAATGGTCTCGGTTTCGACTTTCAACCTTAATCTCGGTCTCGAATCTCCGGTCTCGGTTTCGACTCTAGAGCTGCGAGTTGGTTCGACTTTTACAATTAAGATTAACCTCTGTAATTTGAATGCAATTCGCCTAGCTAATAGGTACATAATTATACGATACATTAAAAGCAACATTCCTTAATGAGAACAAGCTCAATAAACGACAAAAGATGCTGTAAATGTACCAGATTTATTGATATTGCTTATTCCATCAAAGCTTTGTGCGTATCACTATGAATCTGATTTGGAAATAGTGAGTTCCCATGTAAAATTCGAGTAATCTAAGCGAAGGAAAGGCGTAGGATTCTTTGCCCCATTGAATACATATGATTTGTCTCAACATGTTCTCGAAAATTCCTCCTGTTATTATACTACACAAATTTATGAAATTCGATATTGCGATAAAATTCTGCCGTGCCAATTAAATATTGCTAATCTGTTAGCTTGATTTATATTTTTCAAGTAGAAGGTTTTTTATTAAAAGAAACTAGTAGGAGGATGGCAGGGGTTCTGTGACCTCATTTCCTCCCGAATCCCTCATTTCCTCCGTCATTTCCTTTCGAATCCTTCATTTCCTCCCAAATTTACATGTAAATCCCCATAAGAAGGAAATGAAGGAATCTCCTCATTTCTCTCCTCATTTTCCTCCCTCATTTGCTCCGCCTTGCTCTCCGCCTTGCTCGGACACTCCCCAACCATTTTGATTACGTCACACCCGCGAGATAAAACTTTTTCCACATTTCCACCCACGAGATGAATGTACATTGTTTGGTATCAATTAATATTAGAATTTTCTCAGCTACCCAAATCTCTTTAAATTTTTCAGATAGCACCATTTCCCAGAGAGCTACTCCAATTTTAAGATTTTTTGCTGGTAGCAATTTCTGACCGTCCTTATAAATTTTTTAGTCATGCAATACATCAAATTAGTCTAGAATTTTATGCAGAATCCGAATCTGTAAACAAATTTAAAATAGGACCACCTCTTACCATTTTACACACACACACCCTCTAAATTATGAATTTCCTGCAGCTCATACATAAAAGAAAATCTAAGAACCATTCTTAAATCTTTTTATTACAGACAATTTTTACTAATACAGTTTAAATTTTGTAAACCACATTTCTAAATACATATTCACAATTTTTTATTCTTAACCTAGAACTCATATCGGCTTATACTTATTTATATTTATTTCTAAATAGAGCACCTTTTCCAAAGACCAACCGGACCCACATGTTTCAAATTCGTCTGATTTTAGTTCTTATGGCTTTGCTTAAGACCTCGTACATATTTTCCAGATTACTAGAAGACGTTATAACCACATTTTTTGTGTTAAAGGATTTCACATCGGTAGTCTCTTTCCCCATTTTGGTGTAAACGCCGAAGAGTTAGCAATAGACTTTTATTGCTGTATGTTGTATTCTTTTTTCATTAATTATTTGAATAAATCGCTCTTTCTTCTTTCAAAGAAACTCGGATACTCCATCGTCGACACTGGCGTTCTTTATGCGATAGCTAGCCATACGGTTGTTAAACGCTGTGCTAACCATTTCTACACCATCGTCGCTAGTAGCGGTAACTGATGCATTTTTATGTTTGTTGCTCCTTAAGTGTGCGGCTTACGTAGTTTTTTCCATTTCGAAACCGCATACTTTACACATAATTCGGGGTTGTTTCGTACAAGACCCTTTAACAGCTGGCGGAGCTGAACGTTTACTGCTTAATGACATACCATGCTGTTTTTCCTTGTGTCACTGTAAGCTGTCCATTTTCGTAAAAGCGATACCACAAGACCCACAGTTTAAGTACTTTGCTGCTGACGGATGTATAAGCTTAACCGTGGACGATGTTACACCACGACATTTGTTCTGGTGCCGTTTGAGAGCATTTTTCTAGGTATAGGAAGCACCGCAAGAGTTGCATTTAAAAACGTTTGCAGGTACCATTTTAGTACAAAACAAAATCCGCACTATAGGACTTTGGTTAAACTTGTAGGCAAACTAACTTAAAACTAAAGAATTTACTCTTGCGTACCTGCTTTATGTACTCTATAGAATACAAACCGAAGGTTTCCAAAGACACCCGAACGAAGTTGAGGGTTCAGCGGGAAACTAAATGACGTCATCTTGTGCCAATTCTTGCTGCTCGTTCAGTACATTTAGCACCAATGCATGCACCCGGTTCGCATTATCGTTGGTGCAAATACCGTTAGTAGAAACATCGAAAACGTCTTCCATGTTATACGGATCAATAATCGCATCGCGTGCATATTAAAAATCCAAAAGGGTGGTAGCACACGCGCACAAATTGGTTGCAAGTCGTGTGGTAGAAGATGCAGTGCTACTATAAACAAAAACTCAATCAAACACTTTAAACCTTTACTAAGGGAATACCAAACTTGTTGTCTACAGAATACTTACTAATAAAGCAATTTAATTTTAAATAACTCCTACGTCATATTTTCGGAAATGGTAGGCTTGAATATTGTTTTTGGAAACAATCGAAGATTGTCGAAGACACTCGAAGAGTGCACAAGTGCGGTCACTAAACCAATTAGCATTAATATTAAGTATTCCGAACTTTTTTAGGTTGTTCATTTCTTAGAACCAAATCTTCCGCATAGCGGTCGGTAGCACGTAATGATTTCTAGAACCGGCAAGTACTCGATATCGTCCAAATAGAGAATAAGATACTCGATGTTTGTCAACTTCCGATTCCCTCGTAAAAGGTAGAAAAAACTCGGTCATTCATCTATCTAACTTATACTTCAACCAGCTTCCGTTCTGATAATTTCCAAACATTTTTTTCAAACGACAATAGTCTCAGAATTTTTAAACCCCCGAGGGATCTATAAGTCATGATCAATTACACATCCGAGCTACCCGTAAACTAACAGTGCACTGTATAGTACATGCATACCCCTTTTTTGCGCTACGGCTATTCTAGTAGTTGCTTTACTTCTAAGACCGCTGCAAAGCACCATTTTATACTTTCTTTATAAGTATAGCACATCGCCCACTTTTTTGTCTGATAATTAAATTTTGCTCGTGTAGGCTTTTACACTTTCGCATATTTAAACATCTAATACGATCGATTAACCACTTTCGATTATTCTAACGGAAACGGCCATACATTTCGCCGCACCGTTCTTTTTGAATCCAACGATCCTATGGGCTTCCACACACTAACACCTAACGTATCTTTCCTACTAGTTGTTAAACAAAAACTATCGGCATCGCCATGTTCGTATGTGGACGTAAGCAGATGTTTGTGAATGTGTACGAAAATATGTAACCATATACATTAATCAGTCTAAGCCATTTTATTTGGTACAAGAAAATTACTATTTTTCTAAACCACAATTAATAATTGCATTTATAGGTTTAACATTTCTACCATTTCCCAATGACTAGTGCTACGTACATGGAAACTTTAATTTCTTATTGGAACAAATCCTTAATCGCCCATGCACTACTGCGTAGTTGCATGCCCACCCCTTTTGGGAATATATGATTGTTATAGGTTGTAAGACCCTCGGTTTTACTTAACTACACTTTGTGAGACCCCTTTAATCTTTTTAATCGTGTCTTTCTCGCTTACAATACAATAGGACTTGGCTTTTGTACCAACGAATTCTAATACTAGATCCGCATTAAATTCGTCTTTGAATTTCCCTACAACTTTTTTGTTGACAAGCGGTATATTGTATATATTATACGCAGAGTAGTCACTCTTTTAAGATAAATATATTTTGCTAGGTATCAACTAATATTAAATTTTTCTAGGGACTCCAAATCTGTAAATAGATTTTAAATAGGACCACCCCATACAAAGTTATGCGTTTTAAAGACCCAAATCACTAATTTTTGCTCATCTTTATTTAACACCATTTTTAAAACCTTTTTCGCTAGCCAAGACATATGCCTTAGCCAACCATCTCCCGAGAAATCTAAAACCGCCGTGTCCCGCGAATACCACGTGGAGATAACACGTATACTCTGTCAACCAAGATAGAAGCCGGAAGGATTTGGAAGGTGGGAGAAGAACTTAAAAATTATGAAATCTTAAAACTAATATATACAAATATAAACAACTATCTTATATCTGTAAGCCCCCATGCGTAGATTGTTGTACTATTAGGAATGATGTACCTTTTGTCATCTTCCCTCAATAAACTAATTTTATTAATAAGCTGCGTATGCAAATCGTATTCTTTTACTCCGGATACATACGCAGGCAAGTACTCGATACCATCCAAATAAAGAATTGGATGCTTGGTGACTGTTAACATCCGCTTCCCTCGTGTACGCCCAGACACATCTCAGCCCATGAGCACCCCTGCGCATGCACACCCCTGCCCATGCGCACCCCTGCGCGTACGCACCCCTGCACATGCTCGCTGCCCATGCACATCCCTCTCTGTTCGACTGCTATTTCGGGGTAACGTCACAGCCTTTTATAAATAAAGCACAATGTTATATACTATTATAAAATGTTTATTCTAACATTATACATAACAAATTTAAAAATATTTAATGCCAAACATGGAGTCATTTAAACTTAATTTTAATACAAAGTTATACGCAGAAGACAGTCCTTTCTTTATGTTTGTTTGCAGTGCTTTTAATTTTATCTAATTTTATTCGCAGCTTAAAATTTAAATCGACACCCAAGTCTTCTATCTCCTTTTCTAACCAATAGTTTGATACATAAAGACCGTCTAGGTTTTCGAATTGTAAAATGTACCGAAGTTTGCCTCTATATTTAAAGTCTTTGATTCCATCAACAACCAGATCTATTCCTTCGTGTAATTCTTGCAGCTTGTGACAATCTTTTAATCGCAGCTTTCCCACTATATCCTGCATACGTATCTTGTTAGCTTGATAGACTTCTTCTTGTCGGTATTGGAGGAAATCCTTTTTCTCCCACACACTGTTTCGTAATTGCATGTCCACCACTTTTGGGAATATATGGTTGTTATAGGTTGTAAGACCCTCAGTTTTAAATGATCCGAAAGGTTCTTTACTAGGTAAATACACAATGTTTAGCAGAACCCCTTTGCGTGTGGTGTACGCCAAGGTTACGAAACCCGCATTCCTTAGTTCGTCTTTGTTATCTGCCATTTTGATAAATACGTGTTTAGAATAACCTTTTAAAAAGTATACGGATTTAGTACCATCCTTTTCTGCAAGAACGCCTACATAACTAAAAGAGTCTTTCTTACTAACCGCAAATGCATACAGCTTGTACAACCCGGATGTATCTAAGTCAGTCCATCGGCACATAAAATAATCTTTTAATTCTTCCTCATTTTCTCTAATAAGATGTTCTTTGTCTAACACATCTTTGTATTGTTCGCGTATTGTCGCAGTGTTTTCCATGTAATCCAATTTTCGCCTTTTTGCATCCATTTCCTCTAATTCCAGTTGTCTTTTCCTTCCACTTACAGCGTATGGCATACATAATAGGACAATTTCCTTTAGCGTAAACGGATAGAGTTTACTACCAATATTTGCGCGTTGTCGTGCAACCTCTGGGCGAATGTTAGGTGTATTTATCAATCCCAATTCCGAAATGGCTATTTCTTTTGGAATTGTAGAATATGGTGTTGCAAATTGTGTAAAATATGTACTACCTGCTTTAATGTAGCACTTGTGTAAGATTTTTATTTTATCTTGGCTGTCTTCCTCCTCTACTATCTCCAAATAATTTATGAGTAAATAGTTAAAACTAAAAGCCGATAGTACATACTTTATCAATGTTTCCCTTTCTTTTGGTTTTTCGGACAACTTAATTTGCAAGCCCGTCAATTTCTTTGTATTGCCATTCCCCCAATACACGTACTGTAGTAGGTTATTATACACTAAACAGCAGCTATTTTGTAGCTTGTCCGATAGCTTACTCCACATTTTGGCAAGTGGTATCGAGTACATTGGCGCCTTTAGGAAGTATAACTTACTATCTTCCAATAACGTTAAACAGTCTTTTAAGGGATTATACACCCGTTCCGCACTGACATAGCTTCCAATTGCACAGTTGTATATTGTCGCTTCCAATCGCGTAATACCATGTTCTTTAGCCAAAGTAGACGCAAATGTTTCCCTTAAACGTACATCTGGACAACGTAAAAAATCTAGTATATGATTGCCAAGTTGTTTATTAACACCAGGACTTGTTATCTGACACACAAATTTGTTGTATATCTTAACTCTTGCATTGGTTGTTAGCCATGTTAAACAATCAATTCCCACAGTTTTATCGTTGTCAACTATAATATTACACTTTTGTTCGTATTCGCCCTTATAGCAAAAGTTATGGTTTGTAGTTAAATAATTACACATCTCCATCTTACTAAATATATCCGCAAAATCTTGGGTTACATCCATGTCAAAAAGATAGAAATAATCTTTTTCGAGTTCGTCTAATATATCTGGTAGTTCCTCCAATAAAGTTTCCAACTTAACATCTGCTAGTTCCACTTTGTATGGAACACATATAGGATTTTAAAATTTTTTATTAATGCATTCGAAGTCTTCTTTTCCGATAAGTTCTTTTACTCTCTGACCCATCTTGTTAGTGCTTTCACGAGAAAACGGAAGCTTAGCTTTAACACCATGCCTAGCGGGAACAAATCGGTCAAACTTTCTTCGTAGATAGCTGTTAAATGCACCACAAATTTCTTTTTTTAGGATAAACATCCTTTTATTTGCAGATGTTTGTTCGGCATCAGAAAAGTCGCAAATTTTAACCAACATTATATTGTCACAAAATGGTTCTGTAATTGGTGTGTGTAGTCCACCAGTTAGCATCTGTTCGCCTTCGACATAACAAATATTACCAATATCTGTTACCAGATTATTGTTGCACATATTTTCTGTCAACAGCCATAATCCAAATCGCTCATTTGTCGGTTTCACTTTATTCCCAAGAAGTTGAGAAACGTTAATCACCTTGGAGACGCTCCTGTTTACCGTTCTAGCTACTATCGAATACTAAATTGAATACGAAAAATAGTTCTCTTATGTATTCTACAGAGTGGGGGCGTATATTGCCGAAGATAGTCGAATATGTTGTTATCCGACCTAAGCCGACAGGGATGCGCATCGACATATATCCGGATATATGTAGGATGTTAAGTTAGGGTGAAATTACCCCATAGGGTGAAATTGCCCCATAGGGTGAAATTACCACATAGGGTGAAATTGCCCCATAGGGTGAAATTACCCCATAGGGTGAAATTGCTTCTAGCACTAATTGCTTTTTAATGAGTTTTTCCCTTAAAAACCATATGTGGACCTAGGTTAGATAAAAGGAAAAATTAATAGGTTAGGTCAGCGCCGCGGCGCTGATCTAACCTATTAATTTTTCCTTTTATCGCACGTAATGATTTCTAGAACCGGTAAGTATTCGATATCGCCCAAATAGAGAATTATATGCTCGATGTCTGTCAACTTCCGATTCCCTCGTAAAAGGTAGAAAAAACTCGGTTAATCATCCATCTAACTTAAACTTCGACCCGCTCCTGTTCTGATAATTTACAAACATTTTTCAAACGAGAATGGGCTGAAAATTTTTAAAACTCCGAGGGATCTTTAAGTCGTGATCAATTACACATCCGAGCTACGCGAGTTATAGGAACCCCCATCTAATATATACATATATATATATATATATATATATATATATATAACACTAATATCTGTATTAGGAAATATTAGGAAACATTAAGAAATGTTAGGACAGTGCAACAATGTCGTTGCAACATTTTATTACATATTATTATTATGATTTCAGTTCCCACGAGAGGAAACGCTACAAAGTAGCACAAGGATAAGTGATACTGCAAATGTCAGGTCACAGACGGTCGACGGATGTCACGTACCGTGATTACGCAGAATAAGCCTGCAACAATGTATTTATGAATAGCTCTTAAGATAGCAACTAAGTATTACAAAGTGTAAGCGGACATTACGTCCGCAGGTTCCCACAGAAATGTGAGGGGGAGAAAGTTATATAAGGACTGGGAGCTCCACTCCTAGTCAGTTCATCAGACGTTCAGCTTTAACCTTGCAGTTCACTGGTAACTCACTGTACAAATTAATTAATAACTTCGACTTAGAATAAATTAGTTAAAATTGTAAATGTTCACATCTGCTTAAATCAAATAAATGTGTTAAAGTTCAAAGAAGTCTTTTTAAAAAGGACCGCTCGAAGCCACGAACTCTAACTGGCGCAGCGTGACGGATGTTAAAAGGGCACTATTGAATCCAACTTCGAGGAACTGGTGGTCTGGGAATTTCAATTCCGATTTTGGCAGAACAAAAACTGGATAAGAAACACGCATCGTTCGAGTCCAGCCGTTGAAGGAGAAGCAAGCATAGTGCAAATTCAACAAAAGAAAAATTGGAGGCGATACTAGAATAGATCAAATCCAAAAAGTCAAAAAGAAAAAAAGAAAAAACAGAAACAAAGAAAACAAATCAATGAAAGCAACCAAGCAACTAGTTTAAGTTCATTTTCCTAAACCAATTCAAATTTATTTTATTATTAACAAAGACAATTGATATTTGCTAGTTTATGATTTATGATTTATTTATGTATATGTTAACTATTGTTACAAATATTTTATGCCATTTTTGAAAATAATCGACTTAGCAATTGCTAGAGATTATCTTCAAGCCTTTATTGAAATTTTATCATTATTTTAGTTGTATATATGAAAAACTTATGAAAACTTGAGACAACAAAAAATTCTGAGACTAAGAACTGAGAAAAATTATTCTGAAACAAAAACTAGAGACACTTATTAAAAAAAAAGTCGCAAAGCGCAAGAGACTAGATCACGCTTTAATTAACGTAAGAAAAATTCTTAAAAACAAAATCAAACCTCTTAAGATTGCGGAATTAAATCTTAACTGGCGCGAAAAATTTCTAAAAACCTCTAACTTGACAACCTTAGCTGACACAAAAATTTTTAGAATTTTTGAATCAAAACTTAACTAACGCGAGAAATTTTTAGAATTTCTAATTCAATCTTAACTGGTGCAACAAATTTTAGAATTTCTAATTCAATCTTAACTGACTCACAAAATTTAAAATACACCAAGAAAAAACGCGAAAGCAAAACGAGCAATTAAAAAAAAATCAAAACCTTATAACACCACGATTCAAATTCAAATACGCATTCTATTAATTAAAACCCACATCTCAATACGAGAAGTAACAAAGCGCGAATTTAAATTGAAGTAATACCCCATACTTCATAGAAACTAACCTTGATTAAACACGCATAAAAAATCTAATAATAAATCACAGTACAAAAGATATTTAAATACATTGCCAAACCTTTCAGCATTGTAAAATTAAAAACAACATAAAAATTACGATCAGAAACTTTATTAAAGTATTAACTAAAACCAACCCAGGAAGAGAATAAAATAAAGTACGGTACTAAAACGCAAAATTACAACTTTATTCAAACGTGAAAACATTTCAGTAAATCTCACAAATTGTATCATATAATAACACTGCGAGTAATAATTTACACCCACGCAAAAATTAAATATAACGCGAATGCAACTAAGTAACTAAGAACATCCTGCAACAGCAGATAACAACATTGTAAGCATTACAGACACCTTACAATCGCATAAACCAACGAGAGAATTAATACGCATCTAAATAAAATCGACATAATAGAACATTAGAGAAGTTTTAACTGATTCAAATAACGCAAAACATTCACACCAGATAAATTACCACAAAAATAACCCAGCCCACTGAAACTTCAGAAATTAAAATTAAAAATCGGCAAATCAAAAGTAAAGTCAACCAAACTAATACCAAGCGTAAAACTCATCAAATAACACCCAAAAACTACAAAATAAAACCAAAATTTAAAAAAAAAAAAAAAATAAAAAATTTTTTTTTACTTTTTAAAATTACCCAAATATTACCCCAGTCAAGATGACTAATGAAATGAAGCTGTATCTCGAAATGATACCGTCATTCGATGGAAATAATACCTGCTTACTCAGTAATTATATTTCGGCTTCCGAAATATTCTTAAAGACCTTTTATAATGCAGGCGATAACGACAGAAACACTCTTCTTATCCGCCTCATAACCAGTAAACTAACCGGAAGGGCACTAACGCTAATTGCCAGCCGAGAGGACGTGGACGAATGAGAAAGTTTTAAACGGATATTAATCGCATATTTCGGCGATTAACGTAACTTAAAATGTTTAATAAGAGACTTAACCGGACTGAGAATGGAACCCAACCAGTCACCCTATCAATTTAGAATGAGATGCCAAGATGTAAGAAGCCTAATCTTGACAAAACTAAAAATCGAAGAAATCGACCCAAACGTAAGACTAATAAAAACTAAAATGTACGACGAGATGGCATTGGATACCTATCTAAATGCACTACCCGAAAGACTTTCAGATAAAATTAGATTTCAACATCCCCAAAACTTAGAACAAGCAATGCATATGATAATTGAAGAAGAAAACGTAATGTACTATAGAAACCGACTATATAACCCCAACGCGAATAAAAGCTATACGCCAATGAAAAAAACTATACAACCCGCAAGACAAATAAATCCACAACCAAAATTTAACTCATTCAAATCACAAACAAACCAAACGCGAACAAATAATCCACATTTTAATAATTCAAACTTTAACAACCAATACAAACAATTTACAAAACCAACATTTTACCCGAACTTTTCAAAACCCACATATCAACCAACATTTAACTCGAACTTTTCAAAACCCGCATTTCAACCGAGATTTAACCAGAATATAAATCAACAAAGACCAGCATTTAACGCGAATCCTAACAGAAACTCACCGATGATAAACAATAATCCCAATAACTATTACAAACCTACACCAATGGATACCTCATCTGGTAACACCAGACCTAACACAAAAATAACGCACATAAGACCAAACCCTAATCAAAAACGCACTTTCACTTCAGAAGAGCTATTTCATCAGGAAGTAGAAGAGTATGAAGACGAACAGAATAATAATCAACCGTGTACGAATAACGAACAAAACCAATCAAACCATTATGAACGCGAAGAACCACACGAAAATTACGAGGAAGACGACGAAGAGAACACATGTTCAAATTTTCAAATGGACCATTTTATAAACGACCTAACGTAATAAATCTAAATAATATGAATCACCTTGTATTACCTTATATCGAAATACCCCACGCTGAATTTAAATTACTAATCGATACCGGATCTTCTAAAACATTAATAAGCCCGCGAACAGTAAAGAAACATTATCTAGACTATGTAGAAAGAGAACCCTTTAAAATTAAAACCGCCCATCAAACAACCATACACCAATTCGTAGCAAACATACCTTTACCAAAAACCTTTAACGTAAAGATGAAACACAAATTTTGCATATTTGAATTCAATGTCAAATATGACGGACCATTAGGAATGGACCTTCTAAGAAAATTAGGAGCCAACATAGATATCAAAAACCGATTACTAAGAACCAAGTATGGACGAATCCCCATTAAATTTCCAAATACTCAAATCGACGAAAAATATACATTAGAACCCCGAACGGAAAAAAAAATAAAAATCCCCGTAGATTCAAATAAAAACTTAGGAATAATAAACCACATAACTTTTCAACAAGGAGTAGAAACCCCAACCGCATTAGTAGAAATAAAAAATAATTACGCCACAACAACAATAATAAACTCAAATGATTACCTCGTAGAAATATCTTTAACAAACCCGATAAACGTAGAAGAATTAAACTTTGACGAAATGGAAATAGATGAATCCCCAAACGAAAATTATAACCCCGCAGAAAATGATGAAATGTTAAAACAAAATTTAAATAACATCCGATTTAACCGCGACATAAATCACGAAGAACAAAAAGCAATACAAAAATTATGTTATGAATACCGAGATATATTCCATTGCGAAGGAATACCCCTAACGTTTACAAACACAGTTAAACACAGCATTGAGCTAACGGATAACAAACCCCTATTCACCAAAGCATACAGATTACCCCAGGCAAGTCAGGAAGAAGCTGACAGACAAGTAACCGATTTATTAGATCAAGATATTATACAACACTCCAATTCACCATGGAGCAGCCCCGTACTAATAGTACCAAAGAAACTAGACGCATCAGGAAAACGGAAATACCGAATGGTAATAGATTACCGCAAATTAAATGAGAAAACGGTAGACGATAAATACCCGTTACCGAATATAACAGAAATATTAGACAAGTTAGGCAAATGCCAATATTTTTCGACGCTAGACTTAGCATCAGGATACCATCAAGTAGAAATGGAAGAAGGAGATACACAGAAAACAGCCTTTAGCACCCCTAGAGGACACTACGAGTATAAACGGATGCCATTTGGACTGAAGAACGCACCCGCAACTTTTCAACGAGTAATGGATAACATACTACGAGGGATACACAACGAAAAATGCCTTGTGTACCTAGACGATATAATAGTGTATTCAACATCATTAGTGGAGCACATAGAAAGATTACGAGAAGTATTCGAAAGATTAAGAACCGCAAAATTTAAAGTACAATTAGACAAAAGCGAATTTCTACAGAAAGAAGTAACTTTTTTAGGACACGTAATAACACCCCAAGGAGTGATGCCAAACCCCGATAAAACAAACGCTGTATTAAATTACCCTATACCCAAAACGAATAAAGAAATTAAAGGATTTTTAGGCCTTAGCGGATATTACCGAAAATTTATAAAAGGATATGCTCAAATAACAAAGCCCCTAACCAATTGTTTAAAGAAAGGAAACAAAATTGTACATACCCCAGAATTCATAAAAGCAGTAGATAAAATTAAAAGCATTTTAACAAATCACCCCGTATTAGAATACCCAGACTTTTCGAAACCATTCATTTTAACAATAGACGCATCAAATGTAGCCTTAGGCGCAGTATTAAGCCAAGGAACAGTAGGTAACGATAAACCCATCAGTTACGCATCAAGAACCCTCAACGAAACAGAGCAACGATACAGTACGATAGAGAAAGAATTGTTAGCCATAATTTGGGCAACAAAATATTTCAGACCGTACCTATACGGACCGAAATTCTATATATATATACCGATCATAGACCACTAGTATGGCTATGCAAACTCAAAGAACCTAACTCGAAATTACAAAGATGGAGAATCAGACTAGAAGAATATGATTATGAGATCATATACAAAAAGGGAATTTAGAACAATAATGCAGACGCCTTAAGTAGAATCCAACTTAACGCACTTGAGACAGAATCATTAGCAGGAAACGTAGACGAAACCGAAGTCAGAGAAGACCCAGAAGAAACGGAAACTATACATTCAACACAAAATGACGAACCGGAAACCGCAATAAAAATTTTAAACGAAGCTATTGACACGAAACCCAATCAACTCATAATCACAGAAGTTTTAAACAACCCCAACCCTGTAAAATACCCGAAAGTGGATAATAAGAAAATTTACAAAATTCAAATAACTAAAGACGACAATGAATCACAGATAATTAAAATATTAAAGGAATACACCCCCGAGAAAAAACGATTTTACTTTTATTTTAACACAGAAAACCTGTACAAACGATTTTCAGAAATATATGTAAAACTATTTAACAATTCTGGCCCCGAACTTATAAGATGCACGAGAAAATTAATAACATTAGACGACCCTGACGAAATAAATGACGTAATAAGAAACCAACACGAAGGAAAGACCAACCATCGAGGAATAAACGAGACCTTAAAACAAATTATGAGACGTTACTATTTCAAGGACATAAAAGAACTAACGACCGACTTTATCAATCAATGCGAATTATGTGATAAAGCCAAATATGACAGAAAACCCCCAAAGATACCCTTAATGTTAACTAAAATACCAGACAAACCTTTCCAGAAATTACATGCAGATACTCTAGTAGTAGAAGCACAAAGTTACCTAACAATCGTGGACGCATTTACGAAAATAGAACAAGCGATACCAATCACTTCTAAAAATAGTATAGACGTAACTCAAGGATTTCTACACTATTTTACATTTTACGGAACACCCGAAACAATAACATTAGATAACGGAAGCGAATTTAAAAACGAAACGATTCAAAACACTTTAGAATTACACAAAATAAAAATACACTTTATAACGGAAAACCACCCTGAATCAAACGGACTAATTGAGAGACTACATTCAACCCTATTAGAACAGATCAGACTATTAAGATTAAATTACAAGAAAGAACACATAAGCAATTTAATGTCATACGCATTAATCGCGTATAATAACACGATTCATTCAACTACAAATTTTACACCCTTAGAACTAACCTTAGGACATTCAGATTCATGCAACCCCTACGATATACACTATAACAAAGAAATCTATCAGCAATACGCAAAAGACCACAAGGAGAAACTAAAAATAACCTATGACAAAGTAAAGGACAAATTAGATAATGATAAAGAGCGAATTACCGCGACCCGTAATAAAAACTCAGATATAAACAAATTTTCCATAGGACAAACCGTATTCGAGAAAAATTACCAAAGCAAAAGACATAAAACGGCACCGAGAAATTTAGGACCCTTTAAAATCAAACGAATATCAGACAAAAACGTAGCCGCGATAGACGACTGCAAGATAACAAAATATGTTCACCTCAAAAATTTAAGACACCCTGTACTTTCAGATGGACAATCGTCACCCTTACCGTCAACCTCCACCCAGGTAGAACGGACACAGAAATTATAGTTGAAGACATAAAGAACAACCCCGGTATACTACCAATAAAATTAGCTAGTATGCAAAACACTATACGATACAACAATTGATAGAAAATCAAAACGACATTAAAACTATAATTAGTAATCAAATATCGTTAACACAATCAACGATCATCAAATTTAATGAAACCCTTAGAAAATTAGTTAGAAATCAAGATAGTATAGCCAATCGAATAGAAACCTTAGAAAATAACATGCGAACTACTATGTTAGGCATGCGAGATTTAATCAGATTCAATACGATATATAACCAAATAATATCAACCATAACTTTAATTCAACAAATCCTAGCAACATTAGAAAACGCAGTAACCTTTGCAAAATTAAATACCTTACATTCAAGTATAATAGAACCAATAGATTTATTAAAAGAATTAGTGAGAATAAAATCTTTTATAACTAACAGTAAATTACCTTTCGAAGTATTAGAATCAAACATTTTAATATTTGAAAAAATAGCCATAGTCAAAGGCTATGTAAAAAATAACGATATAACATTTTTAATAGAAATACCAATAGTAGAGACTAACAATTACAATTATTATCATTTATTTGCTTTTCCAATGAAAATGACTAGCACATACCAAGTTATTATTCCAAAAACCAAATTCCTATCCTTAAATGAACAAAGATATGGTTATACAAACGACAAATGTAATGAAGTCACACCCAATCAATACTTATGCCAATCATTAACAACCACAACAATTCAAGAAGACAGCCCTTGCGAAGTACATCTACTAAAATTTACCAATCACTATCAAAATTGTGAAGCCAAACCTGTATTAATCAACAACATGAAAATTCAGAAAGTAACGGAAAATAAATGGATAGCCATTTTTCCCACCGAAATAATCGCAACAATGTATTGCAATCAAGATGAAAGTAATTTAGCATTAACCGGAAGTAAATTAATCACCCTTAAGGAAAATTGTTATTTAAAATTAAAAAATGAAATAATTAGAGTTTACCAAGATCCAGTACAAAGCAAGAAATTAGCAAATCTACCCGATCTGCAAATCAAGATTACCCAAGAAGAAAATGAAGCAACCCTTCAAAAACCAATGCAATTGGAACACCTGGAATTAGACAACTTAAACCACGCCATGAAACTCATGGAAGATTACAAAGAAAAATTAAACGAGATCAAGACGCCCAAAGTGCACTATGATAATATTAGTGTATGGACAATTATATTGATTTTATTGACTATTTTATTGATCATTTATGTAACTTACAAAATATGTATTAGATTTAAGAATAATAAAGAAAACAGTTTTAGATTTAAGAAACCCAAACAAACAAATGTACCCTAAAAATATGAATTTTAAATGAGATTAAACGAAAATGAATTTAATTAAAAATCAAGAAAAAGGTAAAACCCTTAATTTTAATGTACGTTGGGAGGAGTTATAGGAACCCCATCTAATTATATATATATATATTATATATATATTATATATATATATATATATATATAACACTAATATCTGTATTAGGTAATATTAGGAAACATTAAGAAATGTTAGGACAGTGCAACAATGTCGTTGCAACATTTTATTACATATTATTATTATGATTTCAGTTCCCACGAGAGGAAACGCTACAAAGTAGCACAAGGATAAGTGATACTGCAAATGTCAGGTCACAGACGGTCGACGGATGTCACGTACCGTGATTACGCAGAATAAGCCTGCAACAATGTATTTATGAATAGCTCTTAAGATAGCAACTAAGTATTACAAAGTGTAAGCGGACATTACGTCCGCAGGTTCCCACAGAAATGTGAGGGGGAGAAAGCTATATAAGGACTGGCAGCTCCACTCCTAGTCAGTTCATCAGACGTTCAGCTTTAACCTTGCAGTTCACTGGTAACTCACCGTACAAATTAATTAATAACTTCGACTTAGAATAAATTAGTTAAAATTGTAAATGTTCACATCTGTTTAAATCAAATAAATGTGTTAAAGTTCAAAGAAGTCTTTTTAAAAAGGACCGCTCGAAGCCACGAACTCTAACTCGCGTAAACTAACATATTCTGCAGCAACTGTGCACTGTATAATACATGCATACCCTTTCTCTGCGCTACTGCTATTTTTGTAGTTGCTTGAAAAAGTCAGTTGCCCTTTTTACTGCTAGGGCCGCTAAAAAGCGCCATTGTATACTTTTTTTATAAGTGTAGCACATCGCGCACTTTTTTGTCGGATAATTAAATTTTTGTTTATGTAGGCCTTTACACTTTCGCTTATTTAAACATCTAATACGATTGATTAACCACTTTCGATTATTCTAACGGAGGCCACCATACATCCCGCCGCACCGTTCTTTTTGAATCCAACAATCCTATGGGCTTCCACGCACTAACACCTGACGTATCTTTCCTACTATTTGTTAAACAAAAACTATCGGTATCGCCATTGTGGACGTAAACAGATGTTTGCGGATGTGTACGAGAGTATGTAACCATATACATTAACCAGTCTAAGTTATTTTATTTAGTCCACGAAAACTATAATTTTTCTAAACCACAATTAATAATCGCCTTTATAGGTTTAACATTTCTACCATTACCCAATGACTGGTGCTACGTACATAGAAACTTTAATTTCTTATTGGAGAGAATCCTTATTCTCCCACGCACTGCTGCGTAGTTGCATGTCCATTCCTTTTGGAGGTATATGCTCGTTATAGGTTGTAAGACCCTCGGTTTTACTTAACTACAATTCGTGAGATCCCTTTAATCTTTTTAATCGTGTCCTTCTCGCATACAATACAGTAGGACTTAACATTACTACCAACAAATACTAATACTGGACCCCCATTAAATACGTCTTTAATTTTCTCTACAAATTTTTTGTTGACAAGTGTTATATTGTATTTATTATACGCAGAGTAGTCACTCTTTTAGGATAAATATATTTTGCTAGGTATCAACTAATATTAAATTTTTCTAGGGACTCCAAATCTGTAAATAGATTTTAAATAGGACCACCCCATACAAAGTTATGCGTTTTAAAGACCCAAATCACTAATTTTTGCTCATCTTTATTTAACACCATTTTTAAAACCTTTTTCGCTAGCCAAGACATATGCCTTAGCCAACCATCTCCCGAGAAATCTAAAACCGCCGTGTCCCGCGAATACCACGTGGAGATAACACGTATACTCTGTCAACCAAGATAGAAGCCGGAAGGATTTGGAAGGTGGGAGAAGAACTTAAAAATTATGAAATCTTAAAACTAATATATACAAATATAAACAACTATCTTATATCTTTAAGCCCCCATGCGTAGATTGTTGTACTATTAGGAATGATGTACCTTTTGTCATCTTCCCTCGATAAACTAATTTTATTAATAAGCTGCGTATGCAAATCGTATTTTTTTACTCCGGATACATACGCAGGCAAGTACTCGATACCATCCAAATAAAGAATTGGATGCTTGGTGACTGTTAACATCCGCTTCCCTCGTGTACGCCCAGACACATCTCAGCCCATGAGCACCCCTGCGCATGCACACCCGTGCCCATGCGCACCCCTGCGCGTACGCACCCCTGCTCATGCTCGCTGCCCATTCACACCCCTCTCTGTTCGACTGCTATTTCGGGGTAACGTCACAGCCTTTTATAAATAAAGCACAATGTTATATACTATTATAAAATGTTTATTCTAACATTATACATAACAAATTTAAAAATATTTAATGCCAAGCATGGAGTCACTTAAACTTAATTTTAATACAAAGTTATACGCAGAAGACAGTCCTTTCTTTATGTTTGTTTGCAGTGCTTTTAATTTTATCTAATTTTATTCGCAGCTTAAAATTTAAATCGACACCCAAGACTTCTATCTCCTTTTCTAACCAATAGTTTGATACATAAAGACCGTCTAGGTTTTCGAATTGTAAAATGTACCGAAGTTTGCCTCTATATTTAAAGTCTTTGATTCCATCAACAACCAGATCCATTCCTTCGTGTAATTCTTGCAGCTTGTGACAATCTTTTAATCGCAGCTTTCCCACTATATCCTGCATACGTATCTTGTTAGCTTGATCGACTTCTTCTTGTCGGTATTGGAGGAAATCCTTTTTCTCCCACACACTGTTGCGTAGTTGCATGTCCACCACTTTTGGGAATATATGGTTGTTATAGGTTGTAAGACCCTCAGTTTTAAATGATCCGAAAGGTTCTTTACTAGGTAAATACACAATGTTTAGCAGAATCCCTTTGCGTGTGGTGTACGCCAAGGTTACTAAACCCGCATTCCTTAGTTCGTCTTTTTGATCTGCCATTTTGATAAATACGTGTTTAGAATAACCTTTTAAAAAGTATACGGATTTAGTACCATCCTTTTCTGCAAGAACGCCTACATAACTAAAAGAGTCTTTCTTACTAACCGCAAATGCATACAGCTTGTACAACCCGGATGTATCTAAGTCAGTCCATCGGCACATAAAATAATCCTTTAATTCTTCCTCATTTTTTCTAATAAGATGTTCTTTGTCTAACACATCTTTGTATTGTTCGCGTATTGTCGCAGTGTTTTCCATGTAGTCCAATTTTCGCCTTTTTGCATCAATTTCCTCTAATTCCAGTTGTCTTTTCCTTCCACTTACAGCGTATGGCATACATAATGGGACAATTTCCTTTAGCGTAAACGGATAGAGTTTACTACCAATATTTGCGCGTTGTCGTGCAACCTCTGGGCGAATGTTATGTGTATTTATCAATCCCAATTCCGAAATGGCTATTTCTTTTGGAATTGTAGAATGTGGTGTTGCAGATTGTGTAAAATATGTACTACCTGCTTTAATGTAGCACTTGTGTAAGATTTTTATTTTATCTTGGCTGTCTTCCTCCTCTACTATATCCAAATAATTTACGGGTAAATAGTTAAAACTAAAAGCCGAAAGTACATACTTTATCAATGTTTCCCTTTCTTTTGGTTTTTCGGACAACTTAATTTGCAAGCCCGTCAATTTCTTTGTATTGCCATTCCCCCAATACACGTACTGTAGTAGGTTATTATACACTAAACAGCAGCTATTTTGTAGCTTGTCCGATAGCTTACTCCACATTTTGGCAAGTGGTACCGAGTACATTGGCGCCTTTAGGAAATATAACTTACTATCTTCCAATAACGTTAAACAGTCTTTTAAGGGATTATACACCCGTTCCGCACTGACATAGCTTCCAATTGCACAGTTGTATATTGTCGCTTCCAATCGCGTAATACCATGTTCTTTAGCCAAAGTAGACGCAAATGTTTCCTTAAACGTACATCTGGACAACGTAAAAATCTAGTATATGATTGCCAAGTTGTTTATTAACACCAGGACTTGTTATCTGACACACAAATTTGTTGTATATCTTAATTCTTGCATTGGTTGTTAGCCATGTTAAACAATCAATTCCCACAGTTTTATCGTTATCAACTATAATATTACACTTTTGTTCGTATTCGCCCTTATAGCAAAAGTTATGGTTTGTAGTTAAATAATTACACATCTCCATCTTGCTAAATATACCCGCAAAATCTTGGGTTACATCCATGTCAAAAAGATAGAAATAATCTTTTTCGAGTTCGTCTAATATATCTGGTAGTTCCTCCAATAAAGTTTCCAACTTAACATCTGCTAGTTCCAGTTTGTATGGAACACATATAGGATTTTGGAATTTTTTATTAATGCATTCGAAGTCTTCTTTTCCGATAATTTCTTTTACTCTCTCACCCATCTTGTTAGTGCTTTCCAGAGAAAACGGAAGCTTAGCTTTAACACCATGCCTAGCGGGAACAAATCGGTCAAACTTTCTTCGTAGATAGCTGTTAAATGCACCACAAATTTCTTTTTTTAGGATAAACATCCTTTTGTTTGCAGATGTTTGTTCGGCGTCAGAAAAGTCGCAAATTTTAACCAACATTATATTGTCACAAAATGGTTCTGTAATTGGTGTGTGTAGTCCACCAGTCAGCATCTGTTCGCTTTCGACATAACAAATATTACCAATATCTGTTACCAGATTATTGTTGCACATATTTTCTGTCAACAGCCATAATCCAAATCGCTCATTTGTCGGTTTCACTTTATTCCCAAGAAGTTGAGAAACGTTAATCACCTTGGAGACGCTCATGTTTACCGTTCTAGCTACTATCGAATACTAAATTGAATACGAAAAATTGTTCTCTTATGTATTCTACAGAGTGGGGGCGTATATTGCCGAAGATAGTCGAATATGTTGTTATCCGACCTAAGCCGACAGGGATGCGCATCGACATATATCCGGATATATGTAGGATGTTAAGTTAGGGTGAAATTACCCCATAAAGTGAAATTGCCCCATAGGGTGAAATTACCCCATAGGGTGAAATTGCCCCATAGGGTGAAATTACCTCATAGGGTAAAATTGCCCCATAGGGTGAAATTACCCCATAGGGTGAAATTGCCTCTAGCACTAATTGCTTTTTAATGAGTTTTTCCAGAAAGTATGGAATGGCGCTTTTTAGTGGCCCTAGCAGTAAAAAGGGCGACTGACTTTTTCAAGCAACTACAAGAATAGCAGTAGCGCAGAGAAAGGGTATGCATGTATTATACAGTGCACAGTTGCTGCAAAATATGTTAAGTTCTATCTTTTGGACAGACTCGACGATTGTTCTTGGGTGGCTCAAAACCAGTCCCAATTTGCTAAAGACGTTTATTGCCAATAGGGTAGCAGAGATTCAAGGTTTGGCTCCAGATGAGGTCTGGCGTCATGTTCCCACTAAATTCAATCCTGCGAATTTAGTGTCAAGAGGAACTACTCAAAATTAAAAAAATTCTAATTTGTGGTGGCACGCTTCATGGCTATCGCAGCATCAGCCTTCCTGGCCCGTTTCAAATGCAAATATTGTCAAGCTTCCAGAGTTAAGAGGTCAATCTCATTGTCTTTTAACCACGGAACAATTGTTTTCATTCGTAAACTTTTCAAGTCTCATTCGACTTGAAAGAATCATTGCTTATTGTTTAAGGTTCCTTCACAATTGTCGTTATCTCAATGGTGAGCGCAGTACAGGCCCTCTTAACCCTATTGAAATTCAGAATTCACTACTGTTACTAGTGAAAATTGCTCAAACTGAATCTTTTGCAGAAGAGTTCAAGCAACTCAATCAATGTAAATCCTTAAAGTGTTCGTCATTGAGGAGTCTAAATCCGTTTTTAGATACTAAAGCCATTATTCGCGTTTTTTTATTTCAAAATACAGTCCACTAAAAAATAAAAAGAAAATCCAACGCATTCTTCCAGGGAAATGTACATCACCTTCAACAAACGCGTTAAGGTTGTACGCCCAAACAGAATGAATTCCCGTTTTTAATAAGCGCTACCTTATATACCCAAATTATCTATATCCAGAAGGTTGTAGAAAGATATGGAACATTATGATGCAAGATTTCACATAAAAACTCATTAGCGTTTAAAATCGCGACGTAATCTCGATCCACTTATTTGTGACGCGCGCTGTTTGTTTTTGTTTAACACATATTCGATTATTGTGACGTCGCATACTAATGCGAAAGATAATCAATTCTATTGGATTTTTCTTGGATTTTGTGGATTTTCGTGTTCCAGCCGCTTCTTGGAATAAATATTTTATTTATTGATTAGATATTTACGTAGTTCTAAATGTGGACGACTCATCGTTTCATTCTAGAAAATACTTTATTTACAATTAAATTTCTGTAATCCGCAGGGAAATTAATTAAACTTTAATTGCTTTCTAATGCAAAAGGGGTTGCATTTTATTGACATATTTGCTTTTAACATCAAAACTTGTTTTTAGTACACCTATTAAGGTTAGAATTGGGTTTTCAAATACTCGAAATTACTTATGTTTATTCAAATGCGTAAAGCTAGTACTATTTTACGCTATTTACAGCAATTGAAAAGCATTTTTATCAAAAATGTATTAATAATTAATAAGTGAAAATAAATGGCTTTGTATTTATCTTAAAACGATCGATTTGCGTTCGCAGTAAATGCGTTTTACGGTATCTTACATTTAATTATTTTTACATATACAACTTACGTTACTTGCTGTTTATTTACAATACGCTTATATCATATAGGGTGATTATTTATACACGGGCAATTGCATTTTTCGCTGGTACATCAATGAATAAAAGTAAGTTTGTATTATAAAGGGCGTAACCTTGATTTTACGGAAATTTCTATTTTTTAGGATTCTTTAATATTTTAATGGGATTTATTTGTAGAATTCGGGTTTCAATGTTCTCTCGTAGCCCTTTATTATGTCAATATACAGGGTTATTACAAATGAAATAGACAGTTTGGATAGGTTATAGAAAGTTTTTTTTGAAAAATTAAGATTATTACTTATATGATTATAAAGAAGAAATGATTAAGTTTTTATTTAAAATTTTTACAAATGTTCAATGTGTGCACCTTTGGTAACACAACAGATATCAACACGGTAGTCGAATTCTTGCCACACGCTATTAAGCATGTAACGGTCAACTGTAGCAAGAGCATTTGTGATACGTTGTTTAAGTTCGTCGATATCAACAGGAAGCGGTGGTATGAAAACTTTGTCTTTACATAACCCCATAAGAAATAGTCGCAGGGCGTTAAATCTGGACTACAAGGTGGCCACGGCTTAAGCACAAGGTTTTCCTCACTTGCACGGCCGATCCATCGTCTAGGAAGATGTTCATCCAGATATTTTCTGACCTGTAAGTGCCAGTGAGGCGGAGCTCCATCTTGTACAAAACGAAGTTATCACTATCTTCCTGTAGTTGAGGCATTAACCATTCGAGTAACATGTCCAGATAAATTACTCCGGTTATTGACACTTCGTGAAAGAAGAACGGCCCGTAAACTTTTTCACGAGATAAAGCGCAAAACACGTTAACTTTAGGAGAATCTCGTATATGTTGTAAAGTCGCTCTTGGGTTTTCTGTGCCCCATATCCTTACATTATGTCTAATAACTTTTCCACTAATGTAAAAGGTACATTCGTCACTGAAAATTAGACGATTAAAGAATGTGTCATCATTTTCGAGACATTGTTGCATCTCCAGACAAAAATTGTTACGTACGACTTTATCACCGGCATTTAAACTTTGTACTAACTGCAATTTATACGGTTTCATTTTCAAACGTTTCCGCAGAATTTTCCACACAGTAGGTTGAGGAATTTGCAATTCTAAACTTGCTGATGTAGTCGATTGTCTTGGACTTCGTAAATAAACATCACGAACACTATCGACTTGTTCTTTTGTAACAGGAGGTCTTCCAGTACTCTTTCTTTTACACAGACATCCACTATTTTCGAAACGTTTATACCAGTCATAGATTGATTGCCTTGTTGGTGGTGTTTTACCGTATTTTGTTCTGAAATGACGATGCACAACAGTAACAGACTTTGTTTTGGCTAATTCAAGAACACAATAAGCTTTCTCCACTTTAGTAGCGGACATTTTGCTAGACTGGTCGTTGTTTTAACAGCAGTACCAACCTAACAGTTGTACCAACATAAACTTTAAGAAATTCCCTATAAACCTATCTCGCTTACTATATTCAAATACACCAGTCTGATTTTTTAAAGGCTATCCAAACTGTCTATTTTATTTGTAATAACCCTGTATATATATATATATATATATATATATATATGTATATATATAAAATCAACGCTAGGAATACCATTATTTAAACCCTATTTCTAGTTTTTGTTTCAGTTTGTTAGATGTGTATTTAGGATGAATTAATTTTGAAGCTAGATTTAATTTGAAACATGTTTATATTTTTCGCGTTTAAACCCAATGTAGTACCTTCGGGGTGGAGCATTGGAGACGTAGCCGTAAGTATAGCGGCCCTTATTCACATTATAATGTATTTAACGTTCAGTTGCCTGCTGCTCGCCACCGCTCTGTGTCTATAAATAACCTAGGATAAATGTTAGATTTCACACAATTCGTTTTATATGCCTCGACTAGCTCAGTTCAACCCCACACAGAGTGCACAGCGATACGATAACAAAGAAGTTTTTACCCTTTTTATCTCAAACACTTTTCATCTGAACGAGGTAAACAAAATTAACCAAATTTTAAATAATGACCAAAATATGTACAATTTGTAGCTTCACAATCTTTATAATATCATTCGCTATTTAAGAAAAACCTCTGAATCTAAGTAACAATATAAATTGGTTTGACCCAAATTATGATTTAAATCCATTTAAACCCAGCAAAAAATTACTCTATATAATACTGAAGTACGTTGAACGTTCAATGACTTTCTTTCTTTTTTACGTAATTTTCTACGTATCAAAAATTTTTGATGACCCTTTACATAAATATCTCAACGCATACAAAAATTAAAATGTTCAAAAAGAAATTAATATCTTAAGCTATTAATGAATTTTATTTCTGACCTGTTGTTTGTCCTTGTTGAACTCCTTGTTGTGAATACGCGTCTCCGCATGCACCCCAATTCTTAGAACATTCACTGCGTGCTGTTGACCAGTGTCCCTGGATTATTTTCAATTAGTATTTCTTATCGATTTTGTTTGGTAGTACAGCTTGTTTAAACGCCCAGTTAAACACTTAATAATTTACTTAATTTAATTTTGTTCAACCCTAGTCTAATACCTCGTGTAACACCTGGTCTAGTACCTGGTGTAATATCTGAAGCCCTAAGTTAATAAAATATTAAAGAATCTTGGACTTACATTTTTTAAATGCCAACGGCGAATTTCTGTTATATATTTGCACTTGTACTATTATTAGAGATTTTTCAATCACCAACTTTCACTGATATTATTATTTAATTTGATATTCTAACTTCGCGTGTTATCTTGGTTTATAGAAATACCCAACGTGCCTTCGTCGTAGAAAGACTGACCTTTTATGAGCTCGTGCGGTATTTAAGGCCCGCCTATCACCTGTTATAATTGGTTCACCTAACTTGTTTTGTTATTGAAACGTTGCACTTTTCTTATCGTGCAAGCTTTCGGATTTCCATGGAGTTACCATCCTAATTCTTCGTCGCAATGTTCTAGCACATCACGTAGACATCAAAATTTTACATTGTGGATTCGTTGACCCTGATACCTTGTATCTTCTCAAGTCACGCCCTTTTATTTCTATAGGAATTTATTCAAATTTCCCGTTTAATTCTGCACGTAGTCAAGTGTATGGCTCCTCATTTTTGTTTACCAATGTGCTGGATTTTATTCAAATTTGGTTAAGTTTTCAATTAAAAGATCACGTAGTCAAATTCATAATGGGATTCTTTAACAGATGGCGTAAATTAGAAGCGCTTTTATTGACTATTTACGTTCTGTAATTTGCTTATTTTGCAAGACCCGTTTGTTATGGGCACGCATGATTATTAATACGTAGAGTTTAAAAAAATCGTTTTATGTTTGTTTGACTTTCGATGTTCCTGATGCATGTTTATTTAAAATTTATGAATGCAATGCCATAAAAATGGATTGGATTGCGTACAAAGTTATTTACTTTACTAAATGTAATTAAGTTCTTAAAGAATGAGCTTCCTTTAATTGATTAAAGTTGGTTGTGAATTTTATACAGTGTTTGATATTTGCTTTATGCATAATTGGCGAATTGCTTACTCTATATGATAAAATGTTTAATTTTCTAGACTTTGATGTCGCTTACATGGAGTGTGCAACCCTTGTGACCATATATACTCCTAAATAACTTTATTACCATAGCAATATATGTATATATAAAGCGTTTTCAATAGGGTACTTTACGTGTGACTGAAAAACAAATAACGATACCTGTGATCGTTATTGAAACCCAAATTCCACAAATAAATCCCACCAAGATATAAACAAATCCGGAAAAAATAGAAATTTTCGAAAATTCATGGTTACACCCTATACAATACAAACTTACTTTTTGCCAAGCGAAAAACGCAGGTCATGCATATAAATATTTACCCTGTATAATAAGCATATTGTAAACACATAGCAATTAATATGTGCAGAACGAAAATGCACTTTCCATGCATAAAAATAAATAATTTTGTGTGTTCAAAACTCCAATTTTAATCTCAGTTGTGTGTATTAAAAACACGTTGTGTTTGCATTTTAAAGCCATTAAAAGGATTGGTTATTTATGTAATAAATAACTACCCGTGTGTAAAATACCAGTATACAAATCAATTTCTATTATTACAATTATAAGAAAATGCAATTTGTTTGCATTATAAAGCATTAAAGCTTTAAATTAATCATATAAATTGACTTTTGTATTACATTAATTCATTTTAAATAAAAATTTTTCTAGAATATTAAGAATAGAAAAAGGAGGGGCCATCCTTACTTAGAACTACATAAATACCTAATTAATAAATAAACGATTCTTCTAAGAAGCCACCGCAACATTTAAAACCCATAAAACAGTTAAGAATTATTGATTATCTTTTGCATTAGTATACGACGCCACAATACTCTTATGTGTTAGAGTAAGACGGACCGCGCACGTCACTATTATAAATCAATCACGCGAGTGGACGCTATTGAATTTTTCTTAGAACCATGCATCAGATAGGTGTGCAGTATTTGGAATGGAGTCACGCGAGTGAACGCTAATGAATTTTTTTTAGAAACCTTGCATCAGATAGGCGTGCAGTATTTGGAATGGAGTCACGTAAACACTTCTAGAAGAGAAATAATTTTTATATATAAACAGAAGTAATCGACGTTAGATTGATTCATAAATTTGATCGCGAAAATGTTACTTTGAAGAGATTGTTTTAAAGTATGCATTACGCATACTGTAATTTAATGATTACAATGTAACAGTGAATAATAAAGTAATTCTTAAAACGTAACGTTGATGATAAAGTTAGACGTAACCTGCATATAAATATAAAAGCTATTAAAAGTAATGAACAAGGAAATTTCTTCAAGACAAAAAGCTATTTAAAGATTAACTTAAATAATTAAGCTGAGGATGCACATTTCTAAATGGAGATGTAAATAATATGAAAATCTTGTAAACTGGTATTTGAATTTAAAATAAAGCCAAAATGCAGAAGATATTTAATTGCAAATTAGAGAAGCGCTTTGTGGATTTTTGCAAGTATTACTTTTTAAAATATTGTTTGGAACTGAAATTTGAGTATTTGTCATTTAGTTTAAGATAGAATATGTCTTAATCATATAATATTTATCTTTGTAAGGATCATTAACAGGCATGTTTGTGATCAGAGTTCGACACACCCTGACCTGTTTTATAGACTATTTGTCAAGAATTTTTTTGGCCAAAACAAACTTTACAAGCGTGAGAATCAAAGCCAGATAAACTACACATAAGAGAAGAGATTTAGTTCTGTAAGTTTAAACTTAAATAGGGTAAGAGAGATTTTGATAATTAAGTAAATAGGTACTTGTTAGGTTGTTAGGAATAATTTGAAATTTGAAAAAACCATGCTGTAAATGTTCTATATAATTTTATATAAGAGAAAATATTTTTAACTGTATAGATCCTTTATGATATTGCTGTGTTTGATTTCATTTTGTAAACTCGAACATTTTAGATGAGCTAGCCAGGCAACGTAAAGTTAGAAAAAAGGGTAAGTCAAAAATTTCGAATTTTATAATTTGCTGTATCTGTACGATAGAACGCTTTTAGCGGCGCACCACGCGACCGTTATCACAGCAATATATATATATATATATATATATATATATATATATATATGTATAAATATATATATATATATATATATATATTATCCGAAAACTCTCAAAATCAATAAGGATTCAGATTTAAATAAGCTAGTAATTTTCGTATGCAAGTCACATATAAATTGTTTGCATCCGAAGCGTTTTTTTAAATAATTTAAATAAAATTTTATACGATTGAGTAAAAGTAATTTAACTAGCACAATTTAGACATGGTATTTTTATGTCCTCGGTAGCAGAACGCTAAAGCATGACGCTACCAATCTGATTCAAAACCACGAAGTACTGCATTTTTCTCTGTCACAATTATGTGACGCCTATCAAATAGCATTAGTTGAAGGGTCAATAATTAGACTCGAAACGGTCTTCGATGTCAATTGGGTCCTCGTATAACGTGATCGGCATACACAAAGTCGTTCCTGTATTACAATTGGTCGTTCGGACGGATATGATATATTCGGGCGTGCGCTATAGGAAAGTAGGGAAGGAGATAATCAGATATTTCTTCAGCGCGCTTATGAGGAATGGCGAAGCCTATTTGCATGGGCGCTTACGAGAAAAGTGGCGGAAAGAGGTAATTGTGCGTCAGAAGCTCCATCACATTCTTATGGTGGGTGTAATGTGCAATTCTTACAATTGTAGCATAACTGTTATGATGTTACTTGATTTAAATCGTAATTACAGAAAGAGTTGAATAATTAGACTCAATACGTTAGATATCCTATTGGTTCGACGTAAAGCATGAACGACATGCACTGACAAAATAGCCCGACGTTCCAACGTTGTTAAATAGTTTGTTTGCCGGATTCACTGAAGAGGCAATTAAATGTGCGAGATTGACTCCAAGTATATAGGGAAGAGGTGCACGTGCTGGGGCAGCCTCGCTCAAAACCTTCTACTGACAGTTATGTTCACAACTAGAAAGGCTATTTGGTGACACTAATTGAAAGAATGCAATGTAATCGACCTAGAATTTATAGATGAATTACAAATTTTGAAAGATTCTGAAATATATTTTAAATCAACACCAACAAATATATTCAATTACATTGAACAAAATAATGTAAGCCAATCCCTTCCAAAAACTTGCATAGCGTTAGGCTTATTTTAACTTCGCCAGTAGAGTGATTATTACCTAAATTAAAAATCAAACACTTATTTAAGTATTCCATGCTTCAGGGCCGACTAACATATTTGGCTACCATTTCTATTAAATCTGATGTAACATAGGTTGAATATTCAAAATTTAATAGCAGAATTTGCAAAACACAAAGCACATAGAGTTAAATTTGTTAACTAAAAATTAAAACAAAATAATTAAATTTTTAAAAAAATATTTTAAAAAGAAAATTTCATGTTTTCTGTATTATAATCTTCTTTGTTAAGTAAAAATTACTGTATTAGGATTATTTTTTTATTTTTGTATTTTTGGAAAAAGCATGTACAGCATGAATTCACGATGTTAAACAACTATTTATTGAAAAACGGTGTTATTTGCCTTTTTTGTCTAATAGAAGTGTAAGGTTTAGGATGTGTTGTTTATATAATTATAGGTACTTTATGTATGTGAAAACTGACGATAGATTGCACGAGGGCGCTCGGAAGACTCGACACACCTCTGAGTACGTACATACAATCATATTTAATTTGCTTTTTCTTTTGGGATGATTTTATGGGATTGATATCACTATTGATTTTGTGTATCATATTCGGCTGCTTCATTACATCAGTTGAATTTAGATTGCGTTCCCTTAGTTGAGTATAAATGATTTTACTCAGAATAGACGGGGTCCGCATCTATATCTATACTGCTTTTAATATATTGCAGCCGTTTGTATCTCAAGCATTTATTGTGGTTCCAATAATATGTAGAAGGTTCTTTTTTAAAGTAATTTTTATTTACAATACACCCTTAATACGGCTAATATACTTCAAGAATGTCTGTATACCTATAAGCATTTCCGTTCGTTAAGTGTCAACTGTTATTATTACTGCAGGCGATGAACTCATTCAGAACAAATCTCTAACTTGTCGTTTATTCTTTGTAAAGGACACATAAAGAATCGGAATAATGCATTTTATTGTTTCATTGCTCTGCCATAAGAAATTATACTACACACAATGGTTATTCATTGCAGGTGTTGTTTTGACGAAAGTTTCATAAAGTTTATATTATGGAATATTTTTACAAAAGTCACGTATTGAAGTCGTCGCTGATTGTGGTTGGTTAACTTCCATTAAACAGGAGAATAATGCATGCAAATTAGAATTTTCTTAGGTCAGTTCCGAATTTGAACTCGTAGTGTACGGTAGGTGATTGTATTAATCCACGTGCAAAGAAAATGTACAAAAAGATGTAAGTGGTAATACTTTATCAATCATATTGCACTAAAACCTTTGTGTATAAGTCAATCGCTTAATTGTTTACTGTCGATTCTTAGTACTTATTTAGAAGGGCTTCAATTTGATAGTATTATTTTATTGACTAAAACTATTTATCATTGTGTAAATTATTTTTTTTAGCAGAGCTGTAAGGTATATAAGGTGTTTTTCGGATAGTTATGGAAGCGCTTATACGTTTAATCGTAAAAATAATTTTATTATACCTTAAGATTACTAAATACTGTTTCAGAGTATAAAACATAAAATAAGTTAGGTTATTTTCATTCAGTCTGGCTATTGTCCCATCATGAATATAATGATTATGATATGCCCTCGTGAACATTT
Organism: Platerodrilus igneus; assembly: GCA_036346225.1. Classification (NCBI taxonomy): domain Eukaryota; kingdom Metazoa; phylum Arthropoda; class Insecta; order Coleoptera; family Lycidae; genus Platerodrilus; species Platerodrilus igneus. The sequence goes on from JARFIW010001621.1 coordinate 221,712, forward strand.
CCGGAATTAGAAGTGTATAAGTGGCGTACTCACAGGTTAAGGGCGCGATCGCATCCCTCTATTTTCATAACACGAACTAATTTTAAAATAGCCGGGTTTGTGGTATAGCTATCGCATGATAGAGGGAACTACTTTATTTTAACTTTAGTAAATACGGCAGGATGCTATTTTCTCAATTCTCATTCCTGTAAGTATTTGTCGTAAATGACCTTCGGCAAACTCGAACGCAAGCAAAGCGTCAGGTACATAGTGCATTCTTAGCCAAGGTCGTTTTCCGAAACAAATTTGTATAGTATTTATTGTATTATTTCATTTATGTACATATTGTATTCGCTAATTGTTATTTTTGAATGTGTAGTTCATAGAGTGACATTTCGTTATTAGAAACAAACATTTAGAGCTTTATTTAGTGTGGGTGTATTTGAACTTGGAAGTGAGTATATTTTAAATTCTAATACTTTGTGAAAGTGACTACGTTTATGTCGGTATTTTGAATCCGGATTGAAGTCAAGCGGCTTCAAATGTCAATCCCAATCCCAAGCGTTTATATGTAAAGGGTTTAAAAAAGAAGGTGTTATTAAATTACTTTCTCGGTTATGTTGATAAAAATAAAAACCGGAAAATGACATGATGCGAAGTTAGGTACGTATATGCACTTGAAGTGTCATTTCAGGTAAATTAAAGTGCTTACCCTTTTATATGGATAGTTTGAAGCCGCTTCAGTCAAGTCAAGCTGTAAATTTTTGGGATTGACTTGAACTGTTCAAGCCGCTTGAAATCATATTCTTGCGTGTTTAAATCCAAGCTTGAAAGTGGATTACTCGAGCAGTTTGATTTCAAACCGGATTGAAGTAACCGAAATAAACGTAGTCAAATGGACAAAATTAATTATATATTTCATTCGATTTTGAAAATGCGTGTTCAAATATTGACTTTAATTTTTGTAGATAGATTCTTGAATAAATAAATTATTTGCTTTGCATACATTATTTTATCAAAAATACTCGTTATTTAATTTATGACACCGAATGGTGAAACGGAGTACACTAGCTTTTTTGTCCTAAATAAATTAGTTTAAAAACAACATAAATCCTATTTATAATTTAAGCAGTCCCTTAAACATGTCCTATCATATTGAGATCCAGTCTAATAGATTTTGCAAAATCTTACTTTTAAGAAAAAACAATGTTTTGAAATTTCTGGCGAAAATATAACTATTACTAATAACATGAAAAGTCGTTAGATTTCAAATTTTTCTCACAATTATACACCAATTTAGGAGAATTACAGTTGCTTACTTTTCTTTTCAAAACTTAAATAAGAAAACACCTATTTCTAAAAAATTTAAAATAATGTCCTAGGACTAAAAATGATCAACTGATTCTAAAAAACTATAGGGTGTGTAGTTTCTACGGTACTTTTCACTTCTAGTCAGACCGTAAATAATTTGAAATTCACAATTATTTCAAAAAATATGTACTCCCGCTTTGTCTTGTACAAGCCTTCCAAATTTCAAATATTTATCTGAAATACGGAAAAGGTTACAGTATACTTACTTTCTGTTGTCGCCTGGTGTAAAGTTTCTTTTATTTACGTATTTACATTTTACAGATGGGTAAACATAAGCAGGTATATAGCCAAAATCCCAGTGGTACCAGAAAGCGATCGTTTAAGTCTAAAGCAGCTCGCTTAAGATGGCAGAAAATGCAACAATTACCGCTGTAAGTTATAATACATTCAGTAGTGTAGCTAGGATATCTTTATGAGGCTGTTTGTTTTGGAATATAAAATCCAAAAACATTGAAAATATATCTATTTAAATGTCGCATATCCACCCACAAAAATTATACATTCTTCAGATGCCTTGAACATAGAAAACCACAAATTATCTGACTTTCCATATACATATTAATTAGATGTCATACTAAAATCCAAACTTTTTCAGGTTGAAATCCATATCAGATAATTTTGACAAGCCTGACCCTTCAGGTTTGCAAAGATTACCCGAGGTAGTTAGTAATCCAACTACTTTATCTGAAGAAACTTCCGACCCAGATACAATGAATTTGCAGACTCGGACAAAGTAAGCAAATTTGTATAAATAATCCAAATTATTATATCATTGTATTTCATATTCAGAGAACTATGTGAAAAATCAACCGAGGAAAGGTCACATACACCTCCAGATAATTGGTCATTTATACCAGAAGCAGACTATAATAGGTAAGACATTGTTATTTGTATTTCATATCCATGTCGGAAACTATGTATAGGTAGGAAATTCATCTACAGGGTGATACATTTAGTATGTCAAAAGTAGCTATATATGTATATATATATATATATATATATATATACGAATAAGATATATCGACTGTTTGAAATATATTTTGGTATAGATTTCCTCAGACTTGTCAAATTAATTAAACACTCTTTTAATCTTTCGAGCTTTCGATAAACTTTTTATCTTCTTCAGGAATGTTTATGTGAGTTTATAGAAGCATACAACTACGGAATTTGGACATTACTTCATATAAAACCCAAAGTGACAGACTATTACATAACCCTATGAAGATTATGTAATTGTCTGTCACTTTTGAGATGTTTGCTTTTAATCTTAAATGAAGTAATGTCCAACTTCCAAAGTTGTATTCTTTTATAAACTCACATAAACATTCCTGAAGAAGATAATAAATTTATCGAAAGCTCGAACGATTAAAAGAGTGTTTAATGAATTTGACAAGTCTGACTGCTTCCTCGAAATCTATACCAAAATTATATATATATATATATATATATATATATATATATATATATATAGTTGATATTGAATAATATCATGTCCTGCATATTTATTTTTATAAAAAGTGATTACGGTTACTGAGGACTGAAGAATAAAATTAAAAACTTGGATTGTATGCTAACGTTTCGTAAAATTTATTACATTATCACAGCTATAAAAGAACAACTAAGTATAAATTAACATTTGTTAAAAATAAGTACCTTAATACTTAAATAATTAAAATAAATGACTAGACCTAAACGATACAATCTAATTAAAAGGTGTGTTATTGGTATCAACATAAAGATATAAGCGACCGGTTGAGTTAGTATAAATTGTTGTTAGTGTAGAAAGGATATATAATATAAAATTTTCTAAATGTTAGTTAGCGAAGAATACACTTATGGTTATATTTAGTATTATAAAGTCATTGGTAGGTTGGTTATGCTAAGTTAAAAATATTAATGTATATTGCAGACAGATTTTGGGTATCCGTTTTTTGATTAATTGAATTTTTTTCTTTATATATAAAAAACATTTCTTTAAACAAACGACGTGTAAGATTTTCTTCTACGGCTAAAACAGAGGTATTTTCGTAGTCAAATTCATGTTTTTTTTATTTGTAATCTCTATTAATAAGTAACTGCTTGGTCTGGCCTATGTATTGACCATCGCAGCTTGTACAAGGTATGCTATAGATACCTTGTACAAGCTGCGATGGTCAATACATAGGCCAGACCAAGCAGTTACTTATTAATAGAGATTACAAATAAAAAAAACATGAATTTGACTACGAAAATACCTCTGTTTTAGCCGTAGAAGAAAATCTTACACGTCGTTTGTTTAAAGAAATGTTTTTTATATATAAAGAAAAAAATTCAATTAATCAAAAAACGGATACCCAAAATCTGTCTGCAATATACATTAATATTTTTAACTTAGCATAACCAACCTACCATTAACTTTATAATACTAAATATAACCATAAGTGTATTCTTCGCTAACTAACATTTAGAAAATTTTATATTATATATTCTTTCTACACTAACAACAATTTATACTAACTCAACCGGTCGCTTATATCTTTATGTTGATACCAATAACACACCTTTTAATTAGATTGTATCGTTTAGGTCTAGTCATTTATTTTTAATTATTTAAGTATTAAGGTACGTATTTTTAACAAATGTTAATTTATACTTAGTTGTTCTTTTTATAGCTGTGATAATGTGAATAAATTTTACGAAACGTTAGCATACAATCCAAGTTTTTAATTTTTATACTTCAGTCCTCAGTAACCGTAATCACTTTTTACAAATATATATATATATATATATATATATATATATGTGTGTGTGTGTGTGTGTGTGTGTGTGTGTGTGTGTGTGTGTTAACTATCTAAAATATTTATATGTATATATATAATTGCAATTAATAAGATGAAATAATAACTTAGACTTTTATAAGTAAGCCCAAATGATCATTTCAAATCGAGCTAGTAATTGAAAGATGTAAAATATAAGGCCTTGGACAGGATTTGAACCTGCATCTCAGTTTTGGCGGAATTGTGCGTTTACCAATTACGCTACCGAGGCCGATGGCTATAATTGGGAAATTTACAAATTTAAATCGTGCACAGTACCATATATAAACCTAACTTTCAATTACGTTTAGCATTTTGTCAATCATATCTGAGATTGTCAATTTTGACTATATATAATATATATATATATATATATATATATCAACTCACCTTGTGTAAAAACTACTTATAATATACATATATATATATATATATATATATATATATATTTATATTGATATAATTATGAACACCCTGTAGATATGAAACAATTTTTAAAATAATACAGGCTACAATTTGTGTAAATGGTTTTTTTTTTAATTTCTACAATAAATAACCGGTATATTAAACTTTGTCACACTAGTGAGTCGTCCTGTGAATATGCTAAATTTTGGGTTTCTAAAAATCTAATATTTTGTTTTGTTTTTTAGAATAGAGGCTCATAAATTATATTTCGAGATAAATCACTCTCCTAAAGAACCAACTGTTAGTGGAAACCGCATTGTGGATTTGCAATATGTATTAAGTTGGTCCATAGATCTGCAATACCGACATTCCCAAATTTGTACTGGTGGAAAACTATATTTGAAAGAGGAATGTAACAGAGGATTAGGTCTAGTAAGCTGCCTTATGTTTGCATGTACAATGTGTGATAAAATATACAAGCATTACACTGAAGATATTTCGCAAAAATCAAAAATTAATTATGGATTTGTTTGGGGTACTCTGGCAACTGGCAGTACATATGGCCATTCTCAGGAACTATTTGCAGTTATGGATGTACCTCCCATGACACTCTACCAATTTAAAAAAATTGAAGCCGAATTAGGCGCTGTAAGAAAATCAAATTGTTTAATATCTTACTTGACAGTTTGTTTAGGTATGGAAGGACAATCTTATGAAAGATATGGAAGAAAATGGAAAAGTAGAGTTAGAGTTGGCAAGACAAAACCTTGATGTTGATGCAGATGGAATTCCATATATTACAGTATATCTGGATGGAGGTTGGAGCAAAAGGTCATATGGCCATAGTTATGATGCTGCTTCGGGAGTGGTGAGTATCGTTACTATAACCTTTAATGCAATTATAATAAAATAATATTTTCTACTATATTTTGAAATACTTTACAGTATTTGTACTATAACAACATTTTTATGTATATCTGGACATTAGATAATTAATTAGCAAACACTTATAAAGATCATTATATCACAGATTTATGTATGCATAATTGTTATGACTTCTATTAATTTAGCTATTAAATAAATAATAAACATAAAACTTAATATTGCTAGAACAAAAATGTTATATGCACCCTGTATATCAAGTGTTTATATTTTTGTTGTATAAGGTGTCTTTGCATGTATATTATGAACTTTCAAGTGATTGATGTTGTTATGTATAGAGTGGAGGGAGAGCATTAGGAAGTATTATGCCAGAGTTTGGCCAAAACGGTTTTGCTCTGTTGAGCAGTTGTTCACTACATAAACACAATTTGTAATAACCTTTATCAAAATAAAGGTTATTACAAACTGTGTTTTAGTATTAATTACGTTTAATTAATAATACAAGTAATAACATAACAGATGTAAAACTCTATTTACAAATATAATAATTACATATAAAAATTTCCATTGCGTTGTTCGAATATTGCAGTAATGTTTTATATTTTTAGGCTGCTATCATTGGAAGGCGCACCAAAAGTTATTGTTTTTAGGAGTTCGTAACAAATATTGTTCGATTTGTGCTAGAGCCACCAACAAAAACTTCCTCCAAATAAACACATTTTTAAACCTTTTTGGGTTTTTTTTTAAAAAAAAACCCCCTTTGGGGATTAAGGGTTTTTTTTCCCCCCCCTTTTTCCCTTTGTGGGGAAATTTTAAAAAAAAAACTAAAAAAAAAAATTTTTTTTAAACAATTGGGAAAAAAAAAATTTTTTTTTTTTTTTTGGGGGTTTTTTTTCCGGGTTTTAAAAAAAATTTGGGAAAAAAATTCCCAAATAAAACCTTGTTTTTAAAAAAAAATTTTTTTTTTTTTTAAAAAAGGAAATTTTTTTTAAAAATTGAAACCCGAAGGGAAAAAACCCCTTTTTAAAACAAATTTTTTAAAATTTTTGGGAAAATTTTAAAAAAAAGGGGGGGAAAATTTAAAATTTTTTTAAATTTCCTTTAAAATTTCCCTTAAAATTTAAAATTTAAAAAAGGGGGAAACCCCTTTTTTCCTTTTTTGGGAAAAAACCCAAAAATTTAATTAAAAAATTTTTAAACCCCATTAAAAAGGGGAAAAAACCCCCTTTTTTCCCCGGCCCCTTTTCCCCTTTTTAAAAATTTTTTCCCAACCCTTTTTAAAAGGGAAAATTTTTCCCAAAAAAAAACCAAATTTTTTTAAATTTAAAATTAAAATTTTTCCCAAATTTTTTAAAATTTTTAAAAAATTTAAAACCCCCCCCCCCTTTTTTTTTTTAAAAAATTTTCCCGTTTAAATTTTTTTTTTTGGGGGGTTTTCCCCCTTTTCCAAAAAAATCCCCCTTTTTTTAAAAAAAAAAAAATTTTTTTTTTTTTTTAATTTTTTGGTTTTAAATTTTCCCGGGTTTAAATTTTTTTTTTTTAAATTTTTTAAAGGGTTTTTTTAAATTTCTTTAAAAAAGGGTTTTAAATTTTAAAAAAAAAAAAAATTTTTTTTAAAAGTTTTTTTTTTAAAAAAAATTTTTGGTTTAAAAACCCAAAAATTTAAAAAAAAAAAGGTTTTAAAAAAAAAAAAAGGGGAAATTTTTTAAAAAAAAAAAAAATTTAATTAAATTTTTTTTTTAAAAAAATTTTTGGGGAAAAAAATTTTTTTTTAAAATTTAAAAATTTTTTTAAAGGGTTTTTAAAAGTTTTAAAAAAATTTATCCCCTTTAATTTTTCCCAAAAAAAAAAAAATTTTCTTTAATTTTGGGGGGTTTTTTAAAAAATTTTTTTTTAATTTTTTTTTTTTTTTAAAAAAGGGGGAATTTTCCCCATTAAAACCCCCCCTTACCCCCGGGGTTTTTTAAAAAAGGGGAAACCCTTTAAACCGGGGTTTTTTTTTTAAAAAAACCCCGTTTAGGGGTTCCCGGGGGGAAGGGGAAAAATTTTAAAAAAAAAAAAAAATTTTTTTTTTAAAAAAAAAAAAACCCAAATTTTTTAAAACCAAAAAACCCTTTAAAAAAAAAATTAACCCGGGGGGCCCAAATTTGGGTTTTTTTTAAAAACCCCCCCCTTTTTGTTGGGAAAGGGTTTCCGGGTTTTTTTTTTAAAAAAAGGGGTTTTTTTTAAAATTTGGGGGCCCTTTTTTTTAAAAAAAAAAAAAACTTTAAAAAAAAAAATTTTTTAAAACCCCCAAAAAAATTTTTTAATTTTCCTAAAAATTTTGGTTGAAATTTTAAAAAAAAAAAAAAAAACCATTAATTTTTTTTTTGGGTTTTAAAAAAAAATTTTTTTTTTGTTTTAAAAAAAAATTTTTAAAATTTCCGTTTTAAAAAAACCCCCTTTTTTTTTTTTTTTTTAAAAATTTTCCCCCCTTTAATTTAAAAACCCCCCAAAAATTTTTAAAACCCCTTGGGAAACCCCCCAAAAAATTTTTTCCCCTTTAAAAATTTGGGGGGGGGGAAAAAAAAAAAAAATTTTTTAAAAAAAACCCCTTTAAAAAGGCCCCATGGAATTTGGTTTTAAAAGGGAAAACCTTTTTTTTTTAAAAAAAACCCTTTTTTTTAAAACCTTTTTCAAAAAAAAAAAATTTTTTTTTTTGCGGAAATTCCATCCACCCAAAAAAAAAAGGGGGGTTTTGGTTTTTTCCCTCCCTTTTTTTGGGGAAAAACCCCCCCTTTTGGGGGCCCCCGGCCCTTCCAAAATTTTTTCCCCGGCACCCTTTTCCAAAAAATTTTTGGCCCCCCTTTTTTTTTTTTTTTTGGGGGGGAAAAACCCCCCCTTTTTTTAAAAAAATTTTTTTTAAAATTTTTCCCAACTTTTTAATTTTAAAAAAATTTTTAAAAAAAAAAAATTTTTTTTTTTTAAAAAATTTTTTAAAAAAAACCCCTTTTTTTTTAAAGGTTTTTTTTTTAAAAAAATTTTAATTAAAATTTTTTTTAAAAACCCCTTTCCCCTTTTTCCCTTTTTAAAAATTTTAATTTCCCAAAAAGGTTTTAATTTAAAAAATTTTTTTTTTTTATTTTTTTTTAAAAAATTTTTTTTCCTTTTTTCCTTTTTTTTCCCCTTTTTCCCTTTCCCTTTTAAATTTACCCCTTTAAAACCCCCTTTGGTTTTTTTAAAAATTTTTTTTTAAAAATTTTTTAATTTGCATTTCCCCCTTTTTAAAATATTTTTTTAAAAATTTTTTTCCCTCCAAAATTTTTTTAAAATTTTTTTTTTTAAAAAAAAATTTTTTTTTCCCAATTTTTAAAAAAACCCCCCCAAAATTTCCTTTTAAACCCCCGGAAAAAACCCGGGTTTTTGGGAAAAAAATTTTTTAAAAAAAAGGGAAATTTAAGGGGAAAAAATTTTTTAAAACCCTTAAAAAATTAAAAAAAAACCCTTTTTCCCCCCCGGGGGTTTTGGGGGTTTTCCCCCCCCAAAAAAAAAATTTTTTCCCAAATTTTTTTTAAAAAATAAAAAATTTTTTTTTTTTAAATTTTTTTTTTCCCCAAACCAACCCCCTTTTCCCCTTTCCCCCCCCTTTTTTTTCCCCCTTCCCTTTTTTTAAAAAAAATTTTTTTTTTCCCCCAAAAAAAAAAGGTTTAACTTTTTTTTTTTTTTTTAAAATTTTTTTTTTTTTTTAAAAAAAAAATTTTTTTTGGGAATTTTTTTTTTTAAATTTTTTCCAATTTTTAAAAAAATTTTTTTTTTTTAACCAAATTTTTTTTTTTTTTTTTTTCCCCTTTTTTTTAAACCCCCCAAAAAATTTTTTTTAAAAAAGGGCCCCAAATTTTAAAATTTTTTTTAATTTTCCCTTTTTTTTTTTTTTTCCCCCCCTTTTTGGGAACCCTTTAAATTTTTTTTTTTTCCCCCCCAATTTTAAATTATTAAAAAAAGGAAAAATTTTTTTTGGGCCCCTTTGGGGGGAAAAAAGGGGGTTTTTTTTTTTTTTTTTTTTTTTTTTAAAAAAAAAGGTTTTAAAATTTTTTCCCCAAAATTTAAAACCCTTTTTCCCCAAAAAAGTTTTTTCCAAAAAAAATTTTTTTTTAAAAAACTTCCCCCAAAAAATTTTTAAAAATCTTTGTTTTTTTTTTAAATTTTTTTTTTGGAATTTTTCCTTTTTTTTTTTTTAATTCCTTTTGGTTTTAAAAAAAATTTTTTTTCCCAATTTAATTTAAAAAAATTTTTTTTAAATTTTGGGCTTTGGGTTTTTAAAAAAATTTTTTATTTTTTTAAAATTAAATTTGTTTTTTTTTTTTAATTTTTTAAAAAAAAAATTTTTTTTTTTTTTTTTAAAAATAATTTGGGTTTTTAAAAATTTAAAAAAACATTTTTCCAATTTTTTTTTTTTTTAAAATTTTAATTTCCCCCTTTTTTTTTTCCCCCAAATTTCCTTTTTTGGGAAAAACCCCTTTTTTGGGTTTCCAAGGAAAACCCGGGGGCCCAACAAAAAAAATTTTTTTTTTTTTAAATTTTAAACCCCCCAAAAAATTTTTTTTTTTTTAAAATTTTTTTTTTGGAAAATTTTTTCCCTTTTCCCCGAAAAATTTTAAAAATTTTTTTTAAAAAAAAATTTTTTTTTTTTTTTTTTTTTTTTTCCTTTAAAAAAATTTAAAATTTTTTTTAAAAAAATTTTTTTTTTTCCCCAAAAAAATTTTTAAAATTTTTTTTTTTTAAAAACCCCAAAAGGGGAAAATTTAAAAAGGGGTTCTTTTAAATTTTTTTTAAAAAAATTTTTTAAAATTTTTAAATTTTGGGGGAAAATTTGGGGAAAAAATTTTTAATTTTTTCCCCTTTCCAAAAAAATTTTTTTCCCAAAAAAATTTGGTTTAACCCCATTGGGGAAAAAACCCCCAAAGGGTTAAAACCCCAAATTTTTTTCCCCTTTTTTTTTGGGGTTTGGCCCCAAAAAAATTTTAACCCCAAAAAAAATTTTTTTTTTTTTTTTTTTTTGGGGAAAAAATTTTTTTTCCAAAAAGGGGTTTTTTTTAAAAAAAAAAATTAAAAAAAAATTTTAAAAAACCCCCGGGGGGGAAAAAAAAAAAAATTTTTTTTTTAATTTTAAAGGGGGTTTTGGAAACCCGGGGGGAAAAAAACCCCCCTTTTTTAAAAAAAAAATTTTTTTGGGGGGGGAAAAACCCCTTTTTTCCCCTTTTAAAACCCCGGGGAAAACCCCCTTAATTTTTTTAAATTTTTGGGGTTTAAAAAAATTTTTTTGGTTTTTTGGGGAAAAATTTTTTAGCGGCCCCGGGGAAAACCCCTTTTTTTTTTTAAAAGGGGAAAAAGGGTTTTTTTTTAAAAAAAAAAAAAATTTTTGGCCCTTTTTTTAAAATTTAAAAGGGGGTTTAAATTTTTTCCCTTTTTAAAAATTTAAACCCGGGGGGGAAAAATTAAATTTTTCCCCGGTTTTTTTTTGGGGAACCCCGGGGGCGGAAAAAAATTTTCCTTTTTTCCCAAAAAAATCTTAAAAAAAGGAAAAAAATTTTTTTTGGGGCCCCCAAAAAATTTTTTTTTCCCAAATTTTTAAAAACCTTTTAAAAATTTTGGGGGGAAAAAAAACCCCAAAATTTCCCTTTTTTTTTAAAAAGGGGAAAATTTAATTTTTAACCCAATTAAATTTAAAAATTTTTTTTTGGTTTGGGGGGGAAAAAACCAAAAAAAAACCCTTTTTAAAAAAAATTTTTTTTTTTTTTTTGGGGGAAAAAAAAAAAAAATTTTTTTTAAAAAAGGGGGCCCAAATTTAAAGGTTTAAAAAGGGGAAAAATTTTTAAAAATTTGGGTTAAAGTAATTTTTTTTTTGGGGGAAAAAACCCAAAAAAAAAAAAAAATTTTTTTTTTAAAAAAAAAAAAAAAAAAATTTTTAAAAAAAAAACCCCCAAAAAAAAAAAAGGTTTAAAAACCCTTTTTGGAAAACCAAAAAGGGGGGAAAAAAAAACGGAAAAAAAAATTTTTTTTTTTTTTAAAAAAAAAAAGGGGTTTTTTTAAAAAAAAAATTTTTTTAAAACCCAAAAAATTTTTTTTTTAAAGGGGAAAACCCAAAAAAAAAAAAAAAAAAAAATTTTTGTTTTCCAAAAAAAAATTAAAATTTTTAAAAACAAAAATTTGGGGTTTTTTAACAAGGGGAAAAAAAAAAATTAAAACAAATTTTTTAAAAAATTTTTTTTCCCCCCTTTTTTTTTTTTTAAAAAAAAATTTTTTTTTTTAAAAAGGTTTGGGGGGAAAAAAAATAAACTTAAGTGAGAAAATATAATTTTTTGCATGAAAAAACAACAATAAAATACAATATTGCACAAAATAGTTAAGCACTTACAACATCATACGGCTAGTTTTAATGTACTTAAATTTATCCAAAATAACAGTAAAATCTATTTGTTCTACATAATTAGATTCAATTATAATTTGCGAATCCTTTATTAGGATCTGCCTAAATGGATTTTTTTTCTATATCAAACAAAAAGCAAAGGAAACAAATCATTTTGTTCGCACGAGGAGAGTAAACCAACCAATCCCAAATAAACCAAGAACCAGTATTTTGCGTATCTCTTGAATACCATGAAACATTATTAGATTTTCTTTCTTTGGCAGCTGCAGATTTGTTAAAATTGTCTCTTAGTCCCGGTTGACAAGGTTCTCCTATAATTAATTTACGAATAACATCAGGCGCTAAATGGATGTTTTTGAAAAAGATCGTATCAGATGAAAAGAAACCATGTGCATGATTCAAATTTTTTAGTTATGGCATTATCTGAAAAAGAAATTATTCTATATTTATTACAGTATTACACGCTTTTGCCTATTGCAGGGAAAAATTGCTCTACAACTAAGTAAACTTATTTCATTAATCAACAGTGGAACGTAATCCTGTTTAACCGCACGACAATGATTGGTTTTGTTGAACATACTCCTAACCTTCTAATAGATAGTATGCGAAATGTTGTGTTGAAAAATGATCGTTCCCTTCCTCGTTAGTGTATATTATGCATTGTCTGATTGTAAAGTCCTAATATATGTAGTTTACTGTGTACCTCGTTCGGATGAGAGGTAAAATGGAGGTTCCATGTGTGAGTGTTGTCACGCACGTTAAAGATCCCTACCTTGCTGGGAACAGCAACGGTTCGGCAAAATTCCAAATTTTCCAGGTAAAAAAAAACTCGCTTTCTGGCCAATGTAGTACCTTCGGGTGGAGCATTGAAAAAATCACATTTAAGGTGTTTTGAGGGTGACGGTTTCGTGGCGTAGTGGTATGCGTGTGACTACTACGCCCAAAGTCCCGAGTTCGAATCCCGACATGGTCCGTTTGAAAAATGTTAGGGGAGCATTTTCCACAAAAATACACTTTCGTTCGGATAAGAGGTAAAACGGAGGTCCCGTGTGCGAGTGTTGTCACGCACGTTTAAGATTCTTACCTTTCTTGGAACAGCAAGGGTTCGGAAAAAATCCAAATTTTTCAGGTAAAAAAAGACTCGCTTTCTGGCCAATGTAGTACCTCAGGGTGGAGCATTGAAAAAACAAATGTCTGTGGCGTAGTTGGTATGCGTGTGACTACTACGCCCAAGGTCCCAGGTTCGAATTCCGACACGGTCCGCTTGAGAAATATTAGGCAAGCATTTTTCATAGAAATACGCTCTCGTTCGGGTGCGAAATAAAATGGAGATCCCGTGTGTGTGTTGTCACCCTTAAAGATCCATACCCTGCTTGGAACAGTAATGGTTCGACAAAATTCAAAATTTTTCAAGTAAAAAAACTCGCTTCCTGGCCAAGGTAGTACCTTTGAGTGGAGCATTGGAAAATCACATGTATGATTGTAAAGGGGGTAAGCAGCCTGTGACTGCCAAGTTTCCCCCGCACTTGAACATCTGGCGATGTAATATTTTTTTCCAATATATCTTTCTGCATAGTCAACATTAGTTGCAGATATTTCACAACCAACACCTGTAGTTATTTATAATAATCATCAAATTTATCTACGCTTATTTTTTCGTCATTAGGTTTTCAGTTTTAAAACTGGTTGGACACGTACCTCCACTTATTTATATTCTGAGCTAGTCTACACAGTTTCCTGAAATTGACACATAGCCTATATACAGCTCGGTTGCCCTTTTATTGTTTTCTAATTATATGCCATATTTCACCGAGATGCAGTGATATGTGAAGGGCATTAAGCAGCCTGTGGCTGCCAAGATCCCCCAACACTTAGACATCTGCCGAATTTAAAGTTTTCCAGTAATTCCTTTTACACAATTAATATTATTCGAGAATTTTGCACAGCCAATACCTGTAGTGGCTTATGATAATCATCATGTTTAAATACATTTGCTTTTTTCGTCATTTGTTTATCCATCTTGGGACTGACTGGACGCGTATCTCCATTGATTTCTATTCTGAGATAGCTTACTCATTTCCCTGAAATTCCCACAGCCTATATCTTTCATTATCTGCGTGCAATAGTCTAACCTAGATCTACCTCTACTTTTCCGTTTTCCTATCTCTGCTTCTAATATATTTAGCACTATTCCTTCATGCTATAGTATGTGGCCTATCATCCTACCTCTCCTATTGTTTACCGTTTTTCACATATTTCCCTCTTCCCCTTCCATCTTTAGTACCTCTCTGTTCTTAACTTTGTCTGTCCATGATATCTTTATCATACGTCTGTAGCACCACATTTCAAAGGCTTCTACCTTTTACTTGTCTTCTCCTACTGTCCAGGCTTCACAGCCCTACAGTGGTATGCTCCACACATATGTTTTAAGCAATCTTTTACTTCTTTCTATGTTTGTTGTATTTGAACACAGTAGTTGCTTTTCTTGTTAAACGTAGTACGACCTTGTGCTAATCTTTGTTTTACATCTGCTGTTTGCTCTTTGTATAAGCTATGTACTATTCGTCTATCTTTATAACTCATTCCAATCTTTTTGAGTATTTCGAACATTTTTCTTCATTGTACATTGTCAAACGCTTTTTCTAGATCGACAATCCCTTATACACCCTTTCCCCTTTTTCTATCGTTTTGTCCATTACCACCGTCAGGGTTAAAATAGCCTCCCGTGTTCCTCTGTTTTGCCTAAATTCAAATTAATCTTCTCCTAGTATTTCTTCAGCTCGTTTTTCCATTCGTATTTGTACAATTCTAGTTAATATTTTTGACACTTGTGCTGTCAAACTTATTGTTAGAAAATTTTCACATATATCTGCGCCTTACTTTTTTGGTATAGTTACTATGATGTTACGTTTGAAATCTTTGGATATCTCGCTTGTCTTATCCATATAGCTTACAATTTGGAAGAGACGTTCTGTTACTGCTTGTCCAGCGGTTTTTAAAGTTGCTGCTTGCACCTTATCTGTACCCGGCGCCTTACCATTTTTCAAACCCTTTAATGATAATTCAAACTCATCTCTAAGTATAAGATATCCCATCTCATTATTTTCAATGGCGATTCCTGTTCTAATGCTGTTAGTTCCTCGCCTGCATATAAATTCCCTATATATTCTTGCCATCTACCCACTTTCTCTACATTTTCTATAATGACGTTTCCTCCCGCGTCCTTTATATTTTTGCTATACGGTTTTATATCCTTAAAATTGATTCTAATTAGTTTGTATGCTTCATCTGTCTTTTCCTATTTCCATCTTAGTTTGTACCTCTTTGCACTTTTCATCAATCCATTGTTCTTCAGCTTTCCTGCATTTGCAAATAATTTCCCATTTCATTGCTTTGTATCTCTGTTTTCCTGTTTCGTCTGATTTATTTTTGTATTTTCGTCTTTCTTCTATTAAATTCAGGATATTCTTTGATATCCATGGTTTCTTATTTTCTTTTTGTGTATACACCAGAATTAAAAGGAGAAATTATTCGCAAATGCAAAAAAGCTGAAGAACAATGGATTGATGAAAAGTGCAAAGAGGTACAAACTAAGAAGGTAATAGGAAAAACAGATGAAGCATACAAACTAATTAGAATCAATTTTAGGAATATAAAACCATATAGCAAAAATATAAAGGACGCGGGAGGAAACGTATCTCTGGCCGCCATGTCTAAGCTGGATTTAATGTTATTCGATTTTGTTTCTACTTCCTTAGTATAAGAAATTTTTCCGATATCTGTCAGCAATTCATTTGACCTTTTATCGAACCTTTCTTGAATATTTTTATTTTTTAGTTTCTCAAAGTCAAAGTGCCTTTTTCCGTTTCTTTTTTTAAAATTTTTAAATTTAAGTGCGGCCTTCATAATTACGATGTTGTGGTCAGTATCTATATCTGCTTCTGAGTAGCTTCTACAGTTTTTACTTGATTCCTAAACCGTTGTCTAACAAGAATGTAATCTATTTAATATCTCCTTGCATCTTCCACGTATATCGTCTTCTAGCATGATGTTGAAATAATGTTTTGTGAGAAAAATGATCTTGTCGCAAAATTTTACCAGCCTATTTATTTCCTCTGTCGTTTCTCTTGCCTAAACCAAATAAACCTTCTACCGCTCCTTCCTTACCCTCACCTACCAATGCATTAAAATCGCCCGCAAGTATTAAATTTTCATGTCCTTTTACGTATCTTAGTACGTCTTCGATATTTTGTAGATCCTTCCACCTCTTCGTCACTGTAGCTAGAGGTGGGCATGTATACTTCTATTATGACAGTGTTTACCGGTTTAGATTCTAATCTAACCATCAGTACTCTTTCGTTCTTTTGCAAGTAACTTTCTAGACAGTGTCCTATCTTTTTTCGTATAACTATCCCCACACTCAAATTTCTTTCTTCTGCACCTATATGAATTACCCTGAAGTCTCCACTCCAAATATCCACCGCCTCTGGCCACGGAACTTCGCTAATCCCTACTATGTCTAGTGCTAGCCTATTCATTTTTATTTTCAGGTTCTCTAGCATACGTACTTCATACTTCTAACATTCCACGCTCCGACTTGCAGAATGTTCTGGACTCTTATTCTGAACTTTCCGACCGCATCCTCCGAAGTAGTCCCCTCCCGGATATCCGAATGGGGGACTATTTTAACTCCGGAATCTTTTACCCCAGAGAATGCCATCATGTTTATTACAATTTAAGCACGCTGTGTACAACGCATGTTAATAATAGTTATAGTGATGACCTCCCTTGTCCTGTTAAAATAATAAATAGCTTACCCGTTTTTTGAATGCTGTTGTTTTAAAAATCTGACAGTTCATCGCTATCGTTTGCAAAATTCTATTTCTATTTCACTATCAAGAGCCGAAAGGTTTTCTGACTCATTATTTTTTGATGTTGAAGAAACATCAGATATTGCTGCTTTTGACTCTAAAATATTTATTTCAAAAACTGGAGAATCAGAAATCCGAAGGTGACTGAAAACACTTTTTCAGATTTATACGATTTGCCGACACAAGTTTTCTCATTCAAGAGTATTTCAGAAATTAAGATTTTTAAATGCGTTTTGTTTATTGAACGAAGACCTATCTCTTGTAAAACTGAAAAATAATATTCATTACTTTTAAGAAAACATTAATTCTGAAATGATCTCCACTGTTTTCGATTTGATGGTGATTTTTAGTGTCATCAGAGAATATTTTTTGAATATCGTTAAAATTTTTTCCTGGTTTTTATCATACTGTATAAAGTCTTTTTAAATAATGGCTCAGTTGCGTATATTTTGAGATTTACTTTGAAGCATTTTCAAAATGGCATATATTAATTGCAAACTTTTGTATCTGGTGCAATTAAAAAAAAAAAACTTTTAAACATTTCCACATCTTTTTAGTGATTTTTTTACGTCGATTTTATCTTTAGTTTTAGACGTTAATATTATTTTGGTAAGTGTTTTTAATATATTTACAAAACTGAAATGTAAAACATTCAATGCATTATGTCTAGAAGGCCACCTTGTAGGTATCAGTCTTTTAAGTTTAACCCTATCTTTTTCTGTATTATTTTCAGGAAACAATAAAGCCCATCTTGAGATACTATTTTCAAAATAAGTATACACTTTCTTAACAAAATTAAAAAAAAACTTGTATCCGGTGCAGCGAACGCAAGATGCATTTTAAATTTTTCCGAAATTTTGGCTTTAACGCCATTGTAAATACCATTCATATTTGCTGCAACGTCATATCCTTGACCACGAAGTCTATCTCAAGGTAGATTTTACTCAATATTTCTGTTTTATTTTATCACATATAGTATTTGCAGTCTGGTTCTCTGCTGACATAAATCTTAAAAATGATTCTTTAATTAAAACGTTTAAAATCGTATTATCGGTTTTAATTATTTCAACATATCTAATTACTAAATAAAGTTGATCAGTTTTAGAAATGTTTTGTGTAGTATCAATAATTATTGAATAAAATCGACATATATTTATTCTACTCACTAAATCAGTTGTAGCGGATTTTCCAAGTAACTCCATTACTTCATTTTGGATGTTAAGACTTAGATAAGGTGTGGATTTCACAGCTTTACTGTGTATGCAGTGCGTTTCAATTGTAGGTCACATTTGGAAAATAATTGGAAAATATTCAGAAACATTCCAAGATTTTTGAATAGATTTCTTCATTATATTCTGTAAATGGCATGTACATGTAAGTAAGAGATTAATATTAATAACTGTTGTAACAAATTTACAATCAAAGGATGTTTTTTGACGAATTATATATAGATACGTTTTCAAATTCAATTTCTTTAAACGTCATTTTCGCAAATTTTGTAGCATTTATTATGTTCAGAGTTTGTTCATGCCTACTAGTAATTTGATTTTGGAGTACCCAGTATTCAGTAAATAGGATTTTATTGTTTTAAAAACAACCAACAAGGTTAACAATAACACTTGTTTAGTATATTAGAACAGAATAACGACATTCTATCGGTTGGATAACTTTTAGAATTTTTTATAGTAAAAATTAGAAAAATTTCTATTATTTTTATCTTTTGGAAATGGACCAATAGTCTGACAAGGACCGTTTAGAATTATAAATCATTTTTTATCACTGCTTAATTCCTTGAGGAAACGTAAGGGGTCAGTTACATTTCTTACTGCTACTAAAAATAAAAAACACATGCACCTCAACATTTTTATTTTATAAGATATTATGTACTTACAGTTAGTTATAGTTGAGGTTTTAAGTGTTTTAGAATGGCGACCTACGTTAATAAGTATAATTAATTATCACCATTTTACCTTTTACCTATAGGCAAATTTACAATAAAATGATTTTACTTTTGTAGTATTTTTAATAATTTATGTATACTTGGTAGTAATTCGATGTGATTTTAGACTCAATGTAGGTCAATCGACTAATAGCTGTGTGACTTTGGATTCATGTAGGTCAATTCAGCGGCGATTCCTGGATCACAAAAAGTGTAGGACGAACATATACTGTAGGAAAAAGAATTCATGTACGCCAGTAATGCCACACTACAAAAAAAAATCATAAATATTTATAATTACTACCATTTAAGGTTACTTAATAATAATGTATAAATTCAATTGACAACTCAAAGGAGAACTGACTTACCATAATTTAATTTATTTACTTGTATGTCAGGTTGATCCTTCTATCCTTTTTTGCCGCAAAGATATCTATGACAGAATCATAAAACTTGGGAGTTTTCTTTAACTCTCGAAATAATTCTTTTTCAATTGATATTAATTCCAAGCTACAAAGACGATCTTCTAATGTTGTGTTTCTATTGTACGACTTAATATGTTTCAATGCCGAAAAACTTCGTTCTGCTGAAGCACTTGTCACCGGAATCGTAAGAAAAGATTTACTAGATTTGCTAATTCCAGCACAGTTTCGTTTAAGTCACTTGATGCCAAGTAATCCTTTAATTTTGAAACGGCGTCATGTTTAAAAGATGGAAA
The DNA here is from genome assembly GCA_036346225.1 of Platerodrilus igneus. Taxonomy (NCBI): domain Eukaryota; kingdom Metazoa; phylum Arthropoda; class Insecta; order Coleoptera; family Lycidae; genus Platerodrilus; species Platerodrilus igneus. Next base: position 241,078 of record JARFIW010001621.1, read on the forward strand.
ATCATATACATAGGATAACTCTTGTTTAAACCCGTCTCATTAAAATATTGGGCATATGGAGAATTCATCAGGCTTTTAAGCAATTATAACGGGAATTTACGAGCGTAATCCTCAAATTTATCAGTAGTACATTATTGGTGTAATCACCCCCACATTTGCTCCAGAATCCCACATTTGCTCCCACATCTGGACCAATTTACATGTAAATCCCCATAAGGAGCAAATGTGGAGATGAATCTCCGCCTTGCTCCTCCTTGCTCCCCTTGCTCTTTGCTCGGACACCCCCAACCATTTTGATTACGTCACACCCGCATTCTTTCCACCCGCGAGATAAATCTTTCTCCGCATTTCCACCCACGAGATAAACCTATCTTGTTTGGTATCAATTAATATTAAAATTTTCTCAGCTACCCGAATCTCTAAGAATTTTTTAGATATCATCACCCCCAAGGGAGCTACCCTGATTTAAAGATTTCTTACCTGTAGCGATTTTGAGCGTTCTTATAATTTTTTTTACCATGCGATACATCTTGTTAGTCTAGAATTTTACGCAGAATTCGAATCTGCAAACAGATTTGAAATCGGACCACGCCCTGCAAAATTACACACATACCCTCTGCGAGATAAATCTTTCTCCACACTTCCACCCACGAGATAAATGTACATTGTTTGGTATCAATTAATATTAGAATTTTCTCAGCTATCCAAATTTCTAGGAACTTTTTAGATAGCTCCATTCCCCAAGTGAGCTACCCGAATTTTAAGATTTTTTTATCAATGTTGATTTCTAATCAGCTATCCTTTTTAATATCTACAATCTTTTAACCAAACACGTAGCAGTATTAACATAATTTAAGAATGCAAAAATTTAATAATTTACTTTATCCGATTTACAGTTTAATAAACTAATTACAATTTTTACAAAGTATAACATTTACCTTTTTCGTTTAACCAAATCCAAGCAGGTTAAAGTAACCTGTAACAAAAAATAGAAATTAAGATTAATGTAAAAAAGAGAAGACGTGTTTTCGATCAATAAGACATATTGTTGTTAATCTAACAATATGAGAATAATGTAAAAACATTCCAATGTAATGTGTTTTAAATATGTAAATGGGAAGGTCGACTTTTACGTAATCATTTTCCGAGTTAGATGTGAAAGCTGCATATAGTTTCTTTTTAAAAGTGTGTCCAAACAAATGCGGTTATTACAATAGGAAAGTACGCTAAATGCAAGTCAATTAATAGCAATTTAATACTGTTTACTGACCTACCTTAATTGTTTGTACAAGGAAACACAATAAAATATATACAAATATAGTAACTACCTTATATATTTATGCCCCCATGTGTAGGTTGCTGTACTATTAGGACCAGGGTATGCAAACTTTAACACCTCCATGTCGCACACTTTACACAGAATCTGTGGTTGTTTCGTACAAGACCCTTTAACAGCTGGCGGAGCTGAACGTTTACGGCTTGACATACCGTGCTGTTTTTCCTTGTGTCGCTGTGAGCTATTCTTGTGAAAGCGATACTGCAAGACCCAGAGTTTAAGTACTTTGCTGCCGACGGATGTATAAGCTTAACCGTGGACGATGTTACACCACGACATTCGTTCTGGTGCCGTTTGAGTGCATCCCTCCTGGTAAAGTAGACGTGACAGGGCTCGCATTTAAAAACGTTTAGTACAAAACAAAATCCGCACTATAAGACTTGATTTGTAATCGAACTAACTTATAACTAAAAAGCTTACTCTAGCGTACCTGATTTATGTTCCTTATAGAATGCATACCGAAGGTTTCCGAAGACACCCGAACGAAGTTGAGGATTCAGCGGGGGACTAAATGACGTCATAATCCTTGCTGCTCGTCCAATACATTTAGCGCCAATGCATGCACCTGGTTCGCATCGTCGATGGTGCAAATGCCGTCAGTAGAAACATCTGAAACGTCTTCCATGTTATACGGATCGCGTGCATATTAAAAATCCAAAAGGGTGGTAGCACACGCACACAAATTGTGTGCAAGTCGTGCTGTAGAAGATGCAGTGCTACTATAAACAAAAACTCAATAAAAACACTTTAAACCATTACTAAGGAAATACCAACTTGTTGTCTACAGGATACTTACTAATAAAGCAATTTAATTTAAATAACTTCTACGTCATACTTTAGGAAATGGTAGGCTTGAATATTTTCCAAATAAATCACCAAGCGAAAGTATATGCTTAGCAGTATTAAAATTAACCATTAATTTCCCATTTCTACGACTGTGGTTAATTATAGATTAAAATTTAATTTGTTCACGTTCGAGCTTCCCGTAAACTAACATATTTTATAGTAACAATGCGCTGTATAATACAAGCTTACCCCTTCGCCGCGCTACTGCTATTCTTGTAATTGCTAGAAAAAGTCACTCTCCTTTTAACTGTTAGGACCGATGCAAAGCACCATTTTTTTTATACTTTCTATAGCAAATCGCGCACTTTTTCGTCTGATAATTAAATTTTGCTTCTGTGGGCTTTTACACTTTCGCATAGCGGTCGGCCGCACGTAATGATTTCTAGAACCGGTAAGTATTCGATATCGCCCAAATAGAGAATTAGATGCTCGATGTCTGTCAACTTCCGATTCCCTCGTAAAAGGTAGACAAAACTTGGTTAATCATCCATCTAACTTAAACTTAAACTCCTGTTCTGATAATTTACAAACATTTTTCAAACGAGAATGGGCTGAGAATTTTTAAACCTCCAAGGGATCTTTAAGTCGTGATCAATTACACATCCGAGCTACGCGTAAACTAACATATTTTGCAGCAACTGTGCACTGTATAATACATGCATACCCTTTTTCTGCGCTACTGCTATTCTTGTAGTTGCTTGAAAAAGTCAGTCGCCCTTTTTACTGCTAGGGCCGCTAAAAAGCGCCATTCCATACTTTCTTTATACGTGTAGCACATCGCGCACTTTTTTATCGGATAATTAAATTTTTGTTTATGTAGGCCTTTACACTTTCGCTTATTTAAACATCTAATACGATTGATTAACCACTTTCGATTATTCTAACGGAGACCACCATACATCCCGCCGCACCGTTCTTTTTGAAATCAACGATCCTATGGGCTTCCACGCACTAACACCTGACGTATCTTTCCTACTATTTGTTAAACAAAAACTATCGTTATCGCCATTGTGGACGTAAACAGATGTTTGCGGATGTGTACGAGAGTATGTAACCATATACATTAACCAGTCTAAGCTATTTTATTTAATCCACGAAAACTACAATTTTTCTAAACAACAATTAATAATCGCCTTTATAGGTTTAACATTTCTACCATTACCCAATGACTGGTGCTATGTACATAGAAACTTTAATTTCTTATTGGAGAAATCCTTATTCTCCCACGCACTGCTGCGTAGTTGCATGTCCATTCCTTTTGAGGTATATGCTCGTTATAGGTTGTAAGACCCTCGGTTTTATTAACTACAATTCGTGAGATCCTTTAATCTTTTAATCGTGTCCTTCTCGCATACAATACAGTAGGACTTAACATTACTACCAACAAATTCTAATACTGGACCCCCATTAAATACGTCTTTAATTTTCCCTACAACTTTTTTGTTGACAAGTGTTATATTGTATTTATTATACGCAGAGTAGTCACTCATTTAAGATAAATATATTTTGCTAGGTATCAACTAATATTAAATCTTTCTAGGGACTCCAAATCTGTAAATAGATTTTAAATAGGACCACCCCATACAAAGTTATGCGTTTTAAAGACCCAAATCATTAATTTTTGCTCATCTTTATTTAACACCATTTTTAAAACCTTTTTCGCTACCCAAGACATATGCCTTAACCAACCATCTCCCGAGAAATCTAAAACCGCCGTGTCCCGCGAATACCACGTGGAGATAACACGTATACTCTGTCAACCAAGATAGAAGCCGGAAGGATTTGGAAGGTGGGAGAAGAACTTAAAAATTATGAAATCTTAAAACTAATATATACAAATATAAACAACTATCTTATATCTTCAAGCCCCCATGCGTAGTTTGTTGTACTATTAGGAATGATGTACCTTTTGTCATCTTCCCTCGATAAACTAATTTTATTAATAAGCTGCGTATGCAAATCGTATTCTTTTACTCCGGATACATACGCAGGCAAGTACTCGATACCATCCAAATAAAGAATTGGATGCTTGGTGACTGTTAACATCCGCTTCCCTCGTGTACGCCCAGACACATCCCAGCCCATGAGCACGCCTGCGCATGCACACCCCTGCCCATGTGCACCCCTGCGCGTACGTATCCCTGCCCATGCTCGCTGCCCATGCACACCCCTCTCTGTTCGACTGCTATTTCGGGGTAACGTCACAGCCTTTTATAAATAAAGAACAATGTTATATACTATTATAAAATGTTTATTCTAACATTATACATTACAAATTTAAAAATATTTAATGCCAAGCATGGAGTCATTTAAACTTAATTTTGATACAAAGTTATACGCAGAAGACACTCCTTTTTTATGTTTGTTTGAAGTGGTTTTAATTTTATCTAATTTTATTCGCAGCTTAAAATTTAAATCGACACCCAAGTCTTCTATCTCCTTTTCTAACCAATAGTTTGATACATAAAGACCGTCTAGGTTTTCGAATTGTAAAATGTACCGAAGTTTGCCTCTATATTTAAAGTCTTTGATTCCATCGACAACCAGATCCATTCCTTCGTGTAATTCTTGCAGCTTGTGACAATCTTTTAATCGCAGCTTTCCCACTATATCCTGCATATGTATCTTGTTAGCTTGATCGACTTCTTCTTGTCGGTATTGGAGGAAATCCTTTTTCTCCCACACACTGTTGCGTAGTTGCATGTCCACCACTTTTGGGAATATATGGTTGTTATAGGTTGTAAGACCCTCAGTTTTAAATGATTCGAAAGGTTCTTTACTAGGTAAATATACAATGTTTAGCAGAACCCCTTTGCGTGTGGTGTACGCCAAGGTTACGAAACCCGCATTCCTTAGTTCGTCTTTGTTATCTGCCATTTTGATAAATACGTTTTTAGAATAAACTTTTAAAAAATATACGGATTTAGTACCATCCTTTTCTGCAAGAACGCCTACATAACTAAAAGAGCCTTTCTTACTAACCGCAAATGCATACAGCTTGTACAACCCGGATGTATCTAAGTCAGTCCATCGGCACATAAAAGAATCTTTTAATTCTTCCTCATTTTCTCTAATAAGATGTTCTTTGTCTAACACATCTTTGTATTGTTCGCGTATTGTCGCAGTGTTTTCCATGTAGTCCAATTTTCGCCTTTTTGCATCCATTTCCTCTAATTCCAGTTGTCTTTTCCTTCCACTTACAGCGTATGGCATACATAATGGGGCAATTTCCTTTAGCGTAAACGGATAGAGTTAACAACCAATATTTGTGCGTTGTCGTATAACCTCTGGGCGAATGTTAGGTGTATTTATCAATCCCAATTCCGAAATGGCTATTTCTTTTGGAATGTAGAATATGGTGTTGCAGATTGTGTAAAATATGTACTACCTGCTTTAATGTAGCACTTGTTAAAGATTTTTATTTTATCTTGGCTGTCTTCCTCTTCTACTATCTCCAAATAATTTACGGGTAAATAGTTAAAACTAAAAGCCGAAAGTACATACTTTATCAATGTTTCCCTTTCTTTTGGTTTTTCGGACAACTTAATTTGCAAGCCCGTCAATTTCTTTGTATTGCCATTCCCCCAATACACGTACTGTAGTAGGTTATTATACACTAAACAGCAGCTATTTTGTAGCTTGTCCGATAGCTTACTCCACATTTTGGCAAGTGGTACCGAAGTACATTGGCGCCTTTAGGAAGTATAACACTATCTTCCAATAACGTTAAACAGTCTTTTAAGGATTATACACCCGTTCCGCACTGACATAGCTTCCAATTGCACAGTTGTATATTGTCGCTTCCAATCGCGTAATACCATGTTCTTTAGCCAAAGTAGACGCAAATGTTTCCCTTAAACGTACATCTGGACAACGTAAAAAATCTAGTATATGATTGCCAAGTTGTTTATTAACACCAGGACTTGTTATCTGACACAAATTTGTTGTATATCTTAATTCTTGCATTGGTTGTTAGCCATGTTAAACAATCAATTCCCACAGTTTATCGTTATCAACTATAATATTACACTTTTGTTCGTATTCGCCCTTATAGCAAAAGTTATGGTTTGTAGTTAAATAATTACACATCTCCATCTTGCTAAATATACCCGCAAAATCTTGGGTTACATTCATGTCAAAAAGAAATAATCTTTTCGAGTTCGTCTAATATATCTGGTAGTTCCTCCAATAAAGTTTCCAACAACATCTGCTAGTTCCATTTGTATGGAACACATATAGGATTTTGGAATTTTTATTAATGCATTCGAAGTCTTCTTTTCCGATAATTTCTTTTACTCTCTACCCATCTTGTTAGTGCTTTCCAGAAAAACGGAAGCTTAGCTTTAACACCATGCCTAGCGGGAACAAATCGGTCAAACTTTCTTCGTAGATAGCTGTTAAATGCACCACAAATTTCTTTTTTTAGGATAAACATCCTTTTGTTTGCAGATGTTTGTTCGGCGTCAGAAAAGTCGCAAATTTTAACCAACATTATATTGTCACAAAATGGTTCTGTAATTGGTGTGTGTAGTCCTCCAGTCAGCATCTGTTCGCCTTCGACATAACAAATATTACCAATATCTGTTACCAGATTATTGTTGCACATATTTTCTGTCAACAGCCATAATCCAAATCGCTCATTTGTCGGTTTCACTTTATTCCCAAGAAGTTGAGAAACGTTAATCACCCTGGAGACGCTCATGTTTACCGTTCTAGCTACTATCGAATACTAAATTGAATACGAAAAAATTGTTCTCTTATGTATTCTACAGAGTGGGGGCGTATATTGCCGAAGATAGTCAAATATGTTGTTATCCGACCTAAGCCGACAGGGATGCGCATCGACATATATCCGGATATATGTAGGATGTTAAGTTAGGGTGAAATTACCCCATAGGGTGAAATTGCCCCATAGGGTGTAATTACCCCATAGGGTGAAATAGCCCCATAGGGTGAAATTACCCCCATAGGGTGAATTGCCCCATAGGGTGAAATTACCCCATCGGGTGAAATTGCCTCTAGCACTAATTGCTTTTTAATGAGTTTTTCCAGAAAGTATGGAATGGCGCTTTTTAGCGGCCCTAGCAGTAAAAAGGGCGACTGACTTTTTCAAGCAACTACAAGAATAGCAGTAGCGCAGAGAAAGGGTATGTTATTATACAGTGCACAGTTGCTGCAAAATATGTTAGATTACGCGTAGCTCGGATGTGTAATTGATCACGACTTAAAGATCCTCGGAGGTTTAAAATTCTCAGCCCATTCTCGTTTGAAAATAATTATCAGAACAGGAGCGGGTCGAAGTTTAAGTTAGATGGATGATTAACCGAGTTTTTCTACCTTTTACGAGGGAATCGGAAGTTGACAGACATCGAGCATCTAATTCTTTATTTGGGCGATATCGAATACTTACCGGTTCTAGAAATTTTACGTGCGATAAAGGAAAATTAATTTAGGGTCAGCGCCGCGGCGCTGACCCAACCTATTAATTTTTCCTTTATCTAACCTAGGTCCACACATGGTTTTAAGGGAAAACTCATTAAAAAGCAATTAGTGCTAGAAGCAATTTCACCCTATGAGGTAATTTCACCCTATGGGGCAATTTCACCCTATGGGGTAATTTCATCCTATGGGGCAATTTCACCCTATGGGGTAATTTCACCCTAACTTAACATCCTACATATATCCGGATATTTGTCGATGTGCATCCCTGTCGGCTTAGGTCGGATAACAACATATTCGACTATCTTCGGCAATATACGCCCCCACTCTGTAGAATACATAAGAGAACAATTTTTCGTATTCAATTTAGTATTCGATAGTAGCTAGAACGGTAAACATGAGCGTCTCCAAGGTGATTAACGTTTCTCAACTTCTTGGGAATAAAGTGAAACCGACAAATGAGCGATTTGGATTATGGCTGTTGACAGAAAATATGTGCAACAATAATCTGGTAACAGATATTGGTAATATTTGTTATGTCGAAGGCGAACAGATGCTGACTGGTGGACTACACACACCAATTACAGAACCATTTTGTGACAATATAATGTTGGTTAAAATTTGCGACTTTTCTGACGCCGAACAAACATCTGCAAACAAAAGGATGTTTATCCTAAAAAGAAATTTGTGGTGCATTTAACAGCTATCTACGAAGAAAGTTTGACCGATTTGTTCCCGCTAGACATGGTGTTAAAGCTAAGCCCGTTTTCTTGGAAAGCACAAACAAGATGGGTCAGAGAGTAAAAGAAATTATCGGAAAAGAAACTTCGAATGCATTAATAAAAATTCCAAAATCCTATATGTGTTCCATACAAAGTGGAACTAGCAGATGTTAAGTTGGAAACTTTATTGGAGGAACTACCAGATATATTAGACGAACTCGAAAAGATTATTTCTATCTTTTGACATGAATGTAACCCAAGATTTTGCGGGTATATTTAGCAAGATGGAGATGTGTAATTATTTAACTACAAACCATAACTTTTGCTATAAGGGCGAATACGAACAAAAGTGTAATATTATAGTTGACAACGATAAAACTGTGGGAATTGATTGTTTAACATGGCTAACAACCAATGCAAGAATTAAGATATACAACAAATTTGTGTGTCAGATAACAAGTCCTGGTGTTAATAAACAACTTGGCAATCATATACTAGATTTTTTACGTTGTCCAAATGTACGTTTAAGGGAAACATTTGCGTCTACTTTGGCTAAAGAACATGGTATTACGTGATTGGAAGCGACAATATACAACTGTGCAATTGGAAGCTATGTCAGTGCGGAACGGGTGTATAATCCCTTAAAAGACTGTTTAACGTTATTGGAAGATAGTAAGTTATACTTCCTAAAGGCGCCAATGTATTCGGTACCACTTGCCAAAATGTGGAGTAAGCTATCGGACACGCTACAAAATAGCTGCTGTTTAGTGTATAATAACCTACTACAGTACGTGTATTGGGGAATGGCAATACAAAGAAATTGAGGGCTTGCAAATTAAGTTGTCCGAAAACCAAAAGAAAGGGAAACATTGATAAAGTATGTACTTTCGGCTTTTAGTTTTAACTATTTACCCGTAAATTATTTGGATATAGTAAGGAGGAAGACAGCCAAAATAAAATAAAATCTTACACAAGTGCTACATTAAAGCAGGTAGTACATATTTTACACAATCTGCAACACCATATTCTACAATTCCAAAAGAAATAGCCATTTCGGAATTGGGATTGATAAATAACATAACATTCGCCCAGAGGTTGCACGACAACCGTAAATATTGGTAGTAAACTCTATCCGTTTACGCTAAAGGAAATTGTCCCATTATGTTTGCCATACGCTGTAAGTGGAAGGAAAAGACAACTGGAATTAGAGGAAATGGATGCAAAAGGCGAAAATTGGACTACATGGAAAACACTGCGACAATACGCGAACAATACAAAGATGTGTTAGACAAAGAACATCTTATTAGAGAAAATGAGGAAGAATTAAAGGATTATTTTATGTGCCGATGGACTGACTTAGATACATCCGGGTTGTACAAGCTGTTGCATTTGCGGTTAGTAAGAAAGACTCTTTTAGTTATGTAGGCGTTCTTGCAGAAAAGGATGGTACTAAATCCGTATACTTTTTAAAAGGTTATTCTAAACACGTATTTATCAAAATGGCAGATAACAAAGACGAACTAAGGAATGCGGGTTTCGTAACCTTGGCGTACACCACACGCAAAGGGGTTCTGCTAAACATTGTGTATTTACCTAGTAAAGAACCCTTCGGATCATTTAAAACTGAGGGTCTTACAACCTATAACAACCATATATTCCCAAAAGTGGTGGACATGCAACTACGCAACAGTGTGTGGGAGAAAAAGGATTTCCTCCAATACCGACAAGAAGAAGTCGATCAAGCTAACAAGATACGTATGCAGGATATAGTGGGAAAGCTGCGATTAAAAGATTGTCACAAGCTGCAAGAATTACACGAAGGAATGGATCTGGTTGTTGATGGAATCAAAGACTTTAAATATAGAGGCAAACTTCGGTACATTTTACAATTCGAAAACCTAGACGGTCTTTATGTATCAAACTATTGGTTAGAAAAGGAGATAGAAGACTTGGGTGTCGATTTAAATTTTAAGCTGCGAATAAAATTAGATAAAATTAAAACCACTGCAAACAAACATAAAGAAAGGACTGTCTTCTGCGTATAACTTTGTATTAAAACTAAGTTTAAGTGACTCCATGCTTGGCCTTAAATATTTTTAAATTTGTTATGTATAATGTTAGAATAAACATTTTATAATAGTATATAACATTGTGTTTTATTTATAAAAACTGTGACGTTACCCCGAAATAGCAGTCGAACAGAGAGGGGTGTGCATGGGCAGCGAGCATGGGCAGGGTGCGTACGCGCAGGGGTGCGATGGGCAGGGGTGTGCATGCGCAGGGGTGCTCATGGGCTGAGATGTGTCTGGGCGTACACGAGGGAAGCGGATGTTAACAGTCACCAAGCATCCAATTCTTTATTTGGATGGTATCGAGTACTTGCCTGCGTATGTATCCGGAGTAAAAGAATACGATTTGCATACGCAGCTTATTAATAAAATTAGTTTATCGAGGGAAGATGACAAAAGGTACATCATTCCTAATAGTACAACAATCTACGCATGGGGCTTAAAGATATAAGATAGTTGTTTATATTTGTATATATTAGTTTTAAGATTTCATAATTTTTAAGTTCTTCTCCCACCTTCCAAATCCTTCCGGCTTCTATCTTGGTTGACAGAGTATACGTGTTATCTCCACCTGGTATTCGCGGGACACGGCGGTTTTAGATTTCTCGGGAGATGGTTGGCTAAGGCATATGTCTTGGCTAGCGAAAAGGTTTTAAAATGGTGTTAAATAAAGATGAGCAAAAATTAGTGATTTGGGTCTTTAAAACGCATAACTTTGTATGGGTGGTCCTATTTAAAATCTATTTACAGATTTGGAGTCCCTAGAAAATTTAATATTAGTTGATACCTAGCAAAATATATTTATCTTAAAAGAGTGACTACTTTGGTATAATAAATACAATATAACACTTGTCAACAAAAAGTTGTAGGAAAATTAAAGACGTATTTAATGGGAGTCCAGTATTAGAATTTGTTGGGTAAGTTAAGTCCTACTGTATTGTATGCGAGAAGGACACGATTAAAAAGATTAAAGGGATCTCACGAATTGTAGTTAAGTAAAACCGAGGGTCTTACAACCTATAACGAGCATATACCTCCAAAAGGAATGGACATGCAACTACGCAGCAGTGCGTGGGAGAATAAGGATTCTCTCCAATAAGAAATTAAAGTTTCTATGTACGTAGCACCAGTCATTGGGTAATGGTAGAAATGTTAAACCTATAAAGGCGATTATTAATTGTGGTTTAGAAAAATTATAGTTTTCGTATACTAAATAAAATAGCTTAGACTGGTTAATGTATATGGTTACATACTCTCGTACACATCCGCAAACATCTGTTTACGTCCGCAATGGCGATACCGATAGTTTTTGTTTAACAAATAGTAGGAAAGATACGTCAGGTGTTAGTGCGTGGAAGCCCATAGGATCGTTGGATTCAAAAAGAACGGTGCGGCGGGATGTATGGTGGTCTCCGTTAGAATAATCGAAAGTGGTTAATCAATCGTATTAGATGTTTAAATAAGCGAAAGTGTAAAGGCCTACATAAACAAAAATTTAATTATCCGACAAAAAAGTGCGCGATGTGCTACACTTATAAAGAAAGTATGAAATGGCGCTTTTTAGCGGCCCTAGCAGTAAAAAGGGCGACTGACTTTTTCAAGCAACTACAAGAATAGCATTAGCGCAGAGAAAGGGGCATGTATTATACAGTGCACAGTTGCTGCAAAATATGTTAGTTTACGCGTAGCTCGGATGTGTAATTGATCACGACTTAAAGATCCCTCGGAGGTATAAAAATTCTCAGCCCATTCTCGTTTGAAAAATGTTTGTAAATTATCAGAACAGGAGCGGATCGAAGTTTAAGTTAGATGGATGATTAACCAAGTTTTTTCTACCTTTTACGAGGGAATCGGAAGTTGACAGACATCGAGCATCTAATTCTCTATTTGGGCGATATCGAATACTTACCGGTTCTAGAAATCATTACGTGCGGCCGACCGCTATGCGAACGTGTAAAAGGCTACAGAAGCAAAATTTAATTATCAGACGAAAAAGTGCGCGATGTGCTATAGAAAGTATAAAAAAAATGGTGCTTTGCATCGGTCCTAACAGTAAAAAGGAGAGTGACTTTTTCTAGCAATTACAAGAATAGCAGTAGCGTGGCGAAGGGGTATGCTTGTATTATACAGCGCACTGTTACTATAAAATATGTTAGTTTACGGGAAGCTCGAACGTGAACAAATTAAATTTTAATCTATAATTAACCACAGTCGTAAAATGGAAATTAATAGTTAATTTTAATACTGCTAACATATACTTTCGCTTGGTGATTTATTTGGAAAATATTCAAGCCTACCATTTCCTAAAGTATGACGTAAAGTTATTTAAATTAAATTGCTTTATTAGTAAGTATCCTGTAGACAACAAGTTGGTATTTCCTTAGTAATGGTTTAAAGTGTTTTTATTGAGTTTTTGTTTATAGTAGCACTGCATCTTCTACAGCACGACTTGCACACAATTTGTGTGGTGTGCTACCACCCTTTGGATTTTTAATATGCACGCGATCCGTATAACATGGAAGACGTTTCCGATGTTTCTACTAACGGCATTCGCACCATCGACGATGCGAACCAGGTGCATGCATTGGCGCTAAATGTATTGGACGAGCAGCAAGGATTATGACGTCATTTAGTCCCCGCTGAATCCTCAACTTCGTTCGGGTGTCTTCGGAAACCTTCGGTATGCATTCTATAAGGAACATAAATCAGGTACGCTAGAGTAAGCTTTTTAGTTATAAGTTAGTTCGATTACAAATCAAGTCTTATAGTGCGGATTTTGTTTTGTACTAAACGTTTTAAATGCGAGCCCTGTCACGTCTACTTTACCAGGAAAATGCTCTGAAACGGCACCAGAACAAATGTCGTGGTGTAACATCGTCCACGGTTGCTTATACATCCGTCGGCAGCAAAGTACTTAAACTTGGGTCTTGCAGTATCGCTTTCACAAGAATAGCTCACAGCGACACAAGGAAAAACAGCACGGTATGTCAAGCCGTAAACGTTCAGCTCCGCCAGCTGTTAAAGGGTCTTGTACGAAACAACCACAGATTCTGTGTAAAGTGTGCGACATGGAGGTGTTAAAGTTTGCATATCCTGGTCCTAATAGTACAGCAACCTACACATGGGGGCATAAATATATAAGGTAGTTACTATATTTGTATATATTTTATTGTGTTTCCTTGTACAAACAATTAAGGTAGGTCAGTAAACAGTATTAAATTGCTATTAATTGACTTGCATTTAGCGTACTTTCCTATTGTAATAACCGCATTTGTTTGGACACACTTTTAAAAAGAAATTATATGCAGCTTTCCATCTAACTCGGAAAATGATTACGTAAAAGTCGACCTTCCCATTTACATATTTAAAACACATCACATTGGAATGTTTTACATTATTCTCATATTGTTAGATTAACAACAATATGTCTTATTAATCGAAAACACTCCCTTTTTACATTAATCTTAATTTCTATTTTTGTTACAGGTTACTTTAACCTGCTTGGATTTGGTTAAACGAAGAAGGTAAATGTTATACTTTGTAAAATTGTAATTAGTTTATTAAACTATAAATCGGATAAAATAAATTATTAAATTTTTGCATTCTTAATTTATGTTAATACTGCTACGTGTTTGGTTAAAGGATTGTAGATATTAAAAAGGATAGCTGATTAGAATTCAACATTGATAAAAAAAATCTTAAAATTCGGGTAGCTCACTTGGGGAATGGAGCTATCTAAAAAGTTCCTAGAAATTCGGATAGCTGAGAAAATTCTAATATTAATTGATACCAAACAATGTACATTTATCTCGTGGGTGGAAATGTGGAGAAAGATTTATCTCGCAGAGGGTATGTGTGTAATTTTGCAGGGCGTGGTCCGATTTCAAATCTGTTTGCAAATTCGAATTCTGCGTAAAATTCTAGACTAACAAGATGTATCGCATGTATAAAAAAAATTATAAGAACGCTCAAAATCGCTACAGGTAAGAAATCTTAAAATCAGGGTAGGGGGTGATGATATCTAAAAATTCTTAGAGATTCGGGTAGCTGAGAAAATTTTAATATTAATTGATACCAAACAAGATAGGTTTATCTCGTGGGTGGACATGCGGAGAAAGATTTATCTCGCGGGTGGAAAGAATGCGGGTGTGACGTAATCAAAATGGTTGGGGTGTCCGAGCAAGGAGGAGAGCAAGGCGGAGCAAGGAGGAGCAAGGCGGAGATTCATCTCCACATTTGCTCCTTATGGGGATTTACATGTAAATTGGTCCAGATGTGGGAGCAAATGTGGGATTCTGGAGCAAATGTGGGGTGATTACACCAATAATGTACTACTGATAAATTTGAGGATTACGCTCGTAAATTCCCGTTATAATTGCTTAAAAGCCTGATGAATTCTCCATATGCCCAATATTTTAATGAGACGGGTTTAAACAAGAGTTATCCTATGTATATGATTTTCCATCTTTTAAACATGACGCCGTTTCAAAATTAAAGGATTACTTGGCATCAAGTGACTTAAACGAAACTGTGCTGGAATTAGCAAATCTAGTAAATCTTTTTCTTACGATTCCGGTGACAAGTGCTTCAGCAGAACGAAGTTTTTCGGCATTGAAACATATTAAGTCGTACAATAGAAACACAACATTAGAAGATCGTCTTTTTGGAATTAATATCAATTGAAAAGAATTATTTCGAGAGTTAAAGAAAACTCCCAAGTTTTATGATTCTGTCATAGATATCTTTGCGGCAAAAAGGATAGAAGGATCAACCTGACATACAAGTAAATAAATTAAATTATGGTAAGTCAGTTCTCCTTTGAGTTGTCAATTGAATTTATACATTATTATTAAGTAACCTTAAATGGTAGTAATTATAAATATTTATGATTTTTTTGTAGTGTGGCATTACTGGCGTACATGAATTCTTTTTCCTACAGTATATGTTCGTCCTACACTTTTGTGATCCAGGAATCGCCGCTGAATTGACCTACATGAATCCAAAGTCACACAGCTATTAGTCGATTGACCTACATTGAGTCTAAAATCACATCGAATTACTACCAAGTATACATAAATTATTAAAAATACTACAAAAGTAAAATCATTTTATTGTAAATTTGCCTATAGGTAAAAGGTAAAATGGTGATAATTAATTATACTTATTAACGTAGGTCGCCATTCTAAAACACTTAAAACCTCAACTATAACTAACTGTAAGTACATAATATCTTATAAAATAAAAATGTTGAGGTGCATGTGTTTTTTATTTTTAGTAGCAGTAAGAAATGTAACTGACCCCTTACGTTTCCTCAAGGAATTAAGCAGTGATAAAAATGATTTATAATTCTAAACGGTCCTTGTCAGACTATTGGTCCATTTCCAAAAGATAAAAATAATAGAAATTTTTCTAATTTTTACTATAAAAAATTCTAAAAGTTATCCAACCGATAGAATGTCGTTATTCTGTTCTAATATACTAAACAAGTGTTATTGTTAACCTTGTTGGTTGTTTTTAAAACAATAAAATCCTATTTACTGAATACTGGGTACTCCAAAATCAAATTACTAGTAGGCATGAACAAACTCTGAACATAATAAATGCTACAAAATTTGCGAAAATGACGTTTAAAGAAATTGAATTTGAAAACGTATCTATATATAATTCGTCAAAAACATCCTTTGATTGTAAATTTGTTACAACAGTTATTAATATTAATTCTTCTTACATGTACATGCCATTTACAGAATATAATGAAGAAATCTATTCAAAAATCTTGGAATGTTTCTGAATATTTTCCAATTATTTTCCAAATGTGACCTACAATTGAAACGCACTGCATACACAGTAAAGCTGTGAAATCCACACCTTATCTAAGTCTTAAAATCCAAAATGAAGTAATGGAGTTACTTGGAAAATCCCTACAACTGATTTAGTGAGTAGAATAAATATATGTCGATTTTATTCAATAATTATTGATACTACACAAAACATTTCTAAAACTGATCAACTTTATTTAGTAATTAGATATGTTGAAATAATTAAAACCGATAATACGATTTTAAACGTTTTAATTAAAGAATCATTTTAAGATTTATGTCAGCAGAGAACCAGACTGCAAATACTATATGTGATAAAATAAAAACAGAAATATTGAGTAAAATCTACCTTGAGATAGACTTCGTGGTCAAGGATATGACGTTGCAGCAAATATGAATGGTATTTACAATGGCGTTAAAGCCAAAATTTCGGAAAAATTTAAAATGCATCTTGCGTTCGCTGCACCGGATACAAGTTTTTTTAATTTTGTTAAGAAAGTGTATACTTATTTTGAAAATAGTATCTCAAGATGGGCTTTATTGTTTCCTGAAAATAATACAGAAAAGATAGGGTTAAACTTAAAAGACTGATACCTACAAGGTGGCCTTCTAGACATAATGCATTGAATGTTTTACATTTCAGTTTTGTAAATATATTAAAACACTTAAAAATAATATTAACGTCTAAAACTAAAGATAAAATCGACGTAAAAATCACTAAAAGATGTGGAAATGTTTAAAAGTTTTTTTTTAATTGCACCAGATACAAAAGTTTGCAATTAATATATGCCATTTTGAAAATGCTTCAAAGTAAATCTCAAAATATACGCAACTGAGCCATTATTTAAAAAGACTTTATACAGTATGATAAAACCAGGAAAAATTTTAACGATATTCAAAAATATTCTCTGATGACACTAAAATCACCATCAAATCGAAAACAGTGGAGATCATTTCAGAATTAATGTTTTCTTAAAAGTAATGAATATTATTTTTCAGTTTTACAAGAGATAGGTCTTCGTTCAATAAACAAAACGCATTTAAAAATCTTAATTTCTGAAATACTCTTGAATGAGAAAACTTGTGTCCAAAATCGTATAAATCTGAAAAAGTGTTTTCAGTCACCTTCGGATTTCTGATTCTCCAGTTTTGAAATAAATATTTTAGAGTCAAACAGCAATATCTGATGTTTCTTCAACATCAAAAATAATGAGTCAGAAAACCTTTCGGCTCTTGATAGTGAAATAGAAATAGAATTTTGCAAACGATAGCGATGAACTGTCAGATTTTTAAAACAACAGCATTCAAAAAACGGGTAAGCTATTTATTATTTTAACAGGACAAGGGAGGTCATCACTATAACTATTATTAACATGCGTTGTACACAGCGTGCTTAAATTGTAATAAACATGATGGCATTCTCTGGGGTAAAAGATTCCGGAGTTAAAATAGTCCCCCATTCGGATATCCGGGAGGGGACTACTTCGGAGGATGCGGTCGGAAAGTTCAGAATAAGAGTCCAGAACATTCTGCAAGTCGGAGCGTGGAATGTTAGAAGTATGAAGTACGTATGCTAGAGAACCTGAAAATAAAAATGAATAGGCTAGCACTAGACATAGTAGGGATTAGCGAAGTTCCGTGGCCAGAGGCGGTGGATATTTGGAGTGGAGACTTCAGGGTAATTCATATAGGTGCAGAAGAAAGAAATTTGAGTGTGGGGATAGTTATACGAAAAAAGATAGGACACTGTCTAGAAAGTTACTTGCAAAAGAACGAAAGAGTACTGATGGTTAGATTAGAATCTAAACCGGTAAACACTGTCATAATAGAAGTATACATGCCCACCTCTAGCTACAGTGACGAAGAGGTGGAAGCGATCTACAAAAATATCGAAGACGTACTAAGATACGTAAAAGGACATGAAAATTTAATACTTGCGGGCGATTTTAATGCATTGGTAGGTGAGGGTAAGGAAGGAGCGGAGAAGGTTTATTTGGTTTAGGCAAGAGAAACGACAGATGAAATAAATAGGCTGGTAAAATTTTGCGACAAGATCAATTTAATTCTCACAAACACATTATTTCAACATCATGCTAGAAGACGATATACGTGGAAGATGCAAGGAGATATTAAATAGATTACATTCTTGTTAGACAACGGTTTAGGAATCAAGTAAAAACTGTAGAAGCTACTCAGAAGCAGATATAGATACTGACCACAACATCGTAATTATGAAGGCCGCACTTAAATTTAAAAATTTTAAAAAAAGAAACGGAAAAAGGCACTTTGACTTTGAGAAACTAAAAAATAAAAATATTCAAGAAAGGTTCGATAAAAGGTCAAATGAATTGCTGACAGATATCGGAAAAATTTGTTATACTAAGGAAGTAGAAACAAAATCGAATAACATTAAATCCAGCTTAGACATGGCGGCCAGAGATACGTTTCCTCCCGCGTCCTTTATATTTTTGCTATATGGTTTTATATTCCTAAAATTGTTCTAATTAGTTTGTATGCTTCATCTGTTTTTCCTATTACCTTCTTAGTTTGTACCTCTTTGCACTTTTCATCAATCCATTGTTCTTCAGCTTTTTTGCATTTGCGAATAATTTCTCTTTTTAATTCTGGGGTATACACAAAAAGAAAATAAGAAACCATGGATATCAAAGAATATCCTGAATTTAATAGAAGAAAGACGAAAATACAAAAATAAATCAGACGAAACAGGAAAACAAAGATACAAAGCAATGAAATGGGAAATTATTTGCAAATGCAGGAAAGCTGAAGAACAATGGATTGATGAAAAGTGCAAAGAGGTACAAACTAAGATGGAAATAGGAAAAGACAGATGAAGCATACAAACTAATTAGAATCAATTTTAAGGATATAAAACCGTATAGCAAAAATATGAAGGACCGGGAGGAAACGTCATTATAGAAAATGTAGAGAAAGTGGGTAGATGGCAAGAATATATAGGAATTTATATGCAGTCGAGGAACTAACAGCATTAGAACAGGAATCGCCATTGAAAATAATGAGATGGGATATCTTATACTTAGAGATGAGTTTGAATTATCATTAAAGGGTTTGAAAAATGGTAAGGCGCCGGGTACAGATAAGGTGCAAGCAGCAACTTTAAAAACCGCTGGACAAGCAGTAACAGAACGTCTCTTCCAAATTGTAAGCTATATGTATAAGACAAGCGAGATATCCAAAGATTTCAAACGTAACATCATAGTAACTATACCAAAAAAGTAAGGCGCAGATATATGTGAAAATTTTCTAACAATAAGTTTGACAGCACAAGTGTCAAAAATATCAACTAGAATTGTACAAATACGAATGGAAAAACGAGCTGAAGAAATACTAGGAGAAGATTAATTTGAATTTAGGCAAAACATAGGAACACGGGAGGCTATTTTAACTCTGACGGTGGTAATGGAGAAAACGATAGAAAAAGGGGAAAGGGTGTATAAGGGATTGTCGATCTAGAAAAAGCGTTTGACAATGTACAATGAAGAAAAATGTTCGAAATACTCAAAAAGATTGGAATGAGTTATAAAGATAGACGAATAGTACATAGCTTATACAAAGAGCAAACAGCAGATGTAAAACAAAGATTAGCACAAGGTCGTACTACGTTTAACAAGAAAAGCAACTACTGTGTTCAAATATAACAAACATAGAAAGAAAGAAGTAAAAGATTGCTTAAAACATATGTGTGGAGCATACCACTGTAGGGCTGTGAAGCCTGGACAGTAGGAGAAGACAAGTAAAAGGTAGAAGCCTTTGAAATGTGGTGCTACAGACGTATGATAAAGATATCATGGACAGACAAAGTTAAGAACAGAGAGGTACTAAAGATGGAAGGGGAAGAGGGAAATATGTGAAAAACGGTAAACAATAGGAGAGGTAGGATGATAGGCCACATACTATAGCATGAAGGAATAGTGCGAAATATATTAGAAGCAGAGATAGGAAAACGGAGAAGTAGAGGTAGATCTAGGTTAGACTATTGCACGCAGATAATGAAAGATATAGGCTGTGGGAATTTTAGGGAAATGAGTAAGCTATCTCAGAATAGAAATCAATGGAGATACGCGTCCAATCAGTCCCAAGATGGATAAACTAATGACGAAAAAAGCAAATGTATTTAAACATGATGATTATCATAAGCCACTACAGGTATTGGCTGTGCAAAATTCTCGAATAATATTAATTGTGTAAAAGGAATTACTGGAAAACTTTAAATTCGGCAGATGTCTAAGTGTTGAGGGATCTTGGCAGCCACAGGCTGCTTAATGCCCTTCACATACCACTGCATCTCGGTGAAATATGGCATATAATTAGAAAACATAAAAAGGGCAACCGAGCTGTATATAGGCTATGTGTCAATTTCAGGAAACTGTGTAGACTAGCTCAGAATATAAATAAGTGGAGGTACGTGTCCAATCAGTTTTAAAACTGAAAACCTAATGACGAAAAAATAAGCGTAGATAAATTTGATGATTATTATAAATAACTACAGGTGTTGGTTGTGAAATATCTGCAACTAATGTTGACTATGCAGAAAGATATATTGGAAAAAAATATTACATCGCCAGATGTTCAAGTGCGGGGGAAACTTGGCAGTCACAGGCTGCTTACCCCCTTTACAATCATACATGTGATTTTCCAATGCTCCACTCAAAGGTACTACCTTGGCCAGGAAGCGAGTTTTTTACTTGAAAATTTTGAATTTTGTCGAACCATTACTATTCCAAGCAGGGTATGGATCTTTAAGGGTCGTGACAACACACACACGGGATCTCCATTTTATTTCGCACCCGAACGAGAGCGTATTTCTATGAAAAATGCTTGCCTAATATTTCTCAAGCGGACCGTGTCGGAATTCGAACCTGGGACCTTGGGCGTAGTAGTCACACGCATACCAACTACGCCACAGACATTTGTTTTTCAATGCTCCACCCTGAGGTACTACATTGGCCAGAAAGCGAGTCTTTTACCTGAAAATTTGGAATTTTTCCGAACCCTTGCTGTTCCAAGAAAGGTAAGAATCTTAAACGTGCGTGACAACACTCGCACACGGGACCTCCGTTTTACCTCTCATCCGAACGAAAGTGTATTTTTGTGGAAAATGCTCCCTAACATTTTCAAACGGACCATGTCGGGATTCGAACTGGGACTTTGGGCGTAGTAGTCACACGCATACCACTACGCCACGAAACCGTCACCCTCAAAACACCTTAAATGTGATTTTTTCAATGCTCCACCCGAAGGTACTACATTGGCCAGAAAGCGAGTTTTTTTTTACCTGGAAAATTTGGAATTTTGCCGAACCGTTGCTGTTCCCAGCAAGGTAGGGATCTTTAACGTGCGTGACAACACTCCACATGGAACCTCCATTTTACCTCTCATCCGAACGAGGGTGTATTTTGTGAAAAATGCTCGCCTAACATTTTTAAGCGGACCGTGTCGGGATTCGAACTCGGGACCTTGGGCGTAGTAGTCACACATACCAATACATACGCCACGCAGCCGCCTCCTCTTCACAACCACTGAATGTCGGAGAAATAGGGTATATAATTGTAAAACAATAGAAGGGGACCGAACTGCATCTAACAAGAAAAAACAGCGCCTATGATCAAAAACAAGAAACATAGAAACAAGAAAAAATTGTTAAAAGCATATTGTGCAGCACAGCGCAGTGTGCCTCTGGAAATACGGGCAAGGAAAAGCCGACAGAAAAACGGTAGCAACCTTTTGAAATATTGTGCTTCAGATGTAGGTATGAGGATGATAGCATGGACAGACAAAGTTTATAAGAAATAGGTTATAGTAATAGAATAAAGGTATCTGGGAAAAAAACAGGAGTAATAGAAAGGCAGAATACGTTCTAAGGCATTTTGGGGCATAGTACGGGATATATTACAAGCAAAGATAGAAAAATAAGGTAGATGTAGCCCAGATCAGATAGTGATAGATGCAGACTGTGCAAATTTCAGAGAAATGTGTAGTTTAGTTCAGAATAGGAAACAATGAGGGTACGCGTCTAACCAGTTCCAAGAATGAAACCTAATGATGCTGATAATGATGTACACTTAATTATCGATATAATATGCATTTGTATTTTAATCTCAGAGCTTTAATATAAATCAAAGGTACACAGTAAACTACATATATTAGGACTTTACAATCAGACAATGCATAATATACACTAACGAGGAAGGGAACGATCATTTTTCAACACAACATTTCGCATACTATCTATTAGAAGGTTAGGAGTATGTTCAACAAAACCAATCATTGTCGTGCGGTTAAACAGGATTACGTTCCACTGTTGATTAATGAAATAAGTTTACTTAGTTGTAGAGCAATTTTTCCCTGCAATAGGCAAAAGCGTGTAATACTGTAATAAATATAGAATAATTTCTTTTTCAGATAATGCCATAACTAAAAAATTTGAATCATGCACATGGTTTCTTTTCATCTGATACGATCTTTTTCAAAAACATCCATTTAGCGCCTGATGTTATTCGTAAATTAATTATAGGAGAACCTTGTCAACCGGGACTAAGAGACAATTTTAACAAATCTGCAGCTGCCAAAGAAAGAAAATCTAATAATGTTTCATGGTATTCAAGAGATACGCAAAATACTGGTTCTTGGTTTATTTGGGATTGGTTGGTTTACTCTCCTCGTGCGAACAAAATGATTTGTTTCCTTTGCTTTTTGTTTGATATAGAAAAAAAATCCATTTAGGCAGATCCTAATAAAGGATTCGCAAATTATAATTGAATCTAATTATGTAGAACAAATAGATTTTACTGTTATTTTGGATAAATTTAAGTACATTAAAACTAGCCGTATGATGTTGTAAGTGCTTAACTATTTTGTGCAATATTGTATTTTATTGTTGTTTTTTCATGCAAAAAAATTATATTTTCTCACTTAAGTATAGGTATTATAACTTGAACTGTGTATACTAATAAAAATAAAAATAATATTTTTAAAATAGGTATCTACAAACTTTTTGCCGCCTTTTTAATGACCTGTTCCACCCGCCTTCAAATGCTGGATTCATCACTACTCAGATAACACATAAGAATTTTTTAAACGTAGATTAATACAGTGAATAATCTTATTAAAACATATTTTGTTGTTAGTCAGTACGCAATGAAAAGTTGAAAAGCATAGCGTTCTTATTTGAAGTTTTGGGTATTTTAAAATATCATGACCTACATATTGAAATACAAGCTGTTAAACACCTAAAATATTTGGGGCCTGTTCTGAAAACTAGAACACGGGCCTGTTAAGGGCGCGATCGGATGTATGGTTGGCTGCCTAAAATCCATCAAAAAACAGGTTATTCTGTTTGGTAAATAACTTTGTTGGATTGAAAATATGCAAAATGTAACTTCACCATTAGACTCACAAAACTTTGTACTTTCTAACGAAGGTTTGTGTTTTTTTCTAAAGTGGAGTAATACGCAAGAAATAGCTGTTAAAAGTAATGGTAAAAATTCACCTACTTTATTTTAGTTACTACATCTAACAGAATCAATTTGTATATAAAAAAGCATTCGTTGGATAGCAGAATACATATATAATCGTTCTGTAAAAAAATTCAAAATAATGATCATGATAGCCGTAGTGTACTGAATGGATTTTATTGAATTATCACATTAATTGTACGCCATTTTAATAGAAGTTGTTCACGACTTTTTCCGAAGATGGCACTGTTTGATGTGTAGAATAAGGTTTAAAACCAGAATATTTCAAATTGAATTATTTTGGACTTTGTTTTTATCGCATTGAAATGAAGTAAACTAATAATATATGGTGAATTACCATTTGATAAGTGTAATATAATAATGATTGGATTAATTGCGAATATTTATGAAGCCAAAAATGATATAACCTCAACATCCATGGTTGTTTATAACAGTTTATAAACTTCCATGTTTATGTTTACAAGCGATAAGTAAATTATTACAGCAGTGTGACTTTGGGAAACTTATACTATGTTATAATAGTTTTTAAAAAAAGGGTAGTGTGCCGTATACCAAAACGTAACTAGAAATTCTACAATATTCAATTAAGCAAAATATTGCTTATTAGGAAAGTTTATTAAAATATCTTAGTGGAACCATCACACGGAATTAGGATACATATTGTTACAAATTAGGCTACACCTTTGCTACTCAGCAAAATGATTTACAAATTTGAACAATCTGGGGGGAGGACGTTCTCAAAAAACAATAATTATTCCTACATCATTTTACACTTCACTTTGGGGAAGTTCATTGTTTTGTGTATCTTACCAGGGGGTCTGCAATGGTAATTATATTTTCGTTTTGAAAAGTGTCAAAATCAGCTTTAAATACATAAGCAACTTATTAGTCTTTCCATTCTTTACCCCCATGTAGCAGGCTTCAAAACTCCCACTAATCATGAAATATATATTAAGCTAAATTAAAAATAAAAGCGTAAAAGTTTGTTTAGGATTAAACGAATTACAAAACTAGACCTATCTTTAGGTGATTAGAAATAAACCATAAAAGAATTCCTTTTTGGTTTATTCTGTCAAAAAATAGCTATTTTGTTACATTAAATTGCTTTGTCAAAAACGAGTAAACGTTTATTTCAATAAATATTTCATAACTAATAGAATATTTGGGGTCTTCGGTTTAATATCTTTCATCAAATGCTAATATCGAAGAAAGTATTTCCAATACAAAAAACTTTGACTTGTTACCTGTAAAGTGTGCTTTATTAAAACAAAGTTATTACAAATTTTTTATTTTTAATGAATAACTAACAAAATAAAAATAGGTTCAGTTGTTGTAATATTTACACTAATGTGTATATAGGTATTTTTAACCGTTATCATTACCGACCAAAAATTTAAAAGGAACACTGTTTTACACCATACGTAGCAATGTAAATGATATAAAAGTATCGGTAAGAAGAGGGAATAACAGGCATTTGTAAATATTTGTTAAACCCCATATTTTAAGGTCAATACATAAATGTTTAATAATAAATATACCAACAGCTTTCGAATTGAAATTGACTTTATTGTTGTTAATATTACATTAAATATTAGTATATAAGACATCTTTGCAGGTCCATGCAGGCGAAGTTTAGTCATAGACTACTTTTACACCACTTACATCTCTACAAGAAAAATTAGTTAAACCTTTTGGGAATTTTGGGGGGGGGTTTTTTTTTAAAAATTTTGGGAAGGTTTAATTTTTTGGGGGGTTTTCCCCCCAAAAAATTGGGAAAGAATTAACCCCAAAAAATTTTTTAGGTTTAAAAAAACCCCCGGGGGGGAAAAAAAAGGGGGAAAAATTTCCAAAAAAAAAAGGGGAAAAAAAAGGTCCCCAAAAAAAACCCTTTTTAAAAAAAAAAAAATTTTTCCCAAATTTCCCTTAAAATTTTTTTAAAAAAACCCAAAAAAAAAATAAAATTTCCAAAAAATTACCAAAATTTAAAGGGGGGAAAAAATAATTTTTCCCCAAAAAAAATTTTTCCCTTTTAAAAAAAAACCAATTTTTGGGGGAAATTGGATAAAAAAAATTTCCCCCCCCCAAAAAAAAAAAAAAAAAAATTTTTAAAAAAAAGAAAAAGGAAATTTTTTTTTTTGGCCCCGGGGGGGGGAAAAGGAAAAATTTTTTGGGGAAATTTAAAAAAAAAACCTTTTTTTTAAAAAAAAAAAAAAAAAAAAAAAATTTTTTTAAAAAAAAAAAAGGGGTTAAATTTTTTTCCGGGAACCCTTTAAAATTTTTGGGGGGAAAAAAAAATTTTTTAAAAAAATTTTTAATTTTTTTTAAAAAAAAAAAGGGGGAAAAAAATCCCAAAATTTTTAAAAATTTTTAAAAATTTTTAAAAAAAAAAAGGAAAAAAAAGGGGGTTTTTTTTTCCCCCAAAAAAAAGGGGCCTTTTTTTTTTGGGGAAAAAATTTTGGGAAAAAAAGGGGTTTTTAAAAAAAACCAAATTAAAAAGGGTAAAAAAACCCGCAAAAAAAAAAAAGGGTTTTCCCCTTTTTAAAAAAAAGGAACCCCCAAAATTTTAAAAAATTTTTTTTAAAAATTTTAAAAAAACCTTTTTTAAAAAATTTTCCCCCAAAAGAAAAAAGGGGGGGGGGGTTTGGGGGTTAAAAAATTAAAACCTTTTTTTCCCCCCCCGGGGAAAGGGGTTTTTAAAAAAAATTTTTTTTTAAAAAATTTGGGATTTGGGGGAAAATTTAAATTTTTTTTAAAAAAAAAAAAAAAAAAAAAAAACCAAAAAACCCCAAAAAAAGGGTTTTTTTGGTAAAATTTTTTTTTTAAAAAATTTTTTTTCCCCCCCCCCCTTTTTTTTAAAAATTTTTTTGGTTTGGGGGGTTTTAAAATTTTTAAAAGGGTTTAAAATTTTGGTTTTTTTAAAATTTTAAAAAAAAAAACCCCCCCGGGGGGGGTTTTTTTTTGGGGGGGGGGGGGGTTTTTTAAAAAAATTTTTTTTTAAAAAATTTTTTTTTTGGGGGGGGTAAAAAAAAATTTTTTAAACCAAAAAATTTTTTTTAAAACCCGGTTTTTTTTAAAAAAAAAAAAAAAAAAAAGAAAAAAAAATTTTTTAAAAAAAAAAAAATCCCCCCAAAAAAAAAAAAAAAAGGGCTTTTAAAGAAAAATTTTTTTTTTTTTTGGGTTTTAAATTTTTTTTAAAATTTTTTTCCCCTTCCAAAAAAGGCTTTTTTTTTGGGGGCAATTTCCCTTTCCCAAAATTTTTGGGGAAGGCCCTTTTTTTTTAAAATTTTAAAAGGAATTTTTTTAAAAAAAATTTTAAAAAAAAAAAAATTTTTTGGGTTTTAAAAAAAAATTTTTTTAAAAAGGGGGTTTTTAAAAATTTTAAAAAAATTTTTTTGGGGGGAAAAAATTTAAAAAGTTGAAAGGCCTTTTTTTAAAAAAAATTTTTTTAAAAAAATAAATTAAAAAAAGGGGAAAAAAAGGTAAAATTTAAAAAATTTTTTGGGAAGTTTAAATTTTTTTTTTAAATTTTTTTTAAAAAAAAAAAATTTAAAAAAACCCGGTTTTTTTAAAAAAAAATTTTTTTTCAAATTTGGGGCCCCCAAAAAATTTCCATTTGGGGAATTTTTGGGGGGTTTTAAAATTAAAAAAATTTTTTGGAAAAAAAGGGGAAAAATTTAAAATTTAAAAAAAAGGGGGTTTTTTTTAAAAAAAAAATTTTTGTTTTCCCAAAAAAAAAAGGGTTTTTTTTTAAAAATGAAAAACCCCTTGTTTAAAACCCCCTTTTTTTTTTTTAAAAAAGGGAAAAAAATTTAAATTTTTAAATTTAAACCCCAAAAAAAAAAATTTTTTTTTAAAAAAATTTTTTTTTTTTTAAAAAAAAAAACCCCTTTTAAAAAAATTTAATTTAAAAAAATTTTTAAAGTTTTAAAAAAAAAAACCTTTTAAAATTTTTTTAAGTTTTGGGGAAAATTTTTAAAAAAAAAAATTTTGGGGGGGTTTTTTAAAAAATTTTGGGGGAAATTTTTTTTCCCCCAAAAGGGGAAAAAAAACCCCGGGGTTTAAAAAAATTTTTTAAAAAAAAATTTTTTTTTTTTTAAAAAATTTAAGGTTTTGGAAATTAAAAGGGGTTTTTTTTTTTTGGGGGGAAAAAAGTTTTTTTTTTAAAATTTTAAAACCCCTTTTAAGTTACTTTTTAAAAAAAAAGGCCCCAAAAGGGGTTTTAAAATTTTTTAAAAAAAAAATTTTTTTTTTGGGGGAAAAAAGGGAAAAAAAAAAAATTCCCTTTTTCCCCCCAAAGGAAAAAGGGGAAAAAAATTTTTTAAAAAAAAGGGTTTGGGGGGGAATTTTTAAAAAAAAAAAAATTTTTTTACAAAATTTTTTTTTAAAAAAAAAATTTTAAAACAAAAATTTTTTTTTGGGAAATTTTTTTTTTTTTGGTTTAAAAAAATTTTTTGGGGTTTTTTTGGAAAAATTTTAAAAATTTTTTTTAAAAAAAATTTTTTTAAAAATTTTTAATTTTAAAAAAAAATTTTTTTTTTTAAAAAAAATTTTTTTTTTTTTTTTTTTTTTTTAACCTTTGGGGGGAAAAAAAATTTTTTTTTTTGTTTTTTTGGTTTTAAAAAACCCCTTTTTTTAAAAAACGTTTTGGGGTTTTTTTTAAAAAAAACCCCCCCTTTTTTGGGGAAAAAAAATTTTGGGGGGGAAAAAGGGTTTTTCCTAAAAAAAATTCCTTTTTTTTTTTAAAAAAGGGGGGGAAAATTTTTTTTGGAATTTGGAAGGGGTTTTTTTAAATTTTAAATTCGAATTCCAAAAATTTTAGGCCTTTTTTTTTAAAAAATTCCCCCCCCTTTAAAAAAAAATTCCGGGGGCCCAAAAAAAAGGGGGGGGTTTTTTTTTTTTAAAAAAAAATTTTAAATTGGGTTTTTTAAAAAAAATTTTTAAAGGAACCGGGGAAAAAAAATTTGGGGGGAAAGGGGGCCCCCGGGGGGGGGGGGAAAAAAAAAAAAGGGTTTTTAAATTGGGGGGGAAAATTTAAATTTGGGAAAATTTTTCCCCAATAAAAAAAAAATTTTAAAAATTTTTAAAGGAAAACCTTTTTTTTTTTTTTTTTTTAAAAAAAATTTTTTAAAATAAACCCTTTTTAAAATTTTTTAAAAAAGGATTTTGGCCTTTTAAAAAAAAAATTTTTTTGGAAAAATTTTTTTTAAAAAAAAATTTTTTAAAAATTTTTAAAATTAAAACCCAAAAAAATTTTTTTAAAAAAGGAATTTTCCCAATTTAAAAAATTTAAAAAAAATTTTGGGAAAAATTTTAAAAAATTTTTAAAAAAAAAAAACCCAAAATTTTAATTAATTTAAAAATTTTTTTCCTTTTTTTAAAATTTTTTTTTTTGTTTTTTTAAAATTTTTCCTTTTTTTTTTTAAAAAGGGGGTTTAAAAACCCGAAAAAATTTTTTTAAAAAAAAAAAAAAAAAAAAAAAATTTTAAAATTTAAAATTTAAATTTTTTTTTTTTAAAAAAGGAAAAAAGGGAAAAATTTTTAAATTAAAATTTAAAAATTTAAAAATTTTTTTTGGGGGGAAAAATTTTTTAAAAAAATTTTTTGTTTTTTTTAAAAAAAAAATTTCCCAAAAGTTTCCTTTTGGGGGGAAATTTTTTTTTCCCGGGGGGGGAAAAAAAAATTTTTTTTTTTTTAAAAATTTAAAATTTCCAAAAAATTTTAAAAGTTTAAAATTTTAAAAATTTTTTTTTTTTTTTTTTAAAATAAAATTTTTCAAAAAAATTTTAAAGGTTGGGAAAAAAAAAATTTTAAAAAAAAAAAGAAAATTTAAAATTTTTTTTAAAAAAAAAATTTTTTTAAAAATTTTTTTTAAAATTTTTTTTTCCCAAGGGGAAAAAAAAAAAACAAAAAATTTAATTTTCCCAATTTTTTTTTTAAAAAAAACCCCAAAAGTTTAAAAAAATTTTTCCAAAGTTTAAATTCCCAAAAATGGTTTTAAATTTAAAAAACCCCCTTTTTTAAAAAATTTTTTTTAAAAAAAAAAAATTTTTAAAATTTTTTTTAAAAAGGGGTTTAAAAAAAAAATTTTTTAAATTTTAATTTTTTTTTTTTAAAAAAAAAATTACTTTTTAAAAAAAAACAAAAAAAAAAATTTTTTTTTTTTTTTTCCTTTTAAAAAGGAAAAAAATTTTCGGTTTCCCCAATTAAAGTTTTTAAAAAAAAACCCAAAAAAAAAATTTTTTTTTTTGGGGGGTTTTTAAAAAAAAAAAAATTTTTTTAAAAAAAAAGTTTTTAAATTTTTTAAAAAAAATTTTTTAAAAAAAAAAAAAATTGGGAAAAATTTTAAAATTTTTTAAAAAAAAAATTTTTTTTCCCTTTTGGGTTTTTAAAAAACCAAAATTTTAAAAACCTTAAATTTAAAAATTTTAAAATTTTAAAAAAATTTTTTTTTAAAATTTTTTTTTTCCCAAAATTTGGGGTTTTTTTTGGAAAAGGAAAAATTTTTTAATTTTAAAAATTTTTCCAAAAAAACCCAAAAAAAAAAATTTTGGGAAAAAATTTTGGGAAACTTAAAAAAAAATTTTTATTTTTTAAAAAAAAAATTTTTTTAAAAAATTTTGCCTTAAAAAAAAAAAAAAGGGGGTTTTAATTTAAATTTAAAAAGAATTTCCCAAAAAAAAAAAAAAAAAAAAAAACCCTTTTTTTTTAAAAAAAAATTTTCCATTTTTTTTTTTTTGGGTTTAAAAAAAACCCCTTTCCTTAAAAAAAATTAAAAATTTTTTTAAAGGGGGGGGGGGAAAAAAAAGGAAAAAATTTTTTTAAATATAAAAAAATTTTTTAAAACCAAATAAAATGGGGTTTAAATAAAAAAATTTTTGGGGGGTTTTTTGGGTTTAAAACCAAAAATTTTAATTTGGGGGGAAAAAAAAAAATTTTTTTTCAAAAAAAAAAAATTAAAAAAAAAAAATTTTTGGAAAAACCTTTAAAAAAAAAAAAATTTTTCCAAAAAAAGGGGGGGTTTTTTAAAAAAAGGGTTTTAAATTCCCAAAAGGAAATTTAAAATTTAATAAAAATTTTTTTAAAAATTTTGGGGTTTTAAAAAAAATTTTTTTTTAAAAAAAAAGGAAAAAAAAAACCAAAACTTTTTTTAAAAAAATTTCCAAAATGGGGGGAAAAAAAAAAAAAAGGGTTTAAAAAATTAATTTTTTTTAAAAATTTTTTAAAAAAAACAAAAATTTTAAAAAAAAAAAGACGTACGAGCTTACCTGGATCAAAATTTGTCGGGCCAGTGGATAGGACGCAGGGGCCAATCGAGTTTCCAGCACGCTCTCCAGACCTTACACCACTGGATTTCTTCTTGTGGGGCACAGTAAAAGATGAGGTGTACAAACGTAAACCACGTAACCTAGACATTCTTTGGAATGAGATTCAAGCAGTGTGTAGAGAAATCTCATTGGACGTTTTGATACATGTACAGAATCTGTGGTGACTCGTACTCAGAATTGTATTGATGCTGCAGGTCACCAATTTGAACAGTATTAACATTTGTTATTTATGTTTCATTTACATTAGACTTTCAGCTTTCTATTTTCCTGAAATTTAACTTTGTAGAATGGTAAATAAATTTTCTATGGAAGTTCAAAGTGTGTATACATTTTTTTGAAGCACCCAGTATATATATATATATATATAAATATTTTAGATAGTTAACACACACACACACACACACACACACATATATATATATATATATATATATATATATATAAAGTGATTACGGTTACTGAGGACTGAATTAAAACTTGGATTGTATGCTAACGTTTCGTGAAATTTATTCACATTATCACAGCTATAAAAGAACAACTATATAAATTAAAATTTGTTAAAAATACGTACCGTAATACTTAAATAATTAAAATAAATGACTAGACCTAAACGATACAATCTAATTAAAAGGTGTTATTGGTATCAACATAAAGATATGAGCGACCGGTTGAGTTAGTATAAATTGTTGTTAGTGTAGAAAGGATATATAACATAAAATTTTCTAAATGTTAGTTAGCGAAGAATACACTTATGGTTATATTTAGTATTATAAAGTTAATGGTAGGTTGGTTATGCTAAGTTAATAATATTAATGTATATTGCAGACAGATTTTGGGTATCCGTTTTTGATTAATTGAATTTTTTCTTTATATATAAAAACATTTCTTTAAACAAACGACGTGTAAGATTTTCTTCTACGGCTAAAACAGAGGTATTTTCGTAGTCAAATTCATGTTTTTGATTTGTAATGGGCGACTAAAACTATGGTGTCTTTATTATTATGTGATGAATTTTGCAGTCTGATTTGTGGCCCTGATTCTATTAATAGTAACTGCTTGGTCTGGCCTATGTTGACCATCGCAGCTTGTACAAGGTATGCTATAGATACTTTGTACAAGCTGCGATGGTCAATACATAGGCCAGACCAAGCAGTTACTTATTAATAGAGATTACAAATCAAAAACATGAATTTGACTACGAAAATACCTCTGTTTTAGCCGTAGAAGAAAATCTTACACGTCGTTTGTTTAAAGAAATGTTTTTTATATATAAAGAAAAAAATTCAATTAATCAAAAAACGGATACCCAAAATCTGTCTGCAATATACATTAATATTTTTAACTTAGCATAACCAACCTACCATTAACTTTATAATACTAAATATAACCATAAGTGTATTCTTCGCTAACTAACATTTAGAAAATTTTATATTATATATCCTTTCTACACTAACAACAATTTATACTAACTCAACCGGTCGCTTATATCTTTATGTTGATACCAATAACACACCTTTTAATTAGATTGTATCGTTTAGGTCTAGTCGTTTATTTTTAATTATTTAAGTATTAAGGTACGTATTTTTAACCAATTTTAATTTATACTTAGTTGTTCTATTTATAGCTGTGATAATGTGAATAAATTTCAGGAAACGTTAGCATACAATCCAAGTTTTTAATTTTTATACTTCAGTCCTCAGTAACCGTAATCACTTTTTATAAAAATAAATATGCAGGACATGATATTATTCAATATCAACTATATATATATATATATATATATATATATATATATATATATATATAATAATTTTGGTATAGATTTCGAGGAAGCAGTCAGACTTGTCAAATTCATTAAACACTCTTTTAATCATTCGAGCTCGATAATTTATTATCTTCTTCAGGAATGTTTATGTGAGTTTATAAAAGAATACAACTATGGAAGTTGGACATTACTTCATTTAAGATTAAAACAAACATCTCAAGTGACAGACAATTACATAATCTTCATAGGGTTATGTAATAGTCTGTCACTTTGGGTTTTATATGAAGTAATGTCCAAATTCCGTAGTTGTATGCTTCTATAAACTCACATAAACATTCCTGAAGAAGATAAAAGTTTATCGAAAGCTCGAAAGATTAAAAGAGTGTTTAATTAATTTGACAAGTCTGAGGAAATCTATACCAAAATATATTTCAAACAGTCGATATATCTTATTCGTATATATATATATATATATATATATATATATATATATATATATGTTTGCTTTTCAACCCATATTATTAATATTATATGTAGATTTTCAGATCAATAATGTTCAACTATTTTTATGACGCGTTTCGGTTTATTACAACCATTATCAAAATATCTGTTCAATTTTGAATAGCAGATTTACATATTAAAACATGAAAACATCATGTTAAATATACGTTACGTGGGACGTTTGAAACACTTTGTTTCAAACAGTCCCACAGTTAACAGTATATTTTAGCAATTGACACAATTCCATTGATGTTTTCATGTTTTTAATATGTAAATTCTGCTATTCAAAATTTGAACATATATTTTGATAATGGTTGTAATAAACCGAAACGCGTCATACAAAAATAGTTGAACATTATTGATGACCAATACCCAGAAAATCTACATATATATATATATATATATATATATATATATATATATATAGCTAGTAATTAAAAGATGGAAAATATAAGGCCTTGGACAGGACTTGAACCTGTATCCTGGTTTTGCCGGAACCATGTATATATATATATATATATATATATATATATATATATATATATATATACTCCAAATGAGTACAATGGGCACTACACAGTAACTCCTCTAGATTAAGGAATGCAATTATTGTTGAAACTACACAAAAAAATAATTGTTATTCTAAATGAAATATTATAAAACAATCCCTTTCGTCAATACAGAGAGTAACATTACATTTTACACAGCACCTGCAGTGGTTTAGTATGTTTTTTTGGAAATTGTCCCCTTTCATGTCACTGAACGGCTTGTTTAAGTTATGCCTTCTAGTATGTCTTTTGTAACAGTAGATTTAGCATAACAGCTTAAGTAATGTCTGACCAGAGTTCTTTGAAATTCAAGCAAAGGAATCTGCTGATCTACAGTAACCAGTTGGAATAACTTCCACGCATTAAGAACTGCCATATTTATAAAATTGGTGAATGGGATCCACCACCACTTTTTTCTCGAACGCTAATTCGATGACAATCCATTGACTTGTTATAACATTTAAATAAAACGAGTTGGGATATATCAATTTTGCTCTTAGCTGCTGTTGATCAGCGTTTTACCTTTCCAGTAGGTTCTATGGAATCAAAATTTGTCCCCATCGTTACAATATTGTTGTCTTTCCATCGTACAAATATAAGATCACGTCTTTGTTCGTATTGGTGTTCGAAGTAAC